>VZRV01003488.1:28950-170794 GCA_013398115.1 Falcunculus frontatus
GAAAAAAAAAACCCAAGTAACCCCAAACCCCCCCCCCCCCCCAAAATCTCTAAACAGTTAAAACCCTGTAACTCACAACTAAATTACTCTAAGGTGGTAAAAAATGTCAGTTATCCTGAAGTTTAAAACTGTACATAAATAGTGCCACCCAGCATTTATTTGTACAAAAGATTTATTTTTAAGAAACTATAATGCTATTATGCATGGAGTCTAAATTAAGCCTGGATAAAAAATAATATTTGGGAAGTTTCTGGATATATCCAAATTCTATAGCACTGCCTCAGCCAGGATGCTAAATCTGAATGTCCAAGGCTTTGGAGATACTGCAGGTTTATGTCACAGAACCCTGAAATACTGGCAGTGGTGGGTCCTACAAATTCCATGTTTAGGTTTGTGTCGTCAAATCAAAGCCTGTCACTACCCATTTTCCTTTTATATCATTTGCCAGACTGGGAGAGGACTTACCTTTTACTTCAGAAATCTTGTAAAAATGGCACTTTCTACGAAGTACCCCCACCTCTTTGATGTCAGATTTCTGTCTATAGGGGGGGAAAAAAGGCCTGAAAACCCAATACAAACCAAAACTATACAAAACCAAACCAAACCGTACCACCCTTGCATAATTTTGAGCATCTGGATTCAGATTTCCCACTGTGACATTGAAGAACCATTCAAAATTCCGAAGAACCATTCAAAATTCCGAACTTCTTATCAGAGAACAGATGCCATTGCTTTGGCTCAGCTCACAGAGGCGAGTGGGATGACCAGAATATTTTCAAGAGCTTTCTCAGCCCATTCCCACTAATCAAACTTAAATAGGAGTGGTTGGGTGATGTTTCAGGAAGTCCCCTCAGCTTGGCTACCGCCTGGTCAACTCCTGCTTTATGTACAACAGTTTTGTGGCACCCTGCTCTCCGCTGCTGAGGTTAATGGAAAGAGTCTAAAGCAATGAACCCTAATGCAATCTTTGTGGGTTTTTTGGAATGGTTGTTAATCAAGTTTCAAGGTGGACCACTGCTAGACAAAAGCAGAATCAGGTTGAGTAAAACATATGTCATCGCTTCTTTCATTTTAAGTAATGTCATTGCAAGAAAACAAAAAAAAGGCAGACATTATATGCCCAGGTTTGCTTGGAAAAGTCACCCAAAAGATTTGTACGTTGGAAATGTACCTTTCTTTCTTTTTTTTTTTTTTTTTTTTTTAATATCTTGTGCCCTCCAGATGGTCTGCTGTGATGACATACACCTGTTCAGCGTCAGCTATTACCCACAGTGACATATGGCAACTCACATATTGCCTGGGCTGAGGGGATCTGGGATTCAGGTCACCTGGGGTCTGTTTTCAAGTGGTGTGATGGCAGCTGTGGGAAACATGATGACTGACAGAAAATCGCTGCTCGTCTCACCAGCAGAGAAATGTGGATGTCTTTTAAAAAAGCCCAGCAGCTGCATCTTAACTTCACCATGTAGGTGCAGACAACACAGGGATCAGCCTCTTGAGCAGACAGCACAGAGGAGGTGCAGCGCTGTCACTTTGCATATTTTCGGTGGTGGGAGTCGCTCAACGGGGAGAAATTCGGCTGTTATGGTAACAAGTCTTGAAGGGTGCTGGCTCAGGAGGGCTGAACTGCCTCACAGCATAATGAAACCGTGGACCTCTGCCCACTAGAACAACACCTGAGATGAAGTCTCTGTAGGTACCGAAATGTGCAAGTGATTTATTTGTTCCTCTGCTACATCTAATTTGTGTGGGCTGCCACAATACTGTAGTATACAACAGAAGGTAGCTTGAGAGAGAAAACATTTGGTGCTCTCTGGAAGCTGGGCTGCTAGCAAGTGGAAGATATAGTAAGGAAAAAAAAAAATAGCATGACATTTTTTTATCTGCATTTTTCACTGTTGTTGTTGAAGGGATTTATCTGTCTCTGGAAAAGAGACTGTTTTCGTGATCTTTCCAGAAGAAACAATGGAGGGAACTCATGGGTGACACAGTGTTTTTGAGATGTTCTGCTAAATATTGTTGAGTTTGAGCTTTAGATAGGTTTCTGGTGAGTAGCTGAATTTCTTGGAACTTGTCCAAATCAAACAGAAAATGAGAGCTTTTTAGAGGCCCAGCATACCTCCCACATTTCTCAAAGTGACGAGACATGTCTTTTTCTTCCTCGTTGATGCTTTATTCTGTATCTGCAGTCGAGGAGGGCAACTGCATTGCAGCTGAAGAGAAATCTGAAAAAAATCACTTTCATAAAACCTTATTTTGAGCATTTCTACCTCTGAATCCAGCCAGTGACTACATTTAATGAACTGTGGAGGAAATGCTTTGAAGTTTGAATAGAGGAGGTCTGATTTTTTTTCTATTTTCTAATTTTCAGTGCCTGTTCAGTGTTTCAGACTGAGTTTAGCCCTCATACAATAGGCCTAACATGGCTGTGGAACACACTTTTTAGCTCTGGTTACGGTGGACAAGATCCTTCTCTTACAGAAACGAAGTCTGAAAAACTCTTAGAAAAAATTTCACTCGTGCTCCTGGTTTGGAAATATATTTCCACATATACCACAGTTTAATATAGAGGTTATTGTAAAGAAAGCAATAGAATCACTCAAACAAAAACACTGTTTTGCAACAGGGCACCCCTTTCTTTTTTTAATATATGTGCCACAAATTCTAAGTTCTTTGTCTTTGTCCTACAATTTCCTACTTAAGGAAAATAATTTAACAGCCAACAGTTCAGACAAATTTTGTAGACATTATTCAAGGGATAACTCCTCAATGGAGTGAAGACTAAGAACAATAACACAAAACTAACCAATGTTCTCAATTTAAAAAGTTCATTCTAAATGACAAATGATTTGTCCTTTTCAGTGATCATTTTCGTAATTTGTAGCTTTCACTGAAAAACATCACCTTGCTGGTCCCAGTAATGCAAAAGTTTCAACAGCAAGCTCCCACATGGTCTCCTCATTTCCACTGGGTTTTTTTGTACAGGTTAATGGTTCTGAAATGAGACAAACAATGAGGAAGGCAGAGGGAAAAAAAAAAAGATGTGAAAAATTATTCCAAAAAATTTCATTTACCTCCCTTAGAAAGCCTGAAGTGCCTATACTTAAACATTGCTCCTCCAGCATCACAGACAGCATACTCTTCCCGTTAATTTCAGGTTAAGACTGTGTTACTTACTATATTCAAACTAAACCAACTGAAATTTGTGGAATTGTGGATTTTTATCTGCACTATGAATAGCCAAATATGGGCCCAAAAATGAGGAAAAAGATGGTCATTTCCTGTCAGAAAATGAGCATATATTCATTTTAATGTACCATTTTCTAACAATCCAGGTATTCTACCTTTTAATGGTGCTGAAAGAATGAAATCAAAGTGGGAAAAGAAAACAATGGAACACCTTCTTAGCACCAGGCAACTGAGTAATTTCAGTTCTGGGTCATCCATTCAGCGTCTTGAGGAGTACAGATGTTTTATTTTCCATTCCTGGACAATAACCATGTGGTGAACGTCAATCGCTCCATGTTTATGAAATGGTATCTGGGTTTAATTTCTGCTGTCTGTCAATTGGAGCCTTTGATCTTGGCCTGGAATTATTTTTTCCACTTCACTCTAAGTGACTAGAGGCTACTGCTGTCATTGACTCTTCAATTCCTGATTTCGCTTTGCCAAGAAGTAAAAGATTTATTTACAGGAATTCTTCCAAATATGATCCTTAACTGTGTTTTTTTTCTTCTACCCTCAAGGTATTTTGTAGTGAGTTGTTGTAGGATTAACCTGAAGTAAAATACCCAGCACAAGGCAGAATGGAACAGAGTCTCTGTGAACAAACAGATGTATTTAAGTAAAAAAGTTCAGTTTTAATAACTAATTGCAGCTGGGATTTTAATAGACTCTTCTCTTTTGAATCAAACTGAAATTCTTGGTGATATGTGTTAAAAATTATGGTTTAAATTTCTGATGATCAAGTTACATAGATTAAAGTAATGGATACCAGACTCTGCATCAATGCAGTTATAAATATGGATGAAATGAATGTACATTACACACTGTTATAAATCTGTGTGTTCAAGGAAAAGCATAAATCTCCATCACCTTTTCCTCCTTGGGATATGAAAGGTATGGCTATTTTTGCAGTGTTTTCAATGAAATTACAAGTTGGGGTAATTTGCTTGTTCTGAAAGACTTCTGCCATTTTTACAGGCACTCAAGTAGCATTTTATTTACAATGGTGTGTCACTCAAACACACAAAGTAGTGTGTGCTGGAAGGAGCCACATGACCTTCCAGACACAAGCACAAGCAGGATGATGGTGCATTCAGAGGCATTTATAAGTCTGTGTGACATTTGTAGAGGTTTCTGCCCCTGCAGACATTTGCCAGGTGTGGCACAACCACGTCCCTTTCCACTGTTTCCTTTCAGTGCTTGTCAGTGCGCAGCCAAACAGTGGCAAGTAAGAGGATGTGGTGAAGGCTTATGGTTAGAGGGAGAGGTCTGATTCTAATCTGTGATAAACCACTTGCTCCTCACTGTGTTCTGCTGGGGAAAGCCCCGGAGGTTTTTTTTGTTGGTTTTTTTTTTCGGTTTGGTACAGCCACAGAAACTTCAATGAATGTTGGGTTCAAAGACTTTATCTCTGATCTTCAGCTGGTTTCTGATACATTAGGAGATAGAGACATGGGGTGTCTCCTGCAAGTTGCAGCTCCCAGCCCTTATCCAGAAGGGATTTGCCACTCTTCCTGCAGGCTTTGAAGCAGGACCCATGCTCTCCTGGGAAGCACACATGGAGAATCACCAGTCTCTCTGCTCTCTGTGGAGATAGCTCCCTGTCCTGGTCCTGGTCTGCTGCCAGTTTCCTGTGGCCAGAGGAGTGGCCTCCTCAGGAGTGGCCTCAGGAGTGGCAGGAGCAGCATTTCCCTGCTATGTGTACAGCCAGCCCTTATTGTGGTCTACTTTTCAGTCCTCATGAGTGGAGTCTAAATTCCCTGAGACACTCCAGGGAAGGGGCTAACAGCCTGTTTCCATAATATGTCCTAGCTTCTGGATGACCTACTAGTCAGTGAGAGAGACAGCAATCTAGGATAATTGGAAACATCGTGGGGATGGGGAGAAAGGAGATGGTTTTGTTTTCTTTGTGAGTGATTTTGTTCCTTCAACACAAACAGGATTGCTTAAAGATAACAAGAACTCTCTCTGGTCAGCAGATTCTGTGGAGAGCAATTAAGGAGCTTTTCTGATGCCTGGAGGCTATCATGAAGCTCTCTTTCTCAACAGAGATGTATAAAATCATGCACCAGCCATGAAAGCAAGAACTGGCTAAAATCTCACCGTGAGCTTGAGCAAACTCTATAATATCCTAGGAGGCAGCAAGATCAAAATGTTGCCAGGAAAATACCCATCCATTTAATGACATAAATATTAATGGTGAACCTAGTTCCAAGATACACTGAAAAGTTCATTTGCTTCATATGTTCAGTGGGGGGGGGGGGTTTATGTTATATTAGCTCCATTTCACATGTTTCAGGAGGTTTTTCACACTGAGATTGATGCTAATTGAATGAAATTTTGCCTAAACTTGGATTTCTCACTGATAAACCTTCCTATTTGGTACTTCAGAAGAGTGAAGCTGCTGAGCTGAGAAACACCACACTTTCAAAAAAATGGCCATGTGAGTTTTGAAGCTCAATGATCCTCTCCATTCAGACTGCCCTGAGTGAAGCTCTTGCAGGAATTCTCCAGCCTTCTTGGGAGCCTGAGCTGGTGAAGCAGAGGTCTGAATTATGCTAACATCTCATGGGAATTGGCAACACCCACTGAAGTCAATAGACAGGTAAAGTTAACCAAACTCTCAACCTTTAAATATCTTCCTGTAGCTGCAGGAATTGGTGTAACACCACAAACCCAGTGGGTGCATTGCAAAATACATAAATAAAAACTGAGAAAATATGACAGTATGCCATTTCTACATTGGAAAACCTCTGAACTGTCCACAGCTTCATCTCCTGTGCCCTGTCCACTTCCTAGGATCAAGGATGGCCCACAGACAGAGGAAACACCAAGACCTGGAATAAGGAGAGCCCACCAAGATGAAAGTCATACCCGGTGGTTTGTCCTGGCACCAGCAGCAGACAGAAAGCAGCAAAGTGTTCCTGGAAGCTGATGTCCACAGGGCTGGACCAGACCAGCTGCCCGTGTCCTGGGGTACCTGAGCCTGCTCTTCTGGGTTCGACAGGAGCAAGGAGCCAAAAGGCAGCAGACAAGTGCACCCCACCCCTTCCTGCAGCTCTGCTTGCTGACCAAGGTGGGGCCCTTCAACACCCATGTCCCTGCTATTTATGCACAACTTTTCTTCTCCACGGGGATCCAAGCTTCCCGTGTCTCCTGAGGGATGGAGCTGCTTTGAGACCGAGGTTTGGCCTCTCTGTCACTCCCCACGTTTACTTGCCCAGAGCTTTGTAGGATTGTCCCCTCCCGTGCACTGAAATCTGCAGCCTCTCTCACACATCCCCGTCCTAATTAACGCCTCCTTTGTCTGAGGCTCTTCCCCCGCCCAGCCCTCACCAAATCAGTGGGCAACCTTGCATTCATTCCAGCTCAGCCCTAAGGCAGTGAGCTGAGCCTCCTGCGGCAGTGAACAGTCACCTGGCAGCCTTCCTTGGTCCCCAGCCATCTCAGGCTTGCCTCAGTGGTTTTTGTGGCTTTTTTGGGGACTGCCAGCCTTCAGTGTCCAGCCGCAACAGCGGCTGCCTGAACACAGGCTTCTGCCTGAAGCCCAGCTCGCAGACTCAGCCGAGAGTATTAAAGGAGATCAGTGGAGGGCATGAATGCCAGATTAACCAAGACACAAAAAAAGCCAGGTTTTCTCAGGCCCAACTCCTGCACTTCTAGTGGCCTCCTCCTGCTTTACACCAGAGCAAAACAGGAGCTCACAGCAGAAGTTTCAGCATGAGTATTCCTCTGCTGAAAATAGGGGAACCCAGTCCTTCAGCGAAGCTTTTCATCCCACTGTTTTGAGAAAACAAGAGCATGACTCATGTCTGAAGGCCAGCACCCCTCTGGAAACCCAAACTATCCATTAAGACAGACAGAGCTGGGCTCTTTGAGCTCTCCAGGTGCACGTCCTGCCCAAGGTGTTTCCTCAAGGGCTGAGCCACAGCTGGAGGTCAGTCTGGATGCAGCAGCTGGTTTGCCACCCAAACACAGCCCCCAAAGCCACCATCCCATGACTTGAAGGAGCAAGGCCAGAGGAGGGAGGAGACAGCACCATGTCCAAGCCCCTCAGGAGCCACCCAAAACTCAGGTCCTTCTGAGCATAGTAAAATGCTTCGGACAACAGGTCTGCTCAATAGCATTGTTCCCAAAAAGAGCAATTGCAGGGTTCAGCCTGTGTGAGACAGCAGTTAAATGTGCAGCTCATACAGCCACAACCACGCAGGGATGTAGAACCAGGCCTTAGAGGAGGTCTGGTCCCATGCAGCAGCTGGATTTTCAGATATCTCCACTCTGAGAGGCAGAGCACCCAGAATGTTAGATTCTGGGAGAAACATTAGGTTTGGTTGCTGACAGAAGGGGTTTTTTGCTGCATTACTTCAGTCCATTTAAGATAATGTCATAAATTGTGGCCAGAAAGATGAAACCTTCCCAAAGTGTGTCTCTATCAGGTACCAGCAGCACAGGCAACATCTGTGCCACTTCTCCATGGGATGACTCGCACAGCTGAAACACAAAGCAGCAGCTGTCCCTGACATGGATGTCAGAGTCTGATTGGGTATCTGACTAATCTTTGGGCATGCAGACTTTTTTCAAATTAGTACGGAGTCAGCCACCAGCCATAAAGAGAATTTTCATCACTTTTATTGCTCTTCTGATGGGTTTCTTGAAAGCAAGTAAGCTTTTCACTCCCTGAGAATTATTGTAAAACACTATGGCCGTGCTGAAGAAAATTGCACAAAAGAAAATTTAGTTGAATATTTTGAGCTGTTTTCTCAGCAAGATGATGAACATTTTCAGTGAAAGGCCTGTGATCAGTCCTCAGTTTTGTTGACAAGTTCTTCTGGGTCCCCACCAAATAAAATCGGGAGGGTACACATGACTTCTAACATCCATGCACTTTGTGACAAAGCGGGAAGAAGACAGGTGGCCTTGTACATGGCAGTGCTCTACATGTGCCCACCTTGCCGGTGGTCTGAGATCAGTTTTTCAGTGCTTCTTCTTGCTCCTCAAGTCTGTTTCCTCAGCACAAGTTGTATTCACATGACAGCCAACAGATTTTGTGATGTGTCCAGCTGGTCAGTTTGCTTCTTTCATCTCTCAAAAATGCATCATCAGACAAACATGGTTTTCACCAGACCCTGAGAAGATCTCCCATTCTTTGCAGAGGCAGCCCCAGCTGTGACAGTCTTATCTCGGATTTTTTGCCACATATCACCAGGACAGCAGGAGACACTGCTAACCTTCTGCAGAGGTGCTGGCCAGTGAGATCCCCAAAACTGCAGAGGAACTGGTCCCTAGCCTTGTCCCTCCAGCCATCCCATCCTTCCCTGTCATGGAGGCCTTGTCTACAAGCTAGAAAATTCTGAGTTAGCAAGTACTGTACCACAAGCTGGGGCATGGCATGTTATCCATCCCAGCTGGAGGATTTGCTTGGAGGAATTCAGCTCCATGGAGTCACAATCTAATTCATTGTCTGCTGCTGGAGCACGGAGGAATTCTGGCAAACCCCCATGGAGATAGAAGGTTTTAACATCCGATGGCCCAGAAGAAGTTCAGTCCTGTCTTATTCTGTACATATTATAATTTTCTATTCCTGTTTTCTTATTAAATAAAAACTGCTCTGTGTGATTGCTTATGTATTAATACACACTATAAAATATGCCTGAGTTAAGGGCTATGGGAGAAATCTTGTAACAACATTGCACAAGTGATAATTCCTTTTTTTCTTCAGTGTTTAAAAATAGCGAATCTAAATTCTTTATGTCAGGGGATATTTAAGTTGGCTGGAAGGATTAATTTATTTTTATTAGTGTCCCAGAATATTTTGCACTGGAGGGACCCTGTGGTCAACATTTTGATGTTGCCCAACAGTATTTTTGTTTCTCTTCTAGCTGCTTTCAGTCTGCTCTGCAGCCAGTCTGAAGCTTAAGTTCTGTCAGAGTTGTTGTAATAGGTGCTCATTAATTGAGGTTCCTTTAAAAAAAATACCTGGCAGTTCTATCACTGCACTGTCTTATCTGTGAAGCCAGCCTGCCACCAAAGAGACATTAACTCACTGCTGAGGGTGTGATTTAGACTGCCCCACACCAAATTATCGAGTGAAAGCACGACTGGAGCATGGTTACTTTGAAGCATCTTTCCCTGGGTTTGTGTTTCCTCACCTGGCTAAGGTCAACAAAATTTCTTTCACGAACACTGGTTAGATTTCTGGATGGAAAAGTGTGGCGCAAATCCTGTCCTTTCACTCTGGGTGTGCATTTCTTCCCCGGGTACAAGTTTCAAGTTTAGGAGTGATCCAATTGTCAAACACAGATCAAAGAGCCAAATTCCCCGGGCAAGCACCATTTTCAGCCACCATTTGTGACATTCAGCCACCACCCAGCCTCAGCCTGCAAGCTCTGGTGAGCATCTGAGTAGCAAATGGACTTCCAGCCCTGCTCAGTGGGATGTCCCCATGTCAGGATAGGAAAAGATAAGCCTGAATATTTTGAATACCTGAAGGTTGAGAAGAGTTTTCAGGATGTTATAAGAAAATGTTAAGAGCCAGAAACTGGGGAAAAGCCGTTTCAGGCTGGATCCCCAGATGGAATTAGCCCTGTCCCAACTTGAAGTTGGGTGGATGCAAATACATGTCACCTCAGCAATGGGGTGCCACCAAATAGGACATCTTGATTCAACCCCTGCTCCTTCACTGTTTGCTGTTCCTGGTTCAAGAGATCCTATAAAAATTGCTTTGCAGTAGCTCTCTGAGTATCTGGTTCAGATACCTCATCTCAGTTCCCCATCCAGAATGTATGTCTCAAAATGGAGAAAATCTAGTTCCCAGCTTTTCTATGCCTCAGTTTCTCATCTCTGAGCTGCAAATCTCTGTGAACAGCAGTTTTTCACGGTAGTTTTATACACTGAAAGCAGTGTACAGTTCCTAAGTAGCTGGTATGAATGTATACACTCACACACACACGTACACATACAGAAAGTGAGAGCTGCTGATAGGAAAAAGGGGGAAGAAATTCACTTCAGAGCCACCTTTTTGTTTCAATAAGAGATAAGTTGAGTGTGCTCTATTCCACAGCAGTAATGAAACATCTTTTTAGCGTGCCTAACAGGGCATACATTTTTGGACATGAAGTCACAGTGGTCTGTGCCAGCAGCGAGACTGAACCTATCAGAATATAAAAGCATTGGGGGTGACCCCGGAGAGAAGAGCACTTACCATTGTAAGTGAAGCAACAAGGGTATTCTGCCCAATAATGTACACAACGAGAAAAATTGTACCAAACAAAGTGGAAATTTAAACGAGGGCTGCATTCTATGGACTAACAATAAAGGTATTAATCAAAGCATACCTGCATAGACGTGAACCCATATGTTCCTCACACATGTGAAGAAAGAAAAGGTTGTCTTGAGCACAAGAGACAGGGTTGTTAGGAAGCACATTACTGTTTACGTGGCAGATTTTTATTGCATCCTTTCAAGTCCTTCACATGGAGCCCTTTTCCACAAAGAATTCATAGTTCCCATGTATCTGAAAATATCAGCAGGTCTGGGAGCCTGCAGCTGGATCCTGGAGAGCAGTCAAGACTTCCTGCTTTTTAAAAGTGAAGTCTACAGCCTGACACCCAACATTTATTCCTCACTTTTGGTGGGAGGTAGGTGAGAAATTACAGGGTACTCTGCCAAGTATGTCGGCTGAGTCCTTCCTATTGAAATATCCATCAGCTGCTTTGAAAACTGCAAGAGAACAAATATCACTTAAAAGGCATTTCCATAATCTGACCTCCTGTTGTTTTGCTACCCATGTCATAATCCCAAGTTCATTTCCTCTCCTGGATGCCAGGCACTCAGAACAAGATGTTGTTCATCTTCTACTTAAGGGCTCTCAGGTGACTCCCCAAAGGCCAGCCCCACCACTCCTGCTTGATAACTGGGAGGTTATGGACTGCTTCTGTAGGCTCTGCTGCCACTCAGAGGCAGCCACCCCCACCTCCATAAATGACCCGTTGACTTCATTTGGTGGCCACACATGAGCAAAGAACACGTTGCATCATCTTCTGGTTGTCAGCAGGGGAGAGTGAGGCAGGCAACCGGGGGGAAACGTGCTTGAAAGCCTGGATGCAACCACACAGGGTCGGGGTGAACCCACAGCTGTCATTTTAGGAGGGCTGGCAGAGCTCAGGAATGAGCTGTGACTTTGGCAACGACACAGAAAAGGGTTTGGCAGGACATACTCTGTAAGTGTCCCCTGTCCTTGCTCCGTCAGTTACCAGCTGATGTCATCAACTCTTAAGGACCACAGTTGTCCACTGCTAAGGATCCAGGATCTGCAGCCTCCTTGATGAAAGCTGTGTCCTCTGCAGCAGTGCTTGATATTTGGTGATATTTCACGTGTGAAGCTTCCTTTTGCATGCAGGTGCCACTTCCATTGCCCTCAACTAACGCACGGCATTTGGAGTTAGGCCTCTTTCTAAATTCCCTGCTGTTAATTAAAGTTCTGCTAATAAGGACAGAAATAGCTCGAGCAGTTTGGGGTTAGGAAGTCCATGCTCTCCTGAACCACGAAAACAGAGGAATCTCCTCCATTCTGACTCTGGCCAGAAAAGTCCTTTCAAAGACCATAGAAGGCGTTTTAGTGGCTTCTAGTAAGTGCTGACTGTCCAAGTCCAGCGTCAATAACAGGAAATAGCAGGAAACAGAAGCACCACGTCAGCACTACCAGCTAACCACATTTTGATAGCGCATGCAGGAATAAAGGCCTCATGCTGAATGAGATCACAGAGAACTAAAACTTTACCTTCACCTGATTTTTTTCTTTTTTTTTTTTTTTGGTGTGTTTAGCATCATGAGCATCACACTTGGATTCATTTAGACACACTGATTCATTAGACGGCCCATGACCTTAATAAATTTAAATTACCAGGAAGGGGTAGTTTATACCAGCATCTTAGTCATAGAGATGACTCATGATATCCACCCACACTAACCTTTGTTTGGTCTCTCCAAGTATGCCAGGGCTTGTCAGCCTTTCACAAATGGAGTTCTTTGATTCCCTCCATGAGAGAAGGACATCAAGGAAGTCTGATTGCAGGAACCAGCTCCCTGTGCAAAGACACAAAACAATACCAGTGACCTTGAGATGCTGAGGACTTGTTTTCTCCTAGAACATGATGTGCTGCTGCAGGGAAGTGTCTCACGTGACATGAAGTGAGGTAAGAGTGCAGGAGGGGGGAACAGGGCTTGTGCTCTTCTCACAGGCTGCCAGACTGCTTCTTTGAGAAAACACTCTTAGGGGAGTTTCCACAAGCAGCGAGGAGCAGAGAGAATGTAGGGATTTTGCCCTTCTTCTGAGAAGTTGGCCACATTCAAAAGTGAACAAAGGTACTGAAGCAAACATTAAAAGAAGATGAATCCCAACCCCCTAAAAATTTTCTTTCCTGCCTACCCTAGGAACTCCCACCATGGTCTAAAGCCATGGCAAGAGATATTTCAGACTTCCTTGGTAGCTATTTCTGGAGACAAATACCTAAGAGATACATAAAACCTATTTTGGTAGTGCACTGCTTTGGGCAGACAGGCAAAAACACTCAGGCAAGCCATAACTTGCGTCTGACAAGAGCCTTGAAAACTGCATCTTGACACTCTTCCCAGATGACCAGCAAAGTCCTTGAAGGACTTTCCAAATTCTGATGTAGACCACAGAACACACTGCAGCCCTGAGGTATTACTTAAGGAGATCATCACTAGTTAAACACACCCCACCCACGGTCCCATTCAAGCTCCCTGTGCAAAACACAAAACAATACCAGTGACCTCAAGAAACTGAGGACTTGTTTTCTCTGAGGACATGATGTGCTGCTGCAGGGAAGTGTCTCACTTGACCTAAAGTGAGGTAAGAGTGTGGGAGGGGGATATCAGGGCTTTTTCCTCAGAAGGGCCTCTTTTCCTCTGCCTCTGTTTATGCACCCGTCTGTTGCTTCAGATAATTTATTTCAGATAATTACCATTCTTAATAGCCCTAAATGCAGCCTTGTCAAGAGTTTTCCAGGTAGAAGAGTTTTTGCCTCTACATGTTATTTAGTTATTTAGTTTCGTGCTTTATCAATTATACAATTGATATCAATTATACCCCAACCCAGCAAGCAGCCAAGCCCTCAGCATGAGTTCCTTTCTCAGGTGGATCATGGGAGGTTACGAGCTTGGACATCTCAGAATTGACTGCAGCATTTTTGACTCTGGAGCTGGTCAGTGTGAGCAGCTGTCCACCCAAGACTTCCCAAAAATTCTGAAGGCACTGGAAAAGTTGTAAACTGAGCAGGACTGTTGAAAGATGTTCTGTGGGAAAATCTGCATCTGAAAATATGCTAATATATTAATATTTTAATGTACTGATTTTTTTTCAATTAAATGATTCATGCTAAAAAGTAGTTCTCATCAATTGGAAACAATATTCACTTCCTTTCAAATCAGAAGAAATTAAAATAAATATAATTTGGTTTCCTTGTTTATCTCCTCAGTCAAGGAGGGGGGAAGAAACAAGGAAAAAAAGCAACAGAAGTTAACTATTTTCTCTGCAGCTACATTTTGTTTTGAATCAAGAAATATTTTTTAAATGCAAATCATTTCACTAAATATCAGAAAACTACATGAAGTATTCTCAGCAAAATGAAAGGCTGCCAGTTTGTTCAAAAGTTTTGACAGGCAAGATTTTCTATTATTTGTATGTTCTCTCGATCTTAATTTTGGAGATCTAACATATCTCAAATTAAGACCTTTGTTGGAGATGGTCCAGTTTTTTGCTCACACCTGAATCATCATATTACAAACTTCATCCTCCCTCACAGCCTCTGGATGAAAAGCTTTTCCAATTCAGAAATAAGGTCTTTTAGTCCTAGTCGTCATGTAGTTCGTGCTACCCTTGTATATTTCAGAGATCACTTTGCTCAAGACAAAATTACATGCTTGGGACTTCAACACTCATTCTGCCACAGCAGACATTTCGTTTCTTAGAAATGATAGTCTATTTCACTGCCCTGAACATCACACATCTTGACGCACACGGCAGAGGCACAAAGCAGAATAACCCAGAATTCCAGGAAGCATCTCCTGAGAGGTGGGGCAGGGATCAGAAGGAGCTCCTCAGGAATATTACACCATACCAACAACCTTGGTTACCTCTGAAGGCTTTGTTAAGGTACAAAATCTGATCTGTCTTTCCACCGTTACACTGCTGTCAACTCAACATATTTATTGTCTTTCTGGCCATATATAGAGCTCTTCTGAAAACTCTGGCTTCTGACATAACAAGGGCACTTTCAAATCTTGGGCTTCATTTGGAAAGGAAGGAGTCGGAGGAGAGAGAGGAGGAGAGAAAGAGAGAAAGAGAAAAAAAGAAAGGGGAAAAGAGAGGAAGAGAAGAGAAAGAAAGAAAATGGAGAGAAAGAAAGAGAGAAAGAAAAAGAGGAAGAGAAGAGGGGAAGAGAGAAAGCAAGAGAGGAAGAGAGCAAACAAGAGAAAGAAAGAGGGAAGGAAGGAGGGAAGGAAGGAAGGAGGGAAGGAAGGAAGGAAGGAAGGAAGGAAGGAAGGAAGGAAGGAAGGAAGGAAGGAAGGAAGGAAGGAAGGAAGATGAAGAAGGTGAAGGAAGAGCCCTTTGCAAGCAGTCTACAATTCCAGCCGCATGCACGTCCCAAAGCAGGCTCTGCTTATACCTTCTGAGTAACTTTTCAGAAATGTTTAGCTTTCTCTATTGCCAGGGGCTGGGACACAGAAGGGAATTCAGGACACTTGGAGATGGCCCTGTCTTTTAGGCCTGTAGGCCTGCTAAATGGCTGTAGAGGGAACGTCCTGACTTATTTCCGCACATGCACACACACGCATGCACCCGCAAAACCAGGTCAAATGATTCTGAAGGCAACCACAGGCTGGGGGGGAGGGATCTTTTTTTAAAATATATTTTTGTAGAGGAGAGAGAGCTTGAAGAGAGGTTTTTTTAACAATTAGAGCCAGTAAAGTTCATGCTTTCTCATAAGCTTGTCTAAGACCTACCTGGTCATTGCCTTGACATTTTGACTTAGAAAAAATCACCCAGGCTACCAGAGTTGAGAGATGGTCTTGGACGAGCACAGACCTGGTGTGTGAAAGGATAATGTGTCTGATGGCCTCTTAGGGATCAAAACTGATAAACTAAATGTGGTCTTAGCATTAAAAGAGAAAAAAAATTAAGGCAGAACTACTTCTGCAGAATTCAAACTTCAGGATTAAAAAGGAGAACAATAAATAAAAGTACGAACAGGAGATGAGAGATAAGATACAGCAAGATCTCATGAAATAATTAACAGACAAGAAACAGAGACAAAACCAAACTAGTCAGAGACAGACCCATAGTAATTACCAAATCAAGCATGTGGCCTTTAGAATGAGTGGGATCATTCATGTGTTACACAAGATTAAATGAATCTAGGAGTGCTATAAAACCATGCACTGCAAGTGAGAGAATTCAGAGCAAGACAAAATTCAAACTCACAAACAGATGCTCAGTGAAATTTACTGTGAGTTCAGAGAGAAGCTCTGCTAAATCATTAAATAAAGACTTGGAATTCCTCAGTGAACAATTTAAAGCAGTGCAGAAGGAAGAGACACAATAAACCAGAACAAAGTGGAAGAGAATACACAAAACTCAGCTTGGTTCTGTGGCTAGAAAGAGGTACCAGTTTGAATCTGCTCGAGGTCCCTCGGTGTTTGCATGTATTTGCAGAATAATAGGAAAGGCAACTAACAAAGAGGGAGGGTAGGAGGGGGAAGGAACATTGTGCCTCAAAGGGAGAAAAGAAGCAAGATGAAGAAGGAAGAAGTGCATCTGAAGGGGACAAAGAGGAAAACAGTAAAGAAACTCATATTTGGAAGGAATAGGCAGCAGATGCCACAGCAAACACAAGTGGCAACTCCTCCGGTTGGCACATCACCTCCCCTTGATCCACCCACGCTCCCTGCAGACCTTTGCCTCCATCAGGACGGGTGACTAATGTGACCAGTAACGTGTCGCTCCAGCCCCGAGTTCCCAACACCAACCTTCTCCCTGAACTCTGAAGTTAAGCGGTGTCTCCAGTGATTTGCATATGTGTGCTGTGTCAGGGGCTGTTCCCAGCTCTGTGTCAGCGTGTGTGTCTGCAGCAATGTGGGCAGCGGGCTGTCCTGCTGCCGCTTTGAATCCCTTTGTGACCTGCCGACTCCCTGCCAGCCTCCTGGGACTCTGTGAGCGCCTTCGGTGGTTCTTTACCGGTTTAAGTTTCAAAAGAGGTATATACTTCACCAGGGAGAGCAGATTGTGCTGCACAGCACAGCCCCTGTGCGTAAAACTGGATTCAAGGAACCCTTCCCAATAAAATGAAAGTCCTGCTGATAGAGGAGGAGTAGCTCGTCAGTGAAATGTTGTGGTTCTTCTGCCAGTGTCTAAACAAGGTCATGAAGACCACTCCTTTACCTTATTAATGCTCCTTTCAGTGTGCCACATTAGCTCCAGCCAGAGATTCCTGGATAAAGTTATCCAGAACACAGGACTCCTCTGTGCCTTGTGCATTAAAGGCAGCAGCATGGAGTACATGGCTGGCATACACAGCTGGAGGAAGAATGCTGATCTAAATCGCTTGTGTTCACCCCAAGTTTGCTTTTATTCCACACACCCTGAATTGTCTTCTCCTGCCAACAGTCGACAAAAACAGAAAAATGCAAACGTGGCCACTTTTAAGATCCAAATTTTGCTTTCACCAATATTTGCACAGAGCATGGTTTCATAGTGGGATAAATAAAAAGAGACCTGCTACCTGCACAATTCAGTGAAGATACAAAGTTTATAGGACAGAGCGTGACCCAAAACTTAACTTTTTTTACCATGTTAAATTCATGGCTGTTCATGTCTGCTTGTTGATGCTTATCTACTTTCCTTGCTGAAGTATAAAAGAATTGTGTTGTGTCCACTAACACAAAACAAAATGCTGGAAGTTTAGCCGTCTTGCAAAATTAATTGCAAAATATCTGTGGGATTAAACACTTTGATTTAACTAAGGTGGAAACAACTGAAAATGTTTTAATTCAGTCCCAAGCCATCATCACACTGTGTATATCAGGAAATACTATTATCATGATCAAAGTGTTTGGGGTTTAGATCTATTAAGCTTTGTGTGCTTATTAACAAATTCAGCAATGTAGTACAGCACAGACATCCTAACCTTGACAGTCCTTTCTCAAGTCAAAGTAGTCAAATCACTCCCTGCAAACTTATAATTTCAAATTTTTTTCACCCTACAGGGCGAATAACTGGTTAAACTCTTAACTGGCTACACAAATACCGCATGGCTTAAATTCAGATTCCTACAAAGGGAAGGTAGAGATGTTCTCAGTGTCAATAGGCCATGACTTCCACAAAGCTGGTGCACAGTAGCTGAGAGAGTGACCACCCACAGTGACACATTTTTACACTGAAGATGCAAGGAGGCCTACACCACTGACCTTTCCTGGAGACCAGGAGAATGAGGCTCAGTAATTCAGGATTTAGCCATTCAGAGAAGATTTTTGGTCCCGGTTAATAAAGGGTCTCGCTAATCCAAAAGCCACAGACCTAATAAGAGTCCGGATCCAGCAGCGACTATGATTCAGGGAGGAGTTGGGATTTTGCTGCGTTTGATGAGGAATTTATGCTGCTTTGAGCACTGTTTGCAAAAGCCCTTGGATACCGCAGGCTGTGCTTCCTCAGCCTTTGGCAGCACACACCCCTGAGCTCACAGGAGCCCTCTGAGACTCCACCGTCCACAACTGCCAGGAGAGAGCAACGCAGCTGAAATTTTCACCTTGTTCTCCTCCTGTGGCTCAAACTTGCCCATGTGCTGTAGCCCGCCGGTAGCCACAAGCAGGCATTCACACACATCCCTCCCTCAGGGGAGAGTTACCGCCAGAAATATAATGTGTTATGCAAACAACTTAGTCACCCAAAGAGCTTTATAAATGCATAATAAGTAGATAACATAGAGCAATAAAATACACTTTGCTGGAGCAGCAAGGAAACACACAGCCTTTCCGTTCTGCCTTCAGTGCAGGAGCAGAAGCAGCCTGGTGAACCAGGTCAGCCTTTCACACAAGTATACTATCTAAACCATTTCCTGAGGACATCTTCTGTTACTGAGATCACCCAGCCAGAAAGCACAATGATGCAGGGAGGCTCTTTTGGAAAGGGGGCACTGGAGAAGAACAGTTTAAAGCAGAGGATGTTTTCTAATCTTTTGAGGGGACAGAACGTTTGGTGAGGGTGCAGTTTGGAGAAATAATATTGCAGTTGGGCTTTTGGAGCAGCTTTCAGGCCAGGCACCCTTTAACCTGCTGAAGAGCAGCACTGGTCACAAAAAAGATCCAGCATATATGTGTATAATCATAGAATCACAGGATGGTTTGGGTTGGAAGAGACTTTTGAGAATACCTCATTCCACCTCCCTGATGGTGTCGGGGACACATTTCCACCATCCCAGGTTGCTCAGAGCCCCATCCAAACTTCAACACCTCTGAAGATGGGGCATCCACAACTCCTTGGGTCACCCTGCGCAAGGGCCTCCCCATGCTCTGTGTGTATTTATGCACTTAAAAATCAAACCTAATCCTAGTCTTTCTAGGAAGAAATGTATCCTGTCTGACCTGTGTGACATGCCCATATTCCTTCAAGGCTTAATTCAAGATATTACCCACAGTTACAAAGCAATGAGGAAAACCACGTACCTGGATTATTTGAGCCATCAGGTATGACGCAGTCATGGTTATTTAGAAGTAATCACACTTCTGGCAATTTACCCCCTCCTCTTTCCAGTGGCATAGAGATAATAGTGAGCTATATATTCTGAGAGAAAAAGAGAGTGTGGCTGAGCAGGTACCTGTATATTTCTGAATGTCTTTTCCGCTCACCCTCAATCAAAAGAGGGGTGAGAGAGTAGGCACTGACCTGCAATTTCAGAGCAACAATGTTCCCTCAAACCTTTACAGCATTTACATTCTTCAGTGGCACATGAAAAAGCCTCTCATTCTTAGCAATTTAATAAAATAACAAGTAGAAAGCCAGAGAGAAAAATGAGGCAAAAAAAAAAAAAAAAAATCAGCTTCTTCTTGATAAAACAAGAGCAGAACCAAAACCTCTCCAAGGCCACAATTACAGTCAAATCGGACAAAATGAAAAACAGTGGTGTCAAACCAACCCCCAGACTTTGTGGGAATCACTTGTGTTAGTGGGAAGCAACTGAGAGAGGAATGCTTCTCCTCGGAGAAGGTGCTACCAGAGAGAGAGGGAGCAAGGGAGTGAGTTTGTGGCTGCTCGTGGGTGTGTGTACAGGAGCCTGTGTTTGTGTGCTGGAGCTCACAAATGAAAAATTAGAGTGACAGCTAAAAATGCCAAAGGCAATCCAAGGAGACAAAAGGGGAATAAAGAGAATGGAAAAGGAGTAATGGAAAACTCAATCAGTGGTGATATGGGGAGAGAGGGAAACAACTGAGACTTTTTGGCTGGGTGAAACAGAAGATGAAGTAAAGGGCAGAAGCAGAGAAACAGAAAATAGATATTATTTGGAAGATTACCACTCATTCTCATTTTATATTCGTCTAATGACTACCACCCGTTCTGAGACAAACCCAGCTGTAATGACTCTTTCTTATAAAACACCTTTTTTTTCCTTCCTGATCCACAAGATTGCTTGCTTGCTATCTTGCCAGTGCACATGCAAAGGAAGCTTCCTGAAATTGCTTCCCTGTTTCGAGTGAACACCTCATATCCAGAAGCAGGCTGAAGAGAGGCAAGAGCCTTACGCCGGAGAACATCATCTTGTATAATCATAATGTCAGTAGATCTAAATTCAAATTATGTGACCTGAATCACAACTCTAAGCTGCAAAGGCACGTTTTTGCCTCCTGAGTAAGGGACATGAGAAATTCCAGATTGGCATTCTTCAGCCCACCCTTAGAAAGCAATCTATAATCTTCCTCTTTCCAAGCTGTGGCTGGATACTGCTTTCCCAACCAGAACAACAAGGCACCAGCTGAAAACAAATCAACTAAAATAGTTGAAATTAAGTAAGAAATTACAAAACAAAGCCATGCTTTGAGCAGAGAAACCACTTGGGGGAAAAAAAAAAAAGAAAGAAAGAAAGAAGAAAAAAAGTATTCCAGTCAAATCTTCTAGGCTAGGAGGAAGAAAATTTATTCAGTTTCCTGAGTTCAAACACACTGTGTGAGTGTGCTTTCTCTCCAAATATCATTGGAGAGCAATTAGCTTTTAGAGATTTCAGCCCCAAAAATTGAAGGAACTTCTAAAGTGTGCAACTTCGGCTCCCCCCTCTCAATTCCCCCAACAACCAAAACCTCCACCCTCCATTAAATCTTGAATATAAAATACAACCATAGGCAGGAAGATGGCTGGTGTTGAAAGAAACAAAGCTAAGTTCAGAGCTCAGCAAGTCCAGACTTTTAATCAATTATCTCCTAAGCTTTTTTAAAAGGCTTCCAAAGTCAGTGAATGCTTTGCACACGTCAGTTCAGCTGTACTAACCTGGCCCGACTGAAGGAGACCAACTTGTGGGTACACAGAGGCACTAACGGGCATCAGACTGGCTGAAATCTGACTTTTCAATACTGTTTGACAAGAAAACATACATTCATTGGTCTGGTTTACCATTTCTTCAACTCAAAGAGGCATTTTTATATCTCTAACTGGTTCCCTGTTCACAAGTAGGTACATATTTCTTCTAGCAAAATTGGTTATTGTTTTGGGCTTGGAGAAGCAAGATAAAGCAGAAATTTCTCTGATCAGTATGGTATCACAAGGAAATGTTATTGCAATATCTGCTTCACATTTTGGGAAATACTATATTGACCTGGCAGAGCGGAGTATAATATTTTGCTGCAGCAACATTTTGCCTATAATTTCAGCAGTGGTGATATCTAAATATGAAGCAGATGAATATAAAAATGACTGATGTACATATATCTTAGCCGAAACACTACCAAGTAACACAAAGATTAAACTGATTTTTGCATAATCTCCCTTCTAGTAGAAGTTTTCGCAAATAGATCATACTAAGAGAAATGGAAACACAAAAATTACATATTTATCATTTACTCTTTGCTTCAGTGGCAATTCACTTTCTTGAAGTTAGTTCCTCATACTCAACTTGGTATTCTCATTTAAACAATGAACAGAATTTCCATTCACCAGTAATATTGAAAATTATACACCCTAATGAAGACCCCAGAAACAATACAGGGGACTTTCACCAACTTTTGAATTCAAACCCATGACTTTCTGATGTTTATGGTATCACTCAATGATGAAAAATGACATTGAGGCTTTCAGCTTAGTGCAAACGTAGATGGAAGTAGAGATAATCTCTTGGTGAAAGGAGCCATGTGATAGATACGCTACAACAAACTTTCTGAACAGCTCTGCCTAAGAGCTTCAGGAAAGGCTGCCTCTTCTAGAAAGGTGGTCTGAGATAATCTAGGAGGGTGTTTAGAGATCTGAAAAGAGATCTAGTTTCTTTGAAGGAGAGCCAGTGGACGTTGAAATGCCACTTACTTCTGAATGACGTCAATGTGGAAAGAAGTCACCTGGACAGTGACTTCAACCATGCTTAACTCTTTCTTGTTTATTTCACGATTCTCCTCCCAGTCACTCAGAGACACAGGATGGCACTTAGGGCTCTGACAGAGTACGTGAAAGGGTTAAAAGGACTGTTTGGGAGCAGCGGTGTGATGCATAACCACATCTACTGAAAGCAGATGAATCCCATTAACACCCATCAGAGCAAGCTCCTGCTTCTGCTCTGTGAGTGAAAGTGCTCTAGTTTGGTAGGTGAAAATTTAGAAGGGAGAAGGATATAAGTAGCCAAGATGAGTGTTCTACCTGATATGAGCAGTTAGGAGAAGGAATGACAGTGAAAGGAGGTAATATATGCATCTTCCACAGCACTCTGTCGCTTGTTATGGAAACCTTGTTAGCAGATGAAAGTGACAGGTGAGGTTTAGTTCTGTGAAAAACCAGCACAAATATGGTATGATGACTGCCAAGGCAGGGGAGTGGAGCAATCTGTGAACAGGCTTGGAATCCACAAATAAAACAGGTACTGTTTTGTTCTTAAAATCCAAAGACAAGCAGAAGCACAGAAACTGCCAGACCAGGAGGAAGGAAAAAGGAGAAAGAAAAAAAGATATGTAAGTTTAAGCCCTTAGCCTGTAATATCAATGGGTGCTCATAGGAAAAAAAAAAAAAAGAAGAAAAAAAAAGGAGAAGCATAACATGTCACCGTGCACTGTTTACATTGCATACATTCATAGTAAATGACCTTTCCCACGAATAAAATGCCTTTGAGCCTGCCCATGACTAATTTCTAATGTTGTTGTGATTTTAACCTTGGTAGTACAGGCAAAATTGTCAAAGCAGACTCCAGTTCCAAGGGAGCAGAAACAGCTTTGCTTCACTACTTTGACACTCTCATTTTTAAACCAGCCTGCAAATTATCTCAGCTACCAAGTTCATTTAGGAAAGTCCAGAAATCCATGGCATGAAGGAATAGCTCCACAAAAACTGCTGGTATGAGGTCTCTGAATATCTGCTGTTGCTGTTGTGCAGGAGACCCAGATTCATCTGTAAAGATCCCGTACAGAGGCATAATCTTCACAAGTCAGTCATGTGTTTGTCTGACACACAAGTGAGGAGAAAGCATGGTGCGCAAGACCAAAATATAGTCCCTTACTTTGGTTCCTCTCAAAAGGAACCAAACCTTCTTAATCCTTTTTTCGAACTTGAAAATTAATTTGCATAATTTTCTGCTCCAATGACTTTCAAGGATTAATTGTACTTCTGAAAGGGACAGGAGCAGTTTTGAAATAAATGGGAGGCAGGAAGACAATGGGGGAGCCTGTAAATTTCTGATCTCCTCCTATGACATAAGTACAAGGAGTATCCAGTGTAATACACTGAGATGGCCAAAATCCACTTCATTTCACTTCCTGTCCCCCTGACCCTCTGCAGATCTTCACATTTAAGGTCATTTACGTTCAGTCATTCATTTTGTGTTTGTTGCACCTGAGGTTTATTGGTCACTTCTTCCTTCTATTTTGAGGGCAGTCTGCATTTTTATGTTTTTACACATGATTTTTCTTGCATTACCCTCAGTAACAGTGGAAGATCACCATTAATATGTACAGAGAGAAATAACAGAGATTGTCTCAGATGCTCCTTGGTGAAACCTCTCTTTCTGTTAAGCCCATGTACTTCTCTCCTCTCAAAATCCATCAGAAGTGCGCAACAGGGAAATGCACAACCCTCACACTCTCCCACAGCCTGTCTGTTCCTCCTGTCACAAGACATCTTTTCACAGATCACTTTGTCTGTCCTTCTCTGAACTTTGCAATTTTCCTCTGTGTTTTTGGGAAGAAGCAGGAACAAACACATGCCACCAGCAGACACCCAACTATGGCTTGGCAGATGCCCTAACTTAGGTGAAACTATGTTGGTATCTGTCACCTTAGGACCTGGCCTCATATTTTCAGCCTGGAGGTACCTAATCCAAAGCCTTCTAGGTAGCCATCAGGAGACAGTGTCCAGATGGTGGCTCCAAAATGGCTCATCAATCAGCAGAATCAAAATAACATGAATTTTCCATGATTACGTGAGATACAGATAATTATGGTCAAATCTGCATTGCTTCTCATGGTAATTATAAGGATTAACATACTATTATGATTACAGTGTAACTGTGTGGATGTCATATTACCAATATTATAGGTTTCCCCCGGGAAGAAAGCTGAAATGGATGACCTCTAATCAACAGGGAGGCCAAACAGTCTTACTGTGCCACAGGAGAGAAAAAAAAAATCGAAGTCTGGAATATTTCAAATCTGGATTGCCCCTCAGAATCTGTAAAACAAAGTAATGGGGATTTTTCTGCCTCCTCTCCTCTCCTCTCCTCTCCTCTCCTCTCCTCTCCCCTCCCCAAAATTATCTCCACTGTTATTTCTTCCCATACAATGTTCTCAGTGAAAGATGTCTCAAGCAAGATCTATTTTTCCCAGAAGTGCTGGTCTGCCCTCAAGCTGCCACACTTCAGCAGGTGGCCTCCCATCTGCTGAGCTAAGGTAAATGTCTCTTAGTCCACACCAGGAGAAAGCTAGTTCAGCTTAGCATGGTCCACTGTGGGACAAATCCTGCCAAAGTAATTGCCATCCTGACAGAGAAAATCCTGTTTTATCAGTTGTGACTTGTCTCTAACCCCTCACTGGTTGCCAAACTGAGTACTATGAAAACTGCCAAGTAATCAGACTGCAACTGAGTTGAGCTATGCTTACTCAGTGGGGAACTAGAAAACTAAAATATGTCATCATCTTTGAGGTATCCAAAATTCATGAGCGAGCCCACCCGAAGGCCTGAATAATTTTAAGCACATTTTTTCATTCTTCATTTGCTTTCTGGTGTGAAGGCCTGAAAAGGTCAAATTTTTGAATTTTTACAACCACTAGGACTAGAAACAGACTTTCCTTTTCCCTTTTGTTGGAATCAGGGACAATCCTGTCTCCAATAGCTGAATCATTGAATTTGAATTGCTAAATCTTGCTTCATTGTCTGCATGATAACTGGCCCCTGAAATACCATTGGAAGACACTTCCTTGTCAGCAGGCTTTGCAGAGAACCTTCCAGAAGGACTGGGAACTTCCTCTCTTTTCTGAAGAGTGATAATGGCACAAAGAAACCCATTCTGCTTTCATGCCAAGGAAACACAACACCGTTGCGGGGGAACCTTCGTGGCTGGGTTGGATTTTATTTTCATCCTCCTGAATATAGAAAGGCTCTTGCAGAAGTTTTGTAAGATGTTCATTTGGCTTGAGCCTTGGCTTGTTTCTACTAGAAGACCATGCACCCAGTGCATCTTTCATATGCCATGTATTTGATCAAGCCCTACATCCCTGGGAGGAAGGATGCCTCTGATCAGTAGGGAGTTAGATGGGGGCTTAAAAAGAGAGGAAAAGGTCTGCTTTGGTTAACAGTAGCAAGCAGGAAGTCTATGGGTTTGAAGATGGCAACCTGATGTTTTCCAGGTGGGCTTTACTGAGAGGAGGCCTGGAGTGCTCACCAGAATTTATCAGTTGCCAGTGACAGGAGTTAATTTTATTCAGAGGAGGAGAGACATGCCAAGGGGAACATATGGCACAATAAACTCCTGGTGGGTGGAATGCATTTTTGGACTGAATGCCAGAAAAAGCCATGATCTGCCTGAGGGCTTGCAAAGCATTTTGGTGGGACTTGCTCTTCATGTTGGTCTCTTCATTTCTCCAGGCTACAGCTCTAATGCTTTCCATCCAATTTTTTTTTTCCCCACAAAAAACTCTTGATTTGTTCCACTCAAAAGACAAGATTATTAAGCCACTCTCTGAGGTTTTTTTGGCAGTGTAAGAACAGACGTGCTAGATTAGACTGCAAATCCCCCTGACTCAGTAGTGTGTCCATGAGAGGAAACAGTACCAGTTGCCTAAGGCAGGGTGGAAGAGCAAGGAAAGCATGTGACACTTCTCACATTCCACCTTCCTAGATCCATCACAAAGCTTGCTTTGTGTCCCTTGGAACCATTCCCCAGTTGGATTTCACTGCATGCACAGATGAGGAGGGGCAGCTCATGAACCAGAGCAACCAACCTGCTTCTCTTTATGGTTGCTACCTGCTTCACCTTCAGCGGGCAAAGAGAAAACTTTTCAGCAAGAGCTGAGAGTTGCTTTTGGTTTATACAAATGCATGATATTTTCTGAATTCTTTCGAACTGTTCATCTTCTGGTAGTCCTCCACGGGTTGTCTCCCCTCAAGAATTTCCTTCGTCCCACTCTTGAGGGTTGTCATTGACAACACTGAGAGTCTGTTGTTCCTCCAAACATTACTTCCAGGAAAAGACTTTTTCCTTGTAGACAATACGTTGCGCAAGTCTAGGGAGAACTAGGGCAGAGAAAGTTGTTTTAAAACTTATTTTAGGTTTGCAGTGCCAGTAAGCAGCCTGACTGCTTATATTATTGCTTTAATTTCTGCTGCTTGCTGCAGAGCACTGCGGGCTACCGAGCCTCTTAGGCACCACAATACAACAAGTACTTTAGACTTTTTCACAGCTCTCAACACATGGTCTGCCAGTTTAATTCGGGTTGAGTAGCACCTCACTGCTTGCATAACAACTCTGAATTCAAAGGTGGCAGAAGCAAGTCCTGGGGACAGTCACAACTTATCACCTACTCAGATCTTTGCGCTTCCATCCTTTATGCCTCATAATGTCATTAAGAGGTGCAAGCACCCAAGAGTTCCTGGACCTAATGGTCAAACAGGTCTATTATGCAACTGGCTCCCATCAAGGTGTGCATGAGGTGTACTTTGCAATGTCACCCGAGGGCACCCTTTTGTAGACTGCACAGAATTATTACATCCATGTGTTTGTCCCAGTTTCTCTGTTCTGGGCACTGCCTGCTGTCTGAGCAAGGGGATTTCAGGGGAGATGAGACAACACAAAGAGACCACAGGCCTATAGCTGAGACCAAATGCAGTAGGACCAGACCCTCAGCTGGCATAAACCACTCTTGCAAGTAACAGTGAGATGGGAATTTCCACCGCTGCTAGACCAGCCTGGGGAATTGGAAGAAAATAATCTTTAGCTCACTCTAGTAACATTGAACCAAGAAAAGGGGTCTGAAACCAGTGAAATTTGCACTATGGTGTGCAAAGTGGATTACTTGCACTCAGCTTCAGCCAAACACTGCTCATATACACCCTTCACTGACAATGGAAAGAGAGTGCAGACTGGGGTTTACACAAGAGTCTACCAGATGTAACCATTGAGAATGCGTGACAGTGCCTCTGATCCTGGAGGTATTGATGATCATCCAAAGGAACATCTGCAATTTCGTATCGGGGAGAAATGGGATCTGCGTGACCAGGCTCTGCACTGAAATGTATGTATTTGTTTCAAAAAACCCGATTTACTGACTAAGCCAAACCTTCAGATGGTGCACGTTGGCAGACGTCTGCCAAAGTCAAAGGAATTGTACTGATTTATACTCACAAGCCACATAATCCACTGAGGAAAAATAGAGAAATACGGGCAGAAGCCTCCTTCCCCTACTCTAGCTCCACAGTGTCGCCTCTGCCACCTCCCAGACCACTCAGGGATGTTCAGGTTACTTGAATGCCAGTTCAGCTACTGCATTCCAAGATCTCCATGCTGGCAGAGGCTTGCTGACAACCTACAGGAGACTCTAAATGATAGGGCTGGGCAGCAGGGCTGCGCTCCCAGGAATGTGTTCTCTCAAACCAGACAGAACCAAGGCCCGAGCTGGTGAATGCTCTCAAGTGCAGCACTCCAGCAACCACAGGCATTCTGAGACATTTCTGCAGGGAACCACAATCTTGTGAATATCTGAAGGAAAAGCAGACACAGGTGAATTGCTGAATCTTCCAAGGCTGAAAAAATAACATCTTCACAGGCCCATACACAAAAAAACCCCTCAAACAAACAATAAACAAAAGAAACAACCAGGGGAAAAAAAAAAACCACCAGAGAAAACCGCACCAGCACTAAGTCTGGCCTTGGATAAATTGCAAAATGTCTTCTTATTATAATTACCAAGATCCCTGAGGGTGCATATAATTGAATTAAGGGGTGTCTCTACTTGCATACTTAGTGGCTGTAGAGCTGTCTTCAGCTTCAGTCTGTGGTCCCGTAATCAGTGTCCAGAACATGCACAAGACGCCCTTTAATTTGGTTGTAAGTAGCCCTTGGGGAACCGTAGAATTAAACAGTATCATAAGGTTCTAAACATGGTCTGCACAAGTGCTAATTCCACGCTCCCGCTCAATAGAGGATTTCTCAGCCTCATCAAAGTTTTATGCTAAAATTTTTGGCTAATATTTTGAAAGCATGTTACTTCATTTGACCTAAATGACTTTTGCACATGTTCATTTCCATTTTACTCTATCAGCCTGTTTAACATAATAGCATATTAACAGTACATTTGAAAGAAGAGCCAGTGGTTTGGAGTCAGTCCAAAGCAGTCACAGCAGCAGGAGAGAGCAATAAGAGTTCTGAAGAAGGAAAATCAGACTTGAGTCCCCATTATTTCTTTGCAAAAATGCAAATATCCTTGCGCACAAGAGATGTTTTGGCACAAGAACATAATGTTATTTGTACCAGATTACCAGATTATTTCCTGAAAGATGGTCCCTGAGAAGACCAGACTGCTGCAAATGGCACTTCACAACTGGAAAGTGCTGATAAAGCAAATACTTGAAATTATTATGTCTTTTAACATGTGTGCAAGTAGGATATTTTTATATAGTGTTGTTCTATACCATTCCAGTATATCCATTCAACAGCATGTGTGTGGACAGGCAACAGAACAATTAGTGGAACCCCAGGCAATTAAACTTTTTTTATTAAATCTTGTTGTTTGTAACTTTGCCAAACCCAACCCACTTATTCCATAATATTCTTCGGTGATTATCTGCCTGAATTTAGTTTATTGGATTTTTATTCTTTATTGAATGCAAAATAGCTCAGTCATTTCCAAAAGTAAGATTGTTGATATTTTTACCAGTGATTAGATTAAGAGTGTTGATATTCACCAAAGAAGTAGAATATGTGGGTTTATGACCCAAAAAAAAAAAAAAGTTTCACCATTTAAAATAGAGTATGCATTTACTTATGAGGGGTTAGTGGTTCATAAACTTAAAATTACAACATTCATCAGCCAACCCAAGCAACAGAACAATTGGAATGAATTTGGGACATCTGTATACATTTGAGGCTTGCAGGTGTTGACTAGTGTTGGATCATAAAGCAAAACAAAACAAGAGGAAGAGTGTGCCTGGATGGAGCTTGCCAATGATGGCTGTTGTGGAAAACCCTGTGTCCAATAAAGAAGCCAAGATGAGAAATGTTTTCAGCAAAGACCTTCTTTACACACCAGCTAGGAAGCAACACTGATGATGAGGAAAACCTGATACTTTTAGCTGGGTTTGCCACAATTTGCTCCTTGTTCTCAGAGACCCATGTAAATCCCAAATAGCATCAAAAAATTGGGATTCTTCAGCCTGGAGAAGAGAAGCTTTGGGGTGACTTCACTGTGGCTTTCCAGTGCCTGAAGGAGCTACAAGAAACATGGAGGGAAGACTACTGACAAGGGATGGAGGGACAGGACGAGGGGGGAATGGCTTCAAACAGGAAGAGAGTAAGTTTAAATCAGATATTAGAAAATAATTGTTCACTGTGAGGATGCTGAGGTCCTGGCAAGGGCTGCCCAGAGAAGCTGTGGCTGCCCCATCCCTGCCAGTGTCTGAGGCCAGGCTGGATGGATCTCTGAGCAACCTGCTCTACTGGAAGGTGTCCCTGCCCATGGCAGCAGGTGGAACTGGATGAGCTTTAAGGCCCATTCCAACCCAAGCTGTTCTGTGATTCTGTGGTTCTATGACAGCTCAAGAACAGCAGCCCAGTGCAGCACCATGGAGCAAATGACACCAAGAGACCTCTGAACCCAGGCAGAAACATCTGTGTGTACCCAAGAGCACAGCTGTGCTTGTTTTCTTGTGAACCTGCACAGGATGAAGTTGTCAAGGCACCGTGGTGCTCATAAAGTCCAGCCCAGGGCTTACTGTTAAATCAGAAGATCTCACATGAACAGCTGCTCCAGGCTGCTCTGTGAATCACAGAACAATCCATGAGAGCCAGAAAACTCAAACCACCAGAACCTACTCTCTGGTATAGGGAGAGGGGAGGGCAGAAAAGGGAAATTGCCACTATTTTAGGTACAAATACAAGCAGGGAATTTATCAACCATGAGCCTCTATTTGGACATAGGAAGCAGTCCAAACTGTACACTGTGGAAGAAAGAAAATGGTTTTTTGTCAAGGTCCTCTTAAAGAGTGAGAGATAATTGCCATGCACAAATATAAATTAGTAAAACAGCACAATATATATCGAAACTAGAGAGACAAGTAGAAGTTTTTTGAAGCAGAATTTTTTTTCTGTTTGCAAGAGCATCTACATGGCCATATTAGTAAAATGCCACAGGGAGGTGTTTTGTGGGCAGAAAATAGCTGTCCTGTAATTCTCACCTAATTATGCAGAGTAACAAACATCCTCACCACATTAAGAGAACCATTGTTCTTTTATCAGATTTTTACTCTCAGCCTCAGTTCAGGCCTTAGAACAGGCTTTGTAGATGACACCCATGTGAATGAGAACCCCGGTGAGTCCTTGAAGCCTCTAAGAAAACCCTGTCCGCAAGGTCCCTCAGCCTAAAATGCTCTGCTTATCAGCTTTCTAACCCATTTCTTTGTGCAGGATTCAGAACGGTTCATGGGAACATTGCAGATGGTCCCTCCCAAGGGAACAACTAATTGCAAAAGAGGAATTCTTTTCCTGTCGTCTTTAAGACTTGAAATAATATGGGCAAACACACCAACCATCTTCCTTTGGTTGCTACGATATCTTAAATTCCAGACAGCGAAATGGCGCAGTGAGGTGTGTGGCTCCGTGGTGTGTTGTGAGTGGTCCCGTGTGTGGTGATGTTACACTGTCTAAGCTCTAGAGCTGCTCAGACATTTTCTTTTGACACAACAATTTTTCCCTGGGAAATTCCAAATCCTTGGCTCCTGTTTTTAGCTTCCAAACAAATCTCTGTGAAGCAAACTCTCAGCTCCACGCCTCCTCTGTGTTCCTGTGTCCCTCTTTACCCTGCAGCTTCTCCATCCAAAAGTGAGCTGTGGAACATGGTCTGTTTTGAAATGCCTTCTCCCAGCCACCAAAACCCAAGCTCTTGGATAGTTTGGTTTCCATTTTGGGGGGATTTTGTGTATCTGTGTGTTGCTCTGCCCACTCCAACTTCCTACCCTAAACTACTGTAGGTTAAATAGTAGAAATGTGGGGAGAAGTGGGGAGCTGCTCCCACTCTCCTGGTTCAGGGATTATTTTTTTTCCTAAGGCATTGTTGGAAATCAGAAGCAGCAGAGGCAGGAAAAAGATGTGTCAGAAAGGCCTGTGTCAACATTAAAAGTTTCCAAGACTGTATTATTTTTGAAAACATATTCTCCCTGTCAAACAGACACTTCAACTACTGAAAATTAGGAAAAAATAAAGATCTGTAGAGACAATTGTCATGATTAAGTAAGCACAAAGGAATTGTGCTGGCCTTCAGCATAACCCTGCAGGACAGCTGCAGGTGCACCTCTGCCTGACAGAAACAAAAATGTTGAACCATATTTTCTAGATGTAGAAGATTCCCTTGCTACAGAGGCCACCAAACCTGTTGGAGCATGAGAAGTGTATACTTACTATCACATTTTAAGTTGCCATACTCAGTGGTCTATAGAAATATGTATTGGAATAGCACACAAGAGTGTGGAAAAATTCAGAAACAACCCGCTGCTCACTTCTCCTAAAATATCATTTACATGGCATAGATTCTTCAATTCCATGAAACACAGCAGAACTGTTTAATTTTTGCATCACTTGTTAATGAAGGACAAAAACCTCAAACTAAAAAGAGAGCAGAAGAGGCATGCTGCTTGTTAGAAGTCCTCTTTCACCTACATTTCTTATTGTTCTACCAGGAAGCCTAACAGAGTAAAACCATCATTTATAACTTGATTGGGATGTGTTTTGTGAAACACGACAAATAGCTCCAGCTTTCCCTGGGATTTCAACGCATTCACTGTTTAAAAAGCAGCACACAAAAATAAATCCTCTTCTCCCTTACACCCATTCAGCAGCACTAAGGTCACAGGTTGCAGGGGCTGAATTGAGACTAGAATTCGGCCAAAAGGCTGTCCAAATAAACTGGTTGATTGTTGCATGTTGTACAAATGACAAATTATCCTTGAACAGGCAGGCACATGCACTGGGGCTCTGGCTGGGGAATCTTGGAGACACAATTTGGCTTGCACATGCTCCTGAGTGTTGCAGACCCATTGCCTTCAGCACATCTGCACACCCTAAAAGCACGACACAGCTCTTGGCTTTCCAGCCCAGACTCCTGTAACCTTGCCCAGTCTGGATGACTTCATTAGTCAATTGTCATGGATTAATATAAAACCATGGTTTGGATCCCCCACTCAAGCTGCTGTTGTATTTTTGCCACTGTTTCTACATATTACAGCAAAGCCTCTGTAGGGTCTGGAGTGTCTTCCATGTGTGTGCCATATGAGAACCGTAACGAAGTTACTGTTCTAACTCAGAAGAAAACTGAGATGACAGCTGAGAAGACGTGTCTAGTGTTTGCAGGGAAACCTTTTTGCAGTCACTATCAGGGATCTCCCCCAGATTTTTCCAGTGGAAGGAACTGTTTTTGGTGTGTGCTGACTCCAGGTTTCACTTCACATCTAACCTGAAGATGTGGAAATAACTCGTCTAACAGAGAAGGGCACTGTACAATTTGCTTTAATTTACTTGTAAAAAATATTAAAAGAAAAAAAAATCAAAGCAGCCAGCTGGTGCCATTCCTGTAGGCAGAAGTTGACCATTTTTCAGGAGCACAACAGGAATGTGCACACTCATTCATTTTTCCTACACATGGGTGAGAGATCCTGACCCCACAGCCACACAGTCACAGAAACCTCACATCTCACCCTCACTGTATTATTAGGACTATCAGGAGTATAAATTACCATTACTTGAGATACACACTGAAAACTGTAACAAATAAAATTCTCATGTGGTGGTTCATGACTCCTTACTTTGCTCTTAGAGTGGTTTTCCTCTTTGCAGTGATTGCTGTTTCATTAATTAAATCTCATTTCTATTTTTTAAGAACCAAAATGAGGCATCTGAAATTTCATGCATGATTGTAAAATTTTTTTATAAAAAATACAATAAAAAATAGTCTTTGCCAAAGAATTTTTAGTGAGAATTGAGCAATCCAGATCAGACTGGGTAGCACTGATCGTAAGATAAAGGAAAAGAGACCTTCAACAGCATTTTTAACATGAAGAAGAGAAAATTTTACGAGTCACAAGATGTTCTTAGGTATCTTTGATTTTTACTTGAATTGCAATCCAAGAATTAAAGAAAGTTTTTGAAAAATGCCCTTGATCTTAACCCTAGGTAGATATATAAATAGACTGACATGGACAGTAACAGCATAACCGAAAGATTACACTATTTCATGGGGCTGCTAAGCCCTTTGCATGTCAAAAACTTCCAAACTTTAAACGAACACCTTGAAAAATTAATTTCTTCGCAGTTCCTTAGGAAATGATATCTTTTTTTCTTTAACAGAGCATTTTTTTTTCCCTCCCAAAGAGAACATTAGTCACATATATCACACCCACCGAGCTCCTTTCATCCTTTTTGTCCTTAACAGAGAAGCTGTGGCTGCCCCATCCCTGCAAGTGTCTGAGGCCAGGCTGGATGGGGCTTGGAGCAACCTGGGGTAGTGGAAGGTGTCCCTATGGCAGGGCATGGGACTGGATGAGCTTTAAGGTCCCTTCCCACTCAAATCAACCTGTGATTCTATGACATAGGGTCTCTGTGGGTATTTGTAACTCAGGAAATACTGTGACTCAAGGATTGTAGAAGCCACAGCTGAGGTTCAGCATCTCCTGACTTACCTGTTTACTAATGGTAAATGAAAAATCCTATCTCTGCTGGGGCAACATTTTAAAAAAAAATTCCGGTCCAAGGTATCTCAATGGATGGTGACACCACCATTCCTGAACCAAACCAGAGAGAGGAAAAAAATTAGGATCCAATAGGATCGAATAGACTCTCTTGATTCCTGATTACTTTCAATTTAAAGCTATCTATGTTCTTTACCACATTTTTTGGTGAACCAGCCCCAAGACTTTATTACTCCAAACTGGGTTTTTGCGTGAAATCAGTAAGAAAATGCAGTAGCTGGATTTGTCTATGAGGTTTGATCTGCAGACACTTGGTCACCCATGAAAAGCATCCAAGAGGGAACTGCAGAGCATAATGACATCACCTAACCAACTAAACCCAGCTTGAAAATACTATTAATGTTTCATGCTTTCAATTTTTTCCCATAAAGCCATGCCTTAAATATTCAATTTAAAATTAACTTGCAATGAAAACCCAGGGCAAAATTGTGGCCTGATTGATTTCTTTCACAAATGCCCAAAATCTGATTATAGGAAGTGAATGGGAACATTCCATGAACATCATTGAATTAAAACTGACTTTTGAATTTCAATGAACACTCACAGACCTTTTTTTCCATTTGCTCTGGTATGCACATACCACTCATTCTTGGCTGAGAACTGGAGAGCTGAACACATTAGACATGGTGACTACTAAACATGGCTGGCCTTTGAATCCCTCCAAATTACAGGTCAGGACATGAATAACCAAAAATTACTGTAATTATGGAAATGTTGAACTGTACCTATTTAAGTGTTTATACCTTTCAAAAAGATCTGCTGAGAAATACCCTGTATGCACGTATAGGAACAAACTGCCTACCTTAGAATTTGACTTAAGTACATTTTAAAAACGTTAAACCCCATCATCCTCAAACCAAAACACACTTTCAGTGGTTTCCAGTCTAACTAGTCGTTTTCTGCACTAGTTTAAAAAAACAGTCACAGAAAGTTTTTGATGTGAATGCCATGCATGCTGCTCCTCTGCGTGAAAATGGTGATTACACTTCTCCAAGAAACCCCTATGTAATGCTTAATTCTGTCAACTGTACCAAAATATTTCAGTCTGCAGGGGACATGGCCATTCAAGGTAAGTTTCTGAAGCATCATTGCTCTGTCGTACACATGTACACATGGATTTCTGTAGCCTTCCTCTGGATAAGCAGACTTCAGAATTATTTTCTCCTTCTCCCTGTAGCCAAGGAAGAAGTTTGTGTTTACTTGTCAACTTATTTTCCTTGGTTCTGGTTTCCACACAAAGTCGGAGCATGGGTAGAAATCTGTAGAAATTGAGAGATTTCTGCTCATATACTTATTCTGTCCAGAACAGCAATGCTTTACTCTAAAGTTTTAATAATCAAATTTAAAAAAAGAACAGGTCAGCATATCAACAACAGATAACGAATAAAACACCTAATAGTTTTTGTTTGAAGAGCTAGAAGGACTCAGTAGGGTAGGTTTTGGCAAACATCAGGTTTCATTGTGTAATGGAAAACCTCACCTATTGTTTTCATTCTGATATTTAAATTCAGAAAAAGCAGCTTGTTAGTTGGAGAACGCAATATAGTTTGTCTTTGGCTAAGTTTTGATTATAATGAATTTCAGGGATTATTTCAAGACTGCGTCAAAGCACTGGATACTTTCCAAAGAGAAGGTTTTTCTAAGTCAATTCTCAGTCATTTCAAAAAACTCTAAAATTACTGTTCGGTAAATCGCTGTACAGTTGAAATATAAACCAAGCCTGAACACAAAGGTGTGAAGAAAATGGGAGACAAGACAAGATGCTGTTGCTCCACCACAAGGACAAAACCTTCTCTTGGTCAGAATTGTCCACAAAAGAGCAGAGCTTCTTCCCACAGAAATCAAAACATCAAAGCCTCTATTCTGATAAGATAATGTTCTGTTTCTCTGTTCAGGAAGTTTAAGCACGCTGAGGGCACCAAGCTTTCCAGAGGGGACAAAGAGAAGCCAGGCAGGACCACTGTGTGCTCTACAGCTCTGTCAGTGCAGAAGACAAGAGATGTGCCCTTGTTGAAGACTTTGCCAGCTTATTTCTGTATGAAGCTGTAGCACCATGACTTCGTGTCTTCTCTGCGTTCAGAATAACTTCTTCCTGCAGAGGAGACTTTATCCTTTCAGGAAATCCAGGAAAAAATAACTTCTTTAAGCTGGGACATTGATGGCTGTGCCCACCAGAGCAGCCCTGATATCAGGGTGGTTTGGTTTTACAAAGTGTGTTTTGCAGTCTCCACTGAGCTTTAGGAGTTCTGCAGCTCCTGAATTATTGGAGCCTACTGACTTTTAGAAATATTCAGTAAGACCATCCTTTTTAGAAACCAGGATACAAAGCCATTACCTATCTTACCCCACCACCCTAAAACAGGGTCAGGAAAACCAAAACTATTCCTGTCAAAAGTTTATTAAATCCTTTTTATAAGATCTTGCAGTGATGGAGACCCTCCAACAGTTATAAAACATTCCTGGCTGTCTTCAACAGCATTAAGGGGACGTTTTGAAAAACTCTGCAGGCATCTAAGTAAAATTAAAAAAAACAACTTAAAATTAGTGTGTCTGAATTGCAACCACCCCGTGTGAGTTTAACTCACCCTAGCTTCATAACTTGGGTATCTGCATCTGCTGTTCCATGCTTTAAAGTACACTGAGGCTGATCGAAAATGAAATGGGGTTTCTACAAAAGGGTTTAAAGCTGCTTTCACTTCAAACAGCTCTAAAATCATGACTTTAAAACAAACAAGCAAAAAAATTATTTTATTTCTCCCTGCATTTTATCATTGAAAACTTCCAGAAAACTTCAAAATAGGCTTTCTAAACTTACAAGACGATTATATTATGCAGGAAAATCCCAAGGTTTTGGCAAATTGAAATGGTAAGTAATTTCTTAATTTCAATGAATGCAGAAAATTGAGAGATGCAAACTTCTTCAATAAAAAAAATTGTCAATATTTTTTTCCAAGTCATTTAAATCACATTTACTAACAAAAAAAAAAAAAAAGGTACAACGATAGCTCTTTTCATGAAGAACAGTCACCATCTGGATTGTGTATTGAAAGGGGATGACTCAAATGAAGAAGCAACTGGTCACAGCAACAGTTCAGTAGGTTTTATGCAAAAATGAGAAATATGTGGGTGGGATCCAAAAAGCTTTAAGGAAGAAACTGGCCTTGGTTTCTACCTCATCCAGACATGTGCAAGAGGTACTTTTGCCAGTGCTGCTTCCTATTATCAGTGGCCTACTGTGAAACTTCATTTATGAACGTCTCCTTCTGTATTTTCACGTCCTTCCTGACCTCCTTGGAGACAAAAACTGTGCATTCTATCAACAGGACTTGCCAAGAAGATGCCTGAAAGGCTCTATTCCTTTTTTTTTTTGTTGTTGTTCTAGCATGAAAAGCAGTGACAGATTTTGGAGAAAATATCTGCTGTAAGATCTTGTTTAAATTTCTTCCTTTTTTTTAAAATTTTTTTTATTTTATATGCTTTCATCTATATCTCTGTGAGGTTTTTCGCACCTCTTGCTGATTTTCCTGCTGGTTGGGAATGAGCACAGCAGATCCAGTGTGTGTCCCTGAACCAAGCCCATCATAGTCTCTCCATTCCTGCCTTTGCCTCCTGCTCTGGGAGGAATCCATCAAGAATTTTCTTCTCCAAGCTGCTGTAATCAGAGACACACACTATGCCTCAGGTAAAACTCTTTCCATTTGATCCAAGAGGACATCCCTCATGTAAATTCATCAGGCAGTTACCACCTTTCCACCAAAACCAGAGGAACGAGAAAGGAAAACGCCGATAAAATAATTTTTATGAAGGAGTTAGGCAAGAAAAAAAATCATGGGATTTAATCTTCCGGTCCTCTTCAGCACTAAAACAATAAGTATTTCCTCCCTCCTCCTCCCCCCACCCCCGTCTTCATCTGAAAATGAATTTAGGCACAAGTTTGGGAATCAATTTTGGTTTTAATAACCTTGCACAGGGACATGCACATACCGTGCATACCACCAGCTCCATCAGAACTGCCAACGACCTGCAAGAACTGGAGGGCCAGACTCCATATTACTAAGATTATATCAAGATATTGTTGGGAGTCTGCTGGAATTTTTGTGAGGTTAGCAGTTTGAAGACTTAAGATCTGTCGGGTTAAACTGATTAATCACCTTCTTATAGCTGCAAGAAGCATTATGAGCCACTGTCGGGGAAGGAACAGAGCTCACCAGAGAGAACATCAGCTTTGTAAAAACCTGAGGAGTTTTCTCAATGGAAAAATTGACAGAACACTTGAAAGATAAATTATATGCTGAATTATATGCTGTATACAATTTATCTAAAAGCACTTTTTCAACTGCATGACTAAGAATCTTGCCTGATTTCCAGAGCCAAGTGGTTTGTAACTGATGTTTCCCTCCTGATCATCAACACTGGAAGTAGCACAAGGAATGGAAGCAAAAGCAACAAGGGTACTGTACTTCTGTGGTCCTTTGTTGTCTACTGGGATAGGATTCATCAGGTGCATAATTTATGGTTAAAATGATACTCTGAGTTCTGTCTACATGATTCTCATTGATTTTCACAAAATCGTTGACGATTTAAAGTATTTGTGGCTTAGGAACAAATTGGACTTTTAAAGAGATGCAGACAATGTCGTTCCTGATAGTGCAATTTGAAAGACTCAATTGCACAATTCAAAGATCATTTGTTCATATTACTAAACCTTCATTGATTCATTGCAAAGTAGGGCTGGTTTCTCTTTGGAAAAAACACTATAAAAATTTTAAGTCGTCCGCACGAGAAAGAACATTCTGTACTTCCCATCACATTTGTTTTCTCCCGTACCATTTGTTTGTGAGGGAAGGCCTGAATTCTTTCCACGGGCACCTCCAAACTCAGTGCTGGCAGGGGAAGTCCTGGGCAAAGAGTGATGGCTACATGGACCCCAGCTCTTCTGCAGAAAAGGCTGCCCTGCTTTTGATGGCCGGAACAAAACACTATAAACATTCAAGCCTGCCCTTAGTCAGAGGTCAGTGAAAACATTTTCATGGGTCCTGAATTACCAAGGTAAAGCCACAGTTCTGGAAACCCCTGACTGCCTCTGCATGTAGGCAGCTCACCAAGGCTTGATGAATAATGAAGTGAAAAATCTAACCAGCTAACGGCTTCAAGAAAGGAGAAACATTTAAATAAGGAGAACGGACTCACTTCCTCTTTCTACAGTCCTGCCTTGCCAGCCGAGAGCAAATATTTCTTCTACAACAGAGAGGCACATTCAGAGTGCTCAGTTAAAGGCGAGATCATCAGTTCCATGCAAGTCCATAACATTGTACCATTCACAGCAGTGGGACATGTGAACATGGGGTACATTTTCAGGGATCTGGTCCAGCTTTTCATCAGCAGGTGGAGGGAGGAAGGATATTGCACCTGCACTCTCTTTTAAGGCCCGTTTACACTGTCAAAGCACAGCAACTGAGCCATCCTGCACAGGAGAACTAGAGGTTGTATGACAGATAGCAGACACGCAAGACACACTTTATAGGGCCATTATTATCCAAACTGGTTCTTAGGAGCAAAAAAAATACCATAAGGGCAGCTAGGAAAATATCACTGAGTCAGATACAGGGAGCAATGCCAAAAACAAGTGAACAAATTTAGTTCTTGCAGCAATACTGTAAAGTAGCTGTTTTCCTGAGGTATCTGTTGCTTCTTTTCACACTTTCTTAGCACACTTCGTATTCCAGGTTAGCAGCTTTGGTGTGCCTTTGATCTCAGTAGCAACAAGGGAATTGCCAGTTAAATTGTCACTTTCTCAAACTCCCTGTCAAAGACACATCATCTTCTCTCACATGCAAAATCAGCAGCACTTAGTCAGATTAAGTGTAGGATTAGTAACAGGGTATGGATGTTTGTATTCATAGATTTTCTTTTTTCTTATTTGAAAAAAAAAATCCATAACTGTGATTATTAGACTTAGGCACCTCTTCCTCTCATGAAAGAGAGCAACCTAAATTGTTGTTGGCATCCACATTTTCACAAGTATTTGAGGCCTACTTTTCCTAATGTGAAACATAGATGAAAAATCAGAGTGCGTTCTTTAAAAATATACTGCTGGGGAAGTGATGCTGCACTCCCACCTGACTGTCTGTAACAACAAATCTTCAAGAGATTATTAACCATAGGTCACATTCTGCATTCACATACACATGCTGTGGTTCTGCTTCCGGATGATGCCATGGAAAGGAAAGAGTAGTTGTACAAAAGGCTTGATTAAAGTTTACTTGAGAACTCTGAAAGGCTCTGGGTTTGTTCTTGTGGTCGAAATACCTGGTCAGAACTCTGTTACTAGTTCCTCTTTGTCATCATGAATGCAGTGATTTTGTTGAGCCGTTTGTTTCCTCAACCCCACGCTGTCAAGGATTGGTACCCCTCAGTGGGAATGGGAGCTTAAAAAGCAGAAGAGCAGATACCAACTTGCTCAGCAGCCCATGTGACAGAATTCTCCCTGAAATCAAATGGATTATCTTCAGTGTAAGCTACACTTCATATCTTGAGGCTACCAGAAAGCAGACCAATGTGCTGTTTTGATGGTAACCAACACAACCAACAAAAACTTGGAAAACTGGGAGTCTCCATGGCTACCACACTCCACAGAGCATTGTCCACTAAATGCTCAATGAATGTAAAGGACCTAGACAGGGGAGAAAACCAGCATTTCCAAATAGTCTCCACACCCTCAAGGGGCTGTACAATGAGTCAAAAAATCTCATCTCAAGCAGAAATAGCATGTTACAGGCTCGCTGTCATTAACAGTTCTGACGGAAAGAAAAGATGTCATTGAAAAAAAATAAATCGGGCTAAATGTGGCAGAGCTGGAGAATGGTTTTCAACTCCCAATTACTGCAAATCTGGCCCAGCACTGTCTGTACAAAGCAATGAGGTAAAGACTAGTAGGAAGCAAGAGCTACTTCAGTTTAACTGTCCAAGGAAGAACCAAACCAGGTATAATCAATATGACACATGTAGCAAGATTTTTGAATGCATTTTTTCTAAATACTCACTCAGGTACAGAAGACAGGTAAACTTTAAATAGTCTCCCTAAAGAAATCTTTAGATGCCCCAGACAAATGTGTTCAGCTACCGTATCTAAGAGGAGTGATGGGACATTGAATGGTAGTATGGGGTTGGATTATGGCTTTATTTTAAGGTAAAGGAGTTGCAAGCTGTAACCAACAAATTTATGCCTAGAGACTCTTACTATCTCCCTATATTTCTAATTCTGGTCTAATACTACTAAGGGTGGAAAAACAGCAGGACTTGCTGTAGGCTGCTGGAGAGCTGCATTTGTTCTTTTCTCACCAAGCTGGAGATGAAAGTTGTGTATCACACATTCTTGAAAGGACATACACAAGCCTGAGGGATCACTCAGGGTGGCACACCTGGAGAACAACAGTTTTGGGTGAAGGTACAGTAACGGTGCAAAACCTCAGGAGAGAGAAGGAAATAGCAACATTTTTCATGATGGTCTCCAGAATGATGGAGAAAAGAGCAGCAGTCTGTCTCCCACCCCATTAAAAGCTCGCCCACTGATATTCTGCTTTCTTCCTTGCTTCACACACCTCTGAAGCAGCTAAAAGCAGATTTAGTAGCATGCTGTCACACAGCTCAGCATTGGCAAGAGCAGGCACACTTCTTTCAGCTTGACAAAGGAGACCCATGAATTCCCTCTAAGAGATTCAAAGACTTTTCCAGGTAGTTACCTGTTCAAAGTCTGTGGGGAGATAGCAGGGGAGGAGCATTGCCTTCCCCCATTATCTCCTCTCAGACAGTGAACAATGAAGATGAGTTCTCCTTCCTAATAGAGCTTTGGGAAGAGAATCCATTGAAAGCTATGGCCCTGTACACAGCACACACAACATGAGAGACCTCCTGGTGCCCTGCACTTACCAGGACTAAATGAGATACCCCAAAGTTTCTCTCTTGCTGAGTATGGGAGCCTGATACCGATGCCATAACACATCAACTTCTGTAAGTGCTGGCATTTCAAGTGGCGATTGTTTTTAGTGTTGATGCTTCCTTAGTCCCAGATGTTCAGTGATGTTTTCACTGACTGTAGTGTGTCTAGTGAGTTTTGTTCCCCATCCACCTCCACCAAGGGAAAACAACTTTACAAGCCAGACAGGATTTGGAAGCTCTCTCTAAACTCAGATATGTGTTAGATAACTGAGATGAGGGACAGAACAGAGACTTTTCTCTGGGGATGCTGGGCTGGGTGAACTGTAAGGGCTGCAGTCTCCGTAGCAGGCAACCTGAATGCCTTGAGCAGGGTTGGTTTTTCTGCAACTACGCCTGTCCCCAAAATTTCCAGGGACAGGTTGACAGTCATATTTTGAAACTGCAGTCACAGAGCAGCCAAAGTTGCAGACTGGAATTTGACTGGCAGGTGGAAACCCATGCTCACCAAGGCATGGAGTTATGGAGGTGTTCACACTCAGACTCACACCCAGGCTTTTAATCACTGTTGCTGCATGACTTCTTCTCTGGATGCTGACCAAGGGAGTGGGTGAAACCACATTTCTGTGGCCAGGCACACGACATCTCACCTGGCCCTCTGCTAGAGATGTGTTCACAGAGTTCTCCATCTACAGGGAATGGTTGGATCAGCCTGACTCACCACTGTTGAGATTCCTTTGTCGCACATTCTCTGTGGACAAGATTCTGATATCCTTGGCATATCTGCCAGCAACACATTTCACAAAGGGTTTTCACAAGTTCAGACCAGACACAAATGGAGTATTCACCAAGGATCATCAAGGTGGAATAAGGCTCTGCATATGCATAACATAGGTGTGCTTACATCAGCACACTATTTATCCCTGATGCCAGGTTTTTGGAAGAAGATACTCAAGAAGAGTGAGAAACTGTGCACAAACCCCATAAGACCTTATTGAGTATCTCTTGATCACTATATATATTTTTTTAACAGAACTCTTACATACAATTCTCCTCTTTTAGGCATATGAGATTCTCGTAACTTTGCCCATTCAAACTCAAAGGAGTTTTTTAGATTTTGCGTACCACTGCTTAATTTTATTTATTTCATCATCCAAAACCAAGTCTATATGGGGTGATACGGGTAGAAAACAAGTTTAAAGGAAGTATATGAGAAATCAGTTCCTGTCTTTTGAGTAATTCTTGAACATTTCCTAAAAAATCTGAAATTTTCTTCACAAATTACTGTCTAAAACAGCAACTTAGAAAGAGGCCCTTTAAAAAAATATTTAAAATGCTTAGTAAAGTGGCTTAAAGAACCTTTGAATTAGTAAAAGTGGAGTATATTTCTATGCTTTTGTTCATGCAGGAGAAAGAGGGATTTCTCAGAACAGAAAAAGGGTTTGGGTCCAAAACCTCTTTGCCAGAGGCATCCATAAAAATTAACTAAAGCATGTGTGACATTGTGTCATATATGTTAAGACATGTCATGAGAAGATAAGTAAAATGACAGGCTAATTAGTATCTATTACAGATTCATTAAAAAAAAAAAAGAAATGGCCAAATGAAAACTATTGGTCTTGTCTTAACTCCCATTGGTCATCATGAAGACTTAAACATAACAGGAATTTCTACCCAGTGAGATAGACACAGATTTCACCATCTCTCAGTAAAATGTGGGATGGGACCCTCTGATGATGAAATACTTTAACACAGCTGTACTGTGTACATGTTATAAGCAGCCCTTTCTTCCATCTCTGAAGAGTTAAAGAACTTAATTTCTAAATCTGTATTATACTGCACTGCTAAAGGCTTTGCATTTCAATAAATCTTGTTGTTCAATACAACAACTTTTAGTTTAATATCCCACAGGTCTCTAAAACTTCCCAAAAACCCCGAAGTTTCAAGTATCACCATGTGTTAAAAGTTGACTTTTTTCCCTGACAGAAATCACTGTTACTAATCTGGAGTGATGTTGGTATGGTCACGATGTAGTCTTGTACATTCCAATGGGTAAATAGGTCCACGTTTTCCTGCAATTGTTTTAATCTGTCAAGACCACTGTAATCCAATATTTCTAATAAGATTCATCTGTATCTTACATAAACAGAACTACAGCAAATTGGACTTCACAGGGAAGAAAACGAGCTTAGTTAAGTGAAGATTTATTTTTGCATAAAGTATGCTTGGACCACCATACTCTGAGAACATGTAAATAATAGGTATGAATCTGGGATCTTGGATTGAGCACTCAACAGTCTGTTCTGAGAGAAGGTCATCTCTCTTGGGAGCAGTTTGCAGTAATAAACTGCAGTTTACTGTTGTCCGGCCAACAGTGAAGATGTTGGGCAAGGGTGACCTAGTGAAGTGCCTGGCCTGGAAACTGCTTGATGCCTGATTGCTTCCTGCCCTTCCTTTGGCTGCAGAATGACCTGGCCATGCAGTTTTCACTTCCCAGCTGTGAAAAACAAATGGTTTGTGGAATTACATAGCCAAGGAAAGCCATGGGTTGGACGGGACCTTAGAGATCATCTCGTTACAACCCCTGTTCCATGGGCAGGGACACCTTCCACTAGACCGGGTTGCTCAGAGCTCCATCCAGCCTGGCCTTGGACACTTCCAGGGATGGGGCAGCCATGGCTTCTCCGGGCAACCTGCGCCAGTCTCTCACCACCCTCACAGTGAAGAATTTCTTCCTAGTGTTTGATCTAAACTTGCCCTCTTTCAGTTTGAAGTCATTACCTCTTGTCCTGTACCTACATGTCCTAGTAAAAAGGCTCTCTCTGGCTTTCTTTTAGCTCCTTCAGATAGTGGAAGGGGCTATAAGGTCTCCCCAGAGCCTTCTTTTCTCCGAGCTGAACAAACCCTATCAACTCTCCCAATCTGTCTTTACAGGAGAAGAGTTCCATCCCTCTAATAACTTTTGTTCCAGCAGAAATAATATGATAATTCTTGTTCCAACCTGTTCCAACAGTCCCATGTAATTTTTTATGTTAGGGACACCGGCACTGCTGGTGGGGTCTCCCAAGAGCAGAGTAGAGGTGTAGAATCCCCTCCCCTGGTCTGCTGTCGGTGATGCAGCCCAGGACGCTGATGGTTTCTGTGCTGTGAGCTTTCACTGCCAGGTCATGTTGGGCTTCTCATAAACCAACAACCCCAAGTCCTTCCCTCCAGGGCATCTCTCCATCCATTCTCTGTTCAACCTGTATTTGTTCTTCGGATTGTCCTGACCCACGTGCAGGACCTGGCACTTGGCCTTGTTGAACTTCATGATGCTCACACAGACCCACTTCTCAAGCCTATCAAGGTCCCTCTGTATCCATTCTTTCCCTCCAGCATGCCCACCATAGCACATAGCTCAGAAAATTTGCAAACATTGCCCTAAAAACTTGAAATCCAGCCTTTCACAGAATTGTGGGATTTTATAGTCACTGCAGCCAGTGCTTCTCTTGAACGTGACATTCCCTACTGCCCCCAATCTGTCGGTGAGGAAAAGGTCCATGGCAGAAGCTCTCCTCATCGTTTCCACTGCCAGCTGGAGAAAGAAGTTGTCATCAGCACATTCCAGGAACCTCCTGGTTCTCTTACGACCTGCTGTGTTGTCTCACACACACCGTATCCAAGTCTTTCTTGTATTCATGTCCTCAAGACTCTTCCAACGACTTCAGCTGAACGTCGGCTGAAGTAGAAGGCCGATTGTATAATTAGGGCACTGAACTGGGACTTGTTTCATCTCATGGCTTTTCCAATGGATTCCTATCTAAGCTTTTACCTCCCCGTGATTCAGTTCCTTACCTGTAAATCACATTTGAAATTTTTCTCTTCATATGACCTGCAACACATTTGGACTTCAGACAGTCCTATAATAAAGGAAAATGCAGTCCCAGGAGAGACCCCAAGAGCAACACAGACAGAATGATCATGCCCTGCCTGCAAGAACTGGATGACACAAGCTGAAGAATGCTAGCCAAAGTCTCTTACAGCTTCTGCCTTCCTTGTGTAAGAGTTAATAGGTGATAAATTGACAAACCAACAGGTTCAGAGTTACAAGAGAACAAGCAAGGAAAGGGAATTATTTAGTGGTGTCAACCAAGCACTGTCAATCCCATAAACCCAAGTACTGCTCATAACTGGTCTTTGCTTCTGACTGTGTTCTGACTATGATTTGGTATCATTTAGATTTTGAAAAATTTGTTAGAAGTAGATGGGCAAACTAAATTCACTCCAATATATTCTTTTTAATATTCATATACTCATCTGTGCGTACACAAATGTGCTTTCCTCTCATGCCAATGAAGTTATATGAGCTGGGGAAATTTTCCAATCCTCCTTTTTGTCTGCATCTAGATTACAAGTATATGGAAGGTCCACAAGGCCAAACACTGGCCTGAATTTACCCGCACATTGCATATCCTGATTTCTGTGCCCATTTCAAGAGCTGTGTTAAGCAAAATGTTTAAGATTGCAAGGTCAAACCCACGATGGTGAAGACAATCTAAGAACAGCTCTTACAAACAACATCTCAGCATAGAAACCCCTGAGTACCTATTATAATGCCTACTCTATCTTAAGGATCAAACCCCGTTTTCTTCCACGTGTCCCATCTTTGTGTATCTTGACAAGGCAGCCATCAGCTCCAGTTTGCTCAGTTAAGAGTTGCATTTTTTTTCAGTGGGGTTTTATTTTGCATTTTTAGTTTTTTGGCTGGTTGGTTTTTTTGGATGTTTTGTATGTTTTTTTCTGTTTCATTGGTTGTTGCTGTAGTTTTGGGTTTGGGGTTTTTTTTGCAATTTAAGGGGTTTTTTTAAATTCCGGTTTCAGCAGGCTATGGTAGTGATTGACAAGAAATATCAGCAATACTGTTTGTACCTTGGTCGTCCTCTCCTTGGCAATGTTTGGCACACACCGATGTCAATGGCAGCCATCTCAGTGCAGAGAAAATCTCCACAGAAGGTTGGTCATAAGTCAGGAAGTCTCTGTTGAGCACAAAGAAACTGAAAAGGGCCTCTGGAGGAAGTTTCCACATGGGTATTAACAAGACTCTACTACAGGAAAACATTCCTGGCAAATCAGAGGAGAATTTCCGAAACAAAGAGGAACAGGATTACCATGAAAGCAATTGTAAAACATCTATTATGGATGCATTTCTTCTGCTAACATTCTCAAAAATATTTAAATGGTGAAAGCATCTCCAAAACAAACCCGAGATGCAAATATATGAAGGATTGATAATCTCAAGCCAAAAAATTCATGTCTGACAAGGTTAAAAGTAACTTGCAACAGGGTCCTAGGTAAGAAGAATGTTAGGGAACCTCAGCTAGATCTTGCCACCTTAGCAACCTCTAATTTAAAGCAAAGTTCTGGTACACCCACCTTACTGCACCAAAGTGAGTTTTACATGTTTTGCAAACAGCGCGAGAAGACTTGCAGAACTCCTTCACTTTGACATTTCATTTTCACTTCGGATAAAAAGATGTCACTTGGTGATGTGACAGCAGTGCCGTGTATTATATCTGCAGCATCACTGGCTTTGTCAAATCAACATGGATAATTCAAGGCTACTGCCTTTCCCTTTTAAAATACTGCTATGCCTGGGTTTAATTTTATTTCTTGCTTACGAAACTAATTCTGTATGGGAAAAGAAATGTTAGAGCTATTGCACATCTCAGATTTCAGGAGATCCTTAGAGGAAATAGTCATTCACAAAGCAAGAAAAATGTTTGTAGCTCAACTTTAATTTCTTGATTGCTGAGGAAATATTGCTGAGACACTGAAAAGATATTTCTTACCATCATCATCCTTCTGCGCAGACATTAACTATCGTAGATACTGTTACTTGCAATAAACTTGTTCTCTCTGCTGCATATCCAGATAATCAAGAATTTTCCCTGCATTTTTATCTAAATACTGCTATGACTTGAGAGTGCACTACTTTATAACTTCAAACCGTAACAAAATATTAATGACTGTTTATCAGTCTTGTGGGGAGAGTTGAAAAACAGTGAGATTAAGTGACTCTCTAATGGCCATACAAGAGGACTGTGGCAGCTAAAATTGTGTGCAGAGCTTCAGTTCCTGCTCAAAGAATTTATGGCAGTATTATCTTTTCTAATCGCGAGACCCGAAAGTAACACAGGTTTTTTCTCTAAATGCATATTCTTGATTTGTAGTCCAAGAGGTCTACAAACAAGAGTTCTCAGAGTCTTGGCTAAGAATTCACTCTTGTAGGTTCTGTCCAAACTCAGCATAAAAGAATATGAAAGCCTTAGAAAGCCAACAGATAAAAACAGCCACGGTGGGGAAGGAGAAAGAAAGGACAGAAAGGTTTGACAGGGGAGGAGAAAGAAACAGTAGAGCCGTGTTAGGCACATGAGAAGCCGTCTCCACATACCAACCAGTCAATCCTCATAGCAGGGACCATACAAACTGTCTTAAAGATGGGTTTTGAGCAAGGATTTGTGGTGGAGATGAGGCAGATATTGATGGAGACCGCATTTCAAGTTAATGCAGCAGCACAGGGAAAGCACAAAGGTTCCCTTTTGGGATATTAAACACCAAAGGTGGAGATCAGAGATGGGAGGTATTAACTTAGTGAAGCATCTTTCAGTGAATGAGAAGTAATAGGCAAAAAAGGTCTGAAGGGTCTCGTAAATGAAGGTAAGCGGGCTACCTCCCAAATGCTAAAGAAGCAAAAATAAGTGGACAAATATTATTTCAGATATTATTTGACAGATATTTCAGTCAATATGACAGGTTGGAGTGATTTATAAGGATGAGATAAGGTGGCCAAAGTCTCTGCCAAAGACCAGAACATTTGTGCTACAGCACAAGGTGTGAGGACCCTGACCAATCATAGATGACGTAGGTAGAGAAGACACGGTCATTTAAAATGTGATGTGAAAACAATGTGAAGGTTAAGTTATAGCATGGATCTGAGTTTTTGAGGAAAGCTGAAGACACTGCCCAGTGTGACAGGTGATTTTCCATCATGATCATTTGAATAGGTTGATGAAGAAGCTCAGCAAGAGGCATACCTAAAAACTCTGGTTTAGACGTGTATATCTTTGTCCGAGGCCTAGACACCCAGGTGGATTTGAGAAACAGGCTCAGATTCTAGATCAGAGTGAAGATAGGTCTGGGTAGCAGTGTTGATCTCTTTGTCAACAGCACGTAACAGTAAAGAGGTTTGGAAAATGAAAGCACTAGCTCTTTATTTCATATATAACTTTGTATATGTGCACATAAAAATCATTATATACTCACATGAGCCAGACCATTAGCATCCTGTTTCTGGTAGTGGCCAGAAACAGATATAATTTGACCTGAAACATGTTCCTGTTCTAGAGTTAAAAATAATATTGAATCACAAGTCCAAAAGGGAGAACTTCCAAGGTATTTTATGTTGGTTTAATTCTACACAGTCATCTTCATTTGATTTCAGCAAGGGCAGACTTGCAGCAGATTCTACATTTTAAGAATCTTACTCAATGTGAAAGAGAATTGTGGGGATGTAAAGTGGTAGCAAGACATCTCAGTGGCTTGTTCTGTTTAGGTTCACTGATGTAAATCATGAGCAAGGCAAGATTATATGAATGAGTAAGAGAAGAATGACGTACAGAATTAATTAATCAATCCATACCCTGCACTGTGGAACCTGCTTAACTTCCTGTGAAAACTTATGAAGAGGCTGTTTTGGAGCCACACTTAAACCCCCTTCTCCTTCATAGATTTCTGTTACTTATCTGTGGCCCAAGGTATTTTATTAAAGAAAATTAGATCAAAATTTGCAGGAGCCCTCACCCCTCTTCCAGCATCCCTTCACTCCCTTTCCCACATGACAAAATCTCTGTGACTCCATTAAAGGAATACCCAGGAGCTGTTTGGACATTTTGATTTAGAGCATGTCAGAGCTCTCTGTATATTATACACACCAGGCTTTAGGCAGGGAGCCACAGTGAACAACAAAAGGCTGTGGCTGCCTCCAACAAGAGACTTTTTTGTTTCAGTCTGGTGGGTTGAGCAAGAGAAAACTGGTGGCCACAGTCACCAAGGTGCACAGTCCTGCGTCTTCTCAGATGCTCAGACTGGCGGTTGGCTTCTAGGGCTTCCTACTTAATTTTATTTGTGGGGAAAACTTCATCCCTTAATGCCTGGGATGGATGCAGTGGGAACATACAAAAGAGAAAGGTGCCAGCTACATCCAAAAATCGGTCCGATGCATTTTATCGGTGTTCACTGAGGTTTATGCGTCCTGCCAGCTCTCCCATATGGAACAGCACCTTGCTCTGATGGAAGCTGCGTGGAGAACAAGTGAAGAATCAGGTGTTACTGATCAAGGCTAAGGGGTTGAGGAGTTGGCTCACTGCAGGGGAATTTTATATTATGCCATCTTGGATGGGGTAGTCCCCCATGGAAGGCAGTAATTTCCACAGGGTGTGGTGACAGCAGATTGGGGTTGCTGAACAACTGGAATCTGTTAACTCGGGGTGTTCATAAGCTCTCCAATGCATTAAAGATCACATTATTGGCTGTTTATTGTAGACAATACATGAATCTAATGTAAGCAATGAGAAGATTCCAGCACTGACCGAATCAACATTAGAAAGAACATTTATGATTGTTGTCACACAAACACACACAAAAAGAAAGTAAAGGGAGCTCAGCCTCACTAACGCTTAGAGATATAAAGGTTTTGTATGCCTCGTTCTTCTTTCCTTTGTGATTTCCACAGGATTTTCACTTCCAGAGATGTTATGCACTTGCTTTCAAAGGAATTAAATATTTTCATTCAGGAAAGTAATTTCACAGCAAAGTAACAGAGAGCAACGTCGTGGGTATTCATTTCCTGAGCCAATCTTTCAAAGTCAGTTTGTGTTCCCAAGAAGCAGAGAAGACATGAAGAGGTATAAAATCCTCTATACTTGGTTTCCACAACCCTCCTCCTCTGCTCTTTCCTGAGCACAGGCTGCGGGGATGCCTGTGCGGAGAGCACATGAAAAGGAGTACATGGTGCTGGAAGAGGAGAGCTCTGAACTCCTGCACGAGGCAGCTGCGTGCTCCCTACCGCACTGAGCCCGAGCCCCGCACCGAGCGGTGGCTTCATCTTTCATGTGTTGCACTGAATGTGATATCACCATACCCATCGCAATAATTCAGTCTATTTTCTCCTCACTGTTCTAAGAACTAAAGGAGAAAGCTCGGAGTCTAAGGTGAAAGAAGATGAGATGACTTACTTCCTTGGATACTTCTGTGCAGATGAAAAGCTAATCCTGATAAAACCAACTCTGAAATCCTTCCAACCCACATTTAGTCAAGGTCACGCATTATTAGACGAGCAAGGTTAAAGCCACACAATTTTCAGAACCAAAAGCATTGGCTGGGGGAGGGAGGAAAAGGGGGGGAGGGGGGGTTGTAGGAAGCGAGGGAAACATCTCCCTCCTCTACTCACGGTCTTTGATGTGTTTCAGGAAAAGAAAAAATTAGAAACCTTCCTGGTTTTTTCATGAGAGGTCCAGGGTGCGCTGAGAACTAGGTGGACAAACAAGGCCCTGGCTACCCCTTTGTTTTGCAGAGCAGACATGCTCCATAACCTTGAGGATGACAACAACATTTGTTCCTCACACAAAGATAAAGCTGGCCAGTGACTGCACTTCCCCCTCCCCTCGCCCAACCACAAGCAGAACAGGCAGGATGTCGAACAAAGAAGCAGCAGAAACAGCAATGAGCATTACGCTCAGATTAGAGGACATTCAGGGACTGTAAAAGGTCCATTAAAATAAGCACAGACCCGCTTTCAATGAGGAAAGGGTCTTTTCTCTCTTCTCCTTTGGTTTATATTGTTAATCTTTCTTCCTGGATGACTCCTCACAAATGCGTTTTGTTTTCTCCTGTGGTTTTACGTGCCAGGACTATAAGGAGGAAGGGACTGAGGCCCTTTCTTGGAAAGATTTCAAATCACTTCCATAGGAGACATAGACCCTATTGCCATCTCTCTTAAGGGTATAAATTAAAGGAGAGGTGATGAGCAGTCCAGAGCAATTCAAATGCTGGTAAAGCTTAGGTCCTTCTCCAGTCCCTCATTACAGTGAATGCTGGCATCTGCTGCACAGGCTCAGCTGGAGGAATAAAACTACACATGGGAAGAAGTGGATGAGCAGAAAGCCTACATTTACATTGCATCATCCCATGATGACACAGAAATCGCTAATTATAATACGGCATGGAAGGGGAAAATAATTGCAGGCTATTCCCATGGTAAAAAGGGCTACCTTTGGATTATATATATGTGCATATATACACACATAGATATATATTGGACATACTTTGAGTAAAGCTATCATTTCAGAGAGGCAGCTATTTTATGTTGTTTACAAACCTTTTGCCAGAGTGAATGCTACTGTGATGGCATTTTTCTTTCAATTTATCTGTCTTCCTCCCTTATACATATTTAGGCAAATAAAAATTATTCTTGACAGACGTAGCCCACATGCCAGCTTCACATTTTCTGCAGGTAACCTATTTTCATTCAGCTTAAAGTGCATCCTATAATTTTTATTCAGGACTCCAGCCATTTGTAGGGAGTGAAAAGTTTTCAAGGTGCCTCACAGAGTCTCAAACAGTATTTTAGGAAAACACAACCAAGTCACAAAATAGATATTTTTACAGTTCTTTCACCTCCTTTCCTTCTCCCTCACAGATGATACAACTGGTATATGTCTTGCAACTACACATCTCCTAATAACACAGAGTTGAGCCTCTCATTCAGATTTGGACTGAATTGGTATAGGATGAGATTTGGATTCACAAATCTAGATGAGAACATCTTTCCTCCAGATGGGGGCACAGGAAGTATCTGCCTCTTGAGTGTCAGATTGTGTCCAAGCCTGCACCACTCTATGAAAGAGAATAAAGATGAAGGAAGTTTTTCTTCTCTCCAGAGGTCTAAGCCACACTGACAGTCAACCTGTTAGCTTTCATGAGTTCTTGATGAAGCCCCTGATAGTGATAGCATTTTGCACTGCAGCCAACGAGAAGGATGATCTACTGATATCTCCTCTCATATTTTGTTGTGACAACTCCCTCGCTCACCTTTGTATTGAGGCCAAGAACAGATTCATACCCCCTTCACCCAGACAGAAGCCAAAAAGGGATTTTAACTGGTTTTAGAGTTATCTTGATTAAAGCAAGTTAGTTTGTCAAGTTGTCTCCAAATTAATCTCCACCCAGTGTGTCCATCACAGAGCAGCCATGTCCATGTGGATAAATAGAAAATTACTTTTCCAATAAAATAAATAATCCTGGAATGAGGAAACTGTTTTAACAAGATGAATGAGCAGGTTCCAGGTATACTTTTTGCTCTTTGTAGCAACTGTATCCATGCAAACACCTGCATGCATTCATAATGAAGGAGAAATGGAATAAATGGTAGAGAGTTTCAGAAATCAGTAGTGTGTTGGGGTAGCTGGATCCAAATACCTACAAGTAACCCTCCTTTTCTGAAAAGCAGAGGAAAAGAGACCCGAATGCTTTCTGAAAATCTGACTCCTAAAGCAGAGCTCAAATTGACCACCTAAAAACTGAGGACCTCAGAGAGTCTTTTGCTTTTCTTCATTTTTAATCTTAATCACAGGATTTCAGCTGTCATCAGTGTATTCTCAAAACCAGATGTTAGATTCTTCTCGTCGTCATCAAAATCCACTTCCACTTACTTAAATGCTACTCCTATGCTTCCCTGGAAGCATTCTGACTTTGTGTTTCTGAACCATCCCTCTCCCAGCGTTTTTATTTCTAGGTGGCTGTTGTTGTTTATCAGAGCTTTATGTGTGTTACAAAGCAGAAACAATTACTGGGGTAGGCGGGGAGCATGTTAACTACAATAAAAACAGTTGTCATAAACACTCTGCATCTTAATGCACAGCCTCTATCTTTACGTAAGATTAATTAAAGAGCAGATGTTCTGTCATACTTTGCATTAGGTGTGGTTATCTCTGAGATTCTGGCTCTTCCATTTGCCTTGCTTTAATTTGTGTTATTATGCATTTTGAGCCTGAGGCATGAGTAGTCAAGTGGTAAACATTAGATATACAGAGCCACATTTCCGAAATGCACCTTCACTGTTAGGCTGGCTAATATGATTCCAGTCTATTTTAAGACAGATTTGCTCCCCTCCTCCTCCCTTTTTCATTTCCTTTTGATATGTTACATGGCAAGGAGACAGACCAATGGGAGAAGACAGACAGGCAGACAGACAGACAGATATATTCTGTGTGAGTGCATGCGTTTGTGCACATGAGCAACAGTAACATGAGGGGCTTTGTGTAGAGTGAGCCATATGTAGAACATTAATTGCACGTATCAGCCACTGCTGCTGAAATTCTTTCTCTTACACACAGAAGAAGTTTCTACTGAATATCCTACATTTTCTTCTGGAGGTTTGCATACCAGCTACATGAAGGCACTTTTATTTCTGTTGTTTTGAATCTGAGGCTCCAAACTGAATTCTCATTTTCTAAATGCAACTGCTGGAAATTGATGCCTGAAAACTTTTCAAGCAGTGATCAAAGTCTGATGTGAATTAATTTGTCATCATAACAGAGCACTGCTTACAAGTCATTTCAGGCTGGATTTCAGCAAAGGCAATAGATATCTAGGTTGACAATTTCATTTAAAAGGATAGAAAGCCTTACACTTTTCTTTCATTGGTATCTTGATTTAATGAACATACAAACACATCATCACCATATGTTCTAAATATCAGCTTCAGTGCTTGTTCTTAGGAAACATCTTGGAAAAATGCCAGTGAGTGAAGCTTGGAAGAAGCTTGAAAAGGTTTTGAGACATATTGCTGCAGCTTGGGAAAGCAAATCCACTGGTGACTAATTACTCAAGAATTTAATTTGAATAGCAATGTCAATAAATTGCCAATACATACTTAACAGATATATAATGACAGAATTCACGCTAAGCGTAACAAAGCCAGTTGTGTCAGTGACTGGATTTCCAAATGCATATGAAACATTAATCTCCACAGCAGGTCATAAATATGTGATGAAAATGTCAGGTTTCCTTCCTCACTGTGAAACCCTCAGATAAGGTATTATCACAAACAAGACTGTGGGCCAGAGGATTGTTGGACACCTGTCCTTACCTCCAGAACAGCATCCTCCAGTGAACTACCCCACTTCCCAACTCCCACCTGCTCTCTGATCCCATACAGAAGAACCCAGCACACAGCCCTCCCCATTTTCCCCACCCTTAACATCCCCACGACTTTGATTTTGCTTTTTCCTGCCCATGAGTGCCCCTTATAGTATTTCTCATTGATTAGTGGCACTTATTTGTGTGAAGTGACTCATCAACCAAGGCCTCCACTGCTGGCTTTTGCTAACAGAGGGCTTTTAAGCTCTAGCAGTTTTCTTTTTTTAGCCAGATTTTTTTTTCCACAGCAGGAAACTCAGTGAGCTTGAAATAAGAAAAGTGCTGACAATGCTGTCAGAACTTCAACCAAGGCCGCTAGGACAATGTAGTCAAATAGTCAAGCAAGATGTGGTTTCATTTCCAAAGTACTGCTCCTATTCTTCAACTGAGACAATAATTATTGAACAAATCTTCAGGTTCACCCACACTCTGTTCTGTCATGTTTTTTTATTTGTTTTTCTCTCAATTTGATGAGAGACAGACCTTCCAGCTAATGATGTGATGGAAGTGGTGGTAGAGGATTAACGATGGGTATCGGTGAAGTGCTTTGTTCTGAGCGCTAAAATATATTTAGGTATGCTCTGCAGCCCAGGGGATTGACAGCATGATACAAAGCCTTGTACCTCTATGTGGTCAATTCACAGCCATTCCAGGTTAATAAATCATGAGAGCCACAGCCCCTGAGTGGCTGCCTGTCAGATGACATGAAATGGCTTGGGGTTTTTTTGCGCATTAGCCACTTCTGGATGGGTTTGGCAAAACAAATCAAGGTAGCTGATGCAGCCACTGGCTGCAGCACCAGGGCAGCCTGGCATCTCTTCCTGTGCTTGCCCATGGGTACTTGCTCTCACCAGAACTTGGTGAAGTTAATTGCAAGCTTTGGGCAAGAAAGGTGAAAGGTCATTCCAGTTCCCAGTGCTATTTCCACACTGGCCTCCCAGCCGAAGCTCACCAAAAACATGGTTTTTTTCTACTTTTCATCAAAAAAACTGTCACAGTTTCACTGATGGGACTTGCAGGACTTAGAGGATGTGGAGGTCTCTGTCAACAACACCTGAGAATAAGGATTGGGGAATAAGATATTTCAACACTGGACTAACCACGGGGTCCCCCAAATGAGCTTGTGAGGCAGTCCGAGATCACAGCCTCTAGATAGCTTGCTATGCTTCTGGAAAATTCTTCCAAAAATTCCTTTTCTTGGTGAGAAAGGCTCATCAAGCTTACCCCTCCTGGCCATCCCCCAGAGATTAACTCACTGGGCCAAGGATAGCAAATAACAGGTGTCTCCCTGGGGCCAGAGGAGCCTTTGAGTTTGACCTGGAGGAAGGTGGTCTCTCTGGTGGAGAATAGACTTCCCTTTTTTTAGGTTTCACTTTGAATAAAATAGGTGAAAAAGAAGTCAGACATCGACAGCTGTAAAACCAGGCACTGGCATATCAAGAACCACCAACTCATTCTGGAACAGCTCCGAAAGTGAAAAGGGACAAGGGACAAAACAAGGAGAAGAGCTTTGATTGATTGTTTGTTTATTTATGTTTACCTTCCAGGGTCTGCCTGTCCATCAGCTCATGACGACCAAGGTGCTTCTTGCTCAAGTAATACCTTTTCTTTCTGTTTAATAAGAACAACTTCTTCTGGAAGACAGAGCTCAAGCCCTTGAACTCAAGTTTTAAGCAAGCTCAGCCTTTCTAATGTAAAGGCAAACAACATCAGACTTTTTCTGCAGTCTGGGTGCGAATTAAACTCTCTGTCTAGACACCACATGTACTATGCTCAGGCTTGAGCTAGGATCCTTTAAGATCTCAAAAGCCGGTGAGCCAGATTAGTACTTGCATGAGAGAACTACGTGAAAGGCTGAGTAACTCAGCTAAGAGCACAAACAGATCAGCTGAAAGTAAACTTAATTCAGTCTTCCTTTCTGCCTTAACAATGTGTTCTGCAGGTTTACTCTCAAGGCCATTCTTTGAGTTTATAAGAGCTATCTTAAAAAAAAAAGAAAAGAAAAAAGAGATCATACTGAAATCTAATCCAAAAGCAAATATCAGTCCTGCACTCAGACAGGTTTATCTCAAGGTACTTTTATAGCATGCCATAATCTCACTATTATTTAGAGTTTACAAAGTGACAGTGCAGGCAAGGAACTGACAACTGTTCATCCTTTCTGAGGGTTTGTTTTATGGGGCAGCAAAAGATACAGAGGGGATGCATAGGTAAATGATGGCAGCATTTCCCACTATCTAGGAGCCACAGAAAAGATATTGGGAGAGAAGAATTGCTCATATTCTCTCTAATTCAGTTACAGCAAAGATGAGTTGATTCAGTGTCAGAAGGAAAAGACATCACCCTGTTACAGATCTACCGAGGGAAAGGAGCATTCAAGGACCTTCCCTGACCCATTTGTGGGGGTCACAAATGGGTCAGAAATGGCTTGTCTGCCATGGTTACACATCGTCGTAGGCCTCCTTTGAGCCGGCAGGGGTTAAAAAGCCCAACTCCCTTTCTAAAAGTACACTTTCATGGTCTAATTGTCGGTTGTTCTCACATTCCTGTGTGCACCATGCAAAGTAGTTCACTCCAAAAGAGAATGTCACCTCTTCAATGTCCATTGCTTGTTGACTTTGTGTCACAGACCTTTTTTCTCCTCACAATCAGCTTTCAGAGTAATAGCGGCATCAGCTGGAAGATAAATACAGAGATATGCTACTTATTTTTTTGAGTCACAACCATCTTATTCATCCTCCTCTCTTCATGTAAGACATTTCTGAGAGACGGGCTGAAAAAAAGACAGCAGATGAGACAGTCTCTGCAAAAACAAAAAAGGTTTCTAATGAAAATAAGTAAAAGAGACAGAGGTTGGGAGAACAGTCATGCCACTGCTATTGTATCTGGGTGGGGAGGAGATGCTTTCAGACAGGAAGGGTGTAAGCTCATGGCAGTACATCACGCACACGGATAGCTTTGAACAATCCATCTCAGCAATGCAGGGAAATGTGGCCATGTAAATGTGTGCTCACTCAAAGCAAACATGCTAATAGTTCCTCATATCCAGCGAACCAGACAGGTGGTATCCATCCTAAAATGATTGCACTCTTCTGGAAGGAAAGGTAATGTACCTACTGCCACCCACTACCATCTTTGATGGGAAGACATAGCTTGAGAATGAAGAATATTGCAGATCTGAAAATTATGCCAGATCCCTCAAACCCCACTGCAACTCTTTCACCACAATGTAACCCCTCTTCTCAAATTATTTAAGCAGACAGAAAACTATAAACCATATTCAGAAGTTTGGTGGGGGCCCTGTGTACAGAAAGGCAGAAGGAAATGATTGGTGAGGACAGAGACAAACATAACTGTCCTCTTGAAATGCTAGCTGCCCTATTACATTTTCAAGACCTCTTGATTGAGATGATAACTTACTGTTCTCTGCAGCCATTATTGAAAGCTTGTGCAGCCTCATCTCCTATATTTTTCTAGTATCTATTATGTGTGTGTAAGAAGCACTCTTAATGTGGAGGTAAAGGAAGGGAAGCTGTATTATCTTTCTGCTGGAGAGGTTTTATCTTTAGTGATGATTGCATTAACCTGAAAGAAACACCAAAAACCCCTCTAGCACACTTGTTCTGCTCCACCACTCGTCTCCTCAGCTCTCACAGCTCATTGCAGCTCTCTCCCTGGAAGATCAAGAGTCTGCTTAAAATGAGTACAGCATTCAAGTCATAGTAAAATCCCCAGGATGAAGCTACAGCTTGTGATCCTGGCCTGAGAAAGGTGTTGTTCCTGGCTGCAACAGGAGCTGGATGATGCTGGGAGGTACTAGCATAGACAGAAGTGCAGTCAGTCCGTGCCGGAGGTGACAGGCATTTATTATTAATGAGGGCTCTCACAGAACAGCTTGGCCCTCAGAAATCCCCAGTATTCTGGAGACAGCAGAGAAGTCCATTTGTCAGTGGAGCAGATGCCTTGCAAAGATAACTCAGCCTGACTACACCACATTTCTTAGTTTTCTTCTCCAGGGTCCTCAGAAGCGAACAGACACCAGACCCACTCTGGTACCAGCGACATCCATCCCCAAAGACTCTCTCTTCTGAGAGAAAGCAGGATCTGGACAAGATGACACTACAGGAAGCCTTGGTGAAAGACCAAAGACACAGCTCAGAAGCAGGATGATCAAAAGCAGCATTCACAGGTGTGTGGCGCTCCAAGGTTGCCATGCAGCAGGCAGATCAAAATTAGCATGCACGTGGCAGGGGACCTCAATCCGTGGGGAGGGAAGGCTGTGTGGCAGACACCAGCTGTAAATATGCAGAACGAACTATGCAGGCTGGTCAGCTGGAAAGGCTTAGGGCTGTCATTAAGAGCCACAAAGATGAGGAGGGGTCTGGTGCATCTGTCTTGTGAGGAGAGACTGCATGAGTGGGGCCTGGTTAGTCTGGAGAAGAGAAGACTGAGAGGAGATCTCATCAGTGCATATAAAAACCAAGAGAATGGTCCCAGACTCTTTTCAGTAGTGCCCAGAGACAGGATAAGGAGCAGTGGCCATAAACCAGAACACATGAAGTTCCACATCAACACGAGGAAGAACTTATTTTCATTGAGGGGGCAGAGCACTGGAACAGCTGCACAGAGAGGGTGTGGAGTTTCCCCCTCTGCAAACACCCCAAACCCACCTGGACACATTCCTGTGTCACCTGCTCCAGGTGACACTGCTTTGGCAGGGGGTTGGACTGGGTGATCTCCCTTCCAACCCCAGGCAGTCTGTGGTTAAGCACCAGGCAAGGCACCAGACACAGAAAAGAAGTTTTTAAGCAGAACAGATGCAAATTGTATTGAAGCTTCTTTCTCCTTGGACCTGACTGAAAACGCTTAGGAGAGAAAGTTGTAGAAAGCATGGAACGAAAACGAGTACGAAATGCTGGTGGGCAGAACCTTAGTAGGAACAACCTCATGGAGAAGGCCATGGGTGGATTCAGTAAGGAAGGAGGCCTCACTCACAGGCAGGCTCTGGGTGTTTAAAGGACGGGCTCAGAGCCAAGAGGAGATTGATGGGAAATTGCAATAGCAGGCTTGGTAGCCCAGCAGAGGTGTAGCAACCCACAACATTGTGCAAATCTATTACTGTTCACCACTACTCAAGGATTCCAATCATAAAGGAGTTCGGCCAGGTGCATGTTATGCAAGGTTTCTCCCAGCCACACACTCAGAAAGATTTCAACCCTGTTGGTATTGTACTGCCTAGCAGAGCCATGTTTTGCCCCAGTGAATTCACAGTTTCCTGAATATTACGATCAGAAATCTCCCATTCACTGAGCTTTCTTTGAGCTTTTCTTTTCCACTTTCTTTGGAGGTCCAAAGGTAACTGGGAGCATTAACGGAGCAGTTTCCACCTAAAAAGGCTGTAACATTTTACTGAAAGAGGTGACTATTGTTTTGCAAAAGTAAATCAAGGCAGAAAGAAATGGTGTGATATTCCTCAGGTAACAGAGCACCAAATAGGTAGAGCCAGAAAGAAAACTCAAATCTCCCCATTAATAGTCCCACGTTCTACTTATTTTTGTAGTGTTTGTGACACCAAACACAGGAATAAAAGAAAGAGTGCGGGAGAAATGCTATTTTGAAAATTACATGTAAGCAAGAGTAAGAGAAAAAGTAATTTTTTTTCAATTCCCAATTATTAAAACTACAAGGCAGAAGAGATTTCTCCCAACCTGAGCCTTTTCTGTCAGTACAAGGGGTTTAGAACAGCCCACACAGTATTCCTCACAACGATGCTCATTGTAGAGGTGACCTTTGGGTGAGCACTGGACCCATCAGACACCACTGCATGGGTACAGCATCAGCTGAAGCCTGAGCTGTGGCTTCCTCGGAGAGAAGATCTCATTCCTGGATTAACTGAGGGAACCACCTTATCTCCTTTTATCAGCACAGTGCCATCTGGGACACTCCTGGGGAAATGTGGAAGTTCACGAGCTGGTTATTCCCTACCTGAGTCTGATTCTCCCCATCTTAATGGCACTTGATTTGCTACCTATGATTCCTACCCTGGTAACCTCACGTTCCCTTGGTCTGGAGACAAAGCAGCATTGGAGCTCTCTGGAAGATAGCACAGCTAATCAAATCAGCTGCTAGGTGATCCTGAAGTAATACCCTTTACCAACAGAAGACAAAAAAGTGAATACATGTATAAACATGATACAGCATTTGGGCTGCAGATCAGGAGCAACCTTCCTCAACATAAATTAAAATCTGTCTTCCAAAATGCCTTTAAAGATATTTTTCCTTGCAGTATTCCATGCTGTGGAAAGCCTTGGGCCCTTTCACTGCAAAGGGTGGGCAGAGCTGGGTGAATTTGGGTTCTAAGGGAACGTGGGGTCTATCTCTGAGACTGCTTCTCCACTCCCGTGTCTGCTTCCTGATCACTTGAACGTGGAGCACTGCTGCTGATTCAGCCACTTACCATCCACCACAGAGGCATGTGGAGGTACATACCTGCCTCTCCTGCTTCAGTGATCAAACCTCAACTGTAGAATCACGTGGTTCGGACGGTCGGGACAAACGATGAGAGGTCTCTGGAGTCAAAAGTTGTCTTGAAGCAAGTGATTTATTGCTAGGGCGTGGGTGAAGAGGCCCTGCAGAGAGCTGCTAGCTGCAGCTCTGGGCAGGGCCGAGGTAGAGAGCTGATAAGAAGAAGAGGTGGCGAAGAGGAGCAGGCGAAGAGGCACCGGTAGAGAAGAGAAAACAAAGAGAGAGGACCGGAACTTCGCGATCCTTTTATCTCTCTTTCTACTGAATATTCTAGTCTACTTGACCAATGTAGTACAAGATACAGAGTCCTATAGCATTTACATATAGCCTATGAGAATCCTTACATTACCATACTGTCTTATATTTCAAACTCTAAAAACTGCTTTCTGGATCCCCTGCCAGGTTGGCAGGGTCTGCTCTGACCCTTGGACCTGTCTGCAAGCAGAGGGTATTGTTCAATCAAGAAGGGGGTTACCTTCAGCGGCCATACCATTGTTTTCCAGTTGTTCAGTAACTGGGGTTTGGCATTTCAGATATCGAACTCTGCCCTTAATTCTATTTCACTTACAGGTTTCATATTCTCCAAACTTAGACAATCATATTCACAAGGCTTTCCTGTTTCATCCTCCCCAACACTCAACAGCATCACAAATCCAGACTGGGCCATCAAATAATGAGTGGTAGGAACAGATAATGGAATTTTCTAGGCTTATCTAAGTCTTGTGGGCACACACAATTCCTGACATAGCTCAGATGAGTTTAATTTCCCCAAGATATTTCTCTCTATGTAGAAGAAAAAAGAAACCAAACAAAAACTCAGTGCTGCACACTAGTCAGATGCACTGCATCTTGGTTCATAAGCAAAGGAATCTTTATAGGCTTCATCCTTCTGCAACTATAAAAATGGATTTGCAAGCCCTTGAATTTAAATGATCATCTGGTATTTACAAGTATGGAGGTCTCAGGGTGCTTACCTGTTGACCACCATCAGCCACAAAAACACCCCTTCACTCTGAAACATAAAGCCTTTCAATTTCGCAGATCATTATTTAATTATTGACCAGCATCAGGTTATCTTGGCCTAGTGCGAATACTCATTGGCCACACATGCTCTGATATAACACAGAAATGTGAATGAGACAAAGAAAGGACCTCTTTTTAATTTAAAACATACATCCTGATTCCCATTGATCCTATTATGCACCTTCACAGCAGATTAACATGTCATTCAACCAGCAAACCAAAGAAATAAAGCAAGGTGTCACACACAACAAATGCCTCCATGACAGAAGGCACCAGCACCTCATATATACAAGGGAGCTTAAGCAACTAAGGATAAGAAGTGTTTTCTTAACAGGAAAGCATGCACCACGCAGTAAAAGCAATTCCTTCCTCTATCTAAGCTGTAAAGAAATATTCCCCCATAGCAGCAAGCCATGATGGATGGGAGTGTCAGTCAGTTTTTAACTACTGTAGCAATACTGCAGTTATCTTGATTTACACCAGCTGAGGATCTGAACACAGTGATCTTCAGTGATCTGCCAAAAGCTCAAACTTCTTTTGTTCTTCCTTCAAAACATTTTTTTGTGGAAAAGAACGGCAGTTTCCAGGCATTTTGCCATGGTAATGGCAAGGGTCCACCAGGGAAAAATTCAGGATGTTGTCCTAGGAGTACAATCACACTTCTTTCCTTTTTTTTCTTCTCTCTCTTTTTTTTCCCCGTCTTTCTCTCTGACTGTTGTTTCTTCATGCAGGAACGGCCACAGTAAGCCCAGGATCAGTTTTGGGAACACTCACAAACATGTCAATCTTTGCATATGATTACTCACAGAGGAGGAATGCATTATATAACTCCTATCTTTGTCTGAAATCAATCAGTCTTCTGATTATTTAGTGAAGACTCTCAGATGTCCTTTCTCTTCTCCGTTTGCAGTTTCTCTCACCCTTGGAGTTCTCTAGTGCAGGCTGTAGTTTCCAGAGGAAGAGGAGCAGACTTCCTCTTTTGGAAGCTGTCAGTGTCTATTCCTGTAAGAGATGGAGAAGTTGCTCTTGATCATAGAGAGCAGATAGTCTTTGGCTGCAGACTGAGTACCTTTCCCTGCAGTAGTATTCAGCAGGAAATAAATACAGGTGAAACCAGAAAAAAAAAAATCTCTTTCTGAGTAAGAACTCTTATATCAGCACCAATTCCTGAAATGAAGTTTACTCAGGAGCACAAATTCTGTCCCCAAAAGGACAACCAGCCATGCCACATGTCTACTCACAAGTATGAATTTCAGCTTGTACATGCAGTCAAAGGCTCGTTCTTTGTGCTATTCTTAACATTACTCTAAATTAGCATATGATAATGCTATTTCTCCTATTAGAGCCTTGGTATGTTTTGCCCTATAGCTGTGATTAGGGAAAGAAAAGGAGGATAAGCTTAAAACCTGGGGGTTTTTCCCCCAACTAGGTTAACACAAACACAGCCCAAGTTGTGCTTAAAAACAAGCTGTTTCAGAGCAGGCATAATATTCCATGCCTGTTATTAAAATACTTGAGCTCATGCTGAACAGATTAATAGGGCTGAACCAGCAAAAACAGAAATCTCATAATGCATTTCTTTGAAGGGATTTCGCGTCCATGTCGCATTCTTCATCAATGCAGGTATAGAAATTACTTTGCTAAATGTAATTTAGAAAGAAATGCCTTTGTTAAAGCCCAGATCCAGCTCTGGACAGTGTGTGTGTAATAGTCACTTGCCTCACGTGTCTGGACACACATATATGTATAGAGGGGCGACAACTGTTGCAATACGTGGTCACTTACCACATATTTGTACAAACAGCATCTTCTCCCCAAACTGGCATCCTATTTGTTACTGTAAATGAAGTGCAGACTGCTGGTGACTGACAGCTATTATCTTCCTGGGGCTGCTGGGTGGCAAAACCATCAATTCAGCTGACGTGAGGCAGAGGGGAATATTTAACCTGCAGAGGCCAAGAACCCAGCATTCCCAAAAAGACATCCTAAATACCTTATACATTACCACCACAACTGGAGCATGTGTCTGTGGCTTCAGCAGGCCCTTCCTTTGTTTGTTCTGTATCTAGGTCTTGTTGTGGCTGTCACGCTAGCAACTTGCACGATCACCCAAGACAGCACGAATAGATATAACTTAATATCTCCTCAGGAGATTATTACAGAATTGTTATGCTTGAAATTAGGCACAATGATGCATTTTGCATCAGGAGCTCACAATCAGGAGCAAAAGGCCTGTCAGCAAGGCAAATTTCAGATGAAGCAGGCTAATACTGAGCTGGAAAAGGCCTTCTCACCAGCAATCATTTCATGTGGGTAGTGAGATATTCCAGCCAGCCAGCCATACATCATGAATATCAATTACCACACGGACACATGCAAACAGACGCTCACATGCACACACACAAACGCTGAGCTGGCTTGCTAATTGTCTGATAAAATCTGGATGCTTCATAACTAAGTGACTTTGGTGGCTGCCAAGAAACAAAAGTCTTTATACAGCAAGATATTTTAGCAGAAAAAAACCAGCATGAGGGAAAAGGAGAATTCAGTTCACGAACCTGTGGTTTCAAAACTCCTTGCCTTGGATGAAATCTGCTAACATTAAATCTACTACCTTAAGACTGATGTCAGGAAAGCTGCACATCAAGTTTCGGTGAAGAATGGATAGATCTCTACTTGACTTGTTCTTAACATTCTAAGAACCTTCCCCTCCTGATACTTTGCAAGAGGCATAAAGGTGACTGTCAGGGTCTTGCTGTGCAACATCTCTCTCTCTCTCTTTCCATGTATATCTGTATATCTGTATCTCTTATATCTTGGAGTCCTACCAGATTTCCATGATAGCTGTAGCTGTAATCTGACAGTTCATTCAAAGCCTGGAGTATATGTTGGCAACTTGGTGGGGATTCTCTCCCCTGGCTTGGGGAGACCTCGCCTGATTTGTGTTTTATCATCATAGCAGACAGAGTAGAGGCAATTTTGTTCAGTTTGTTCTCAAGGACATCTTTCTGCTTGTTTTCATGCAGGCAAACAACTCCTCTTAAATTGTCTCCTTTAAGGTTAGCCTGATATTTTTGGGGTGTTTTTTTGGAAAGAGGTTTAAAAAAAAAAAACCCAACTAAATAAATCAGCTTATAGAAAACAATGTCTCTTACACTTGTCAGATTGACAAGTGACTGATGGAACTGGGTGAGTCCCACCCGGTTCCATGAGTCCACTTTACATCACTATTGTCATGTTATGGATGTGACTGATGAGAGCAGATAAGAGGTTGGGAAACTTCCAGATTCAAGAGGTGGTGCTTTCTAACTTTAACAAAAAAAAAACCCCAAAACTGCCCACAAAACCAAAATACAACACCTCCCCAACAAAAAATACTTTAAAAAAAATAGAAACTTGTAAAATACTACCTCAACCTATGTAAATTTCATTTAGAAACAGAAGGAAAATACTTCATATTCTTGTTGGTGATTCAATTTCTCTTCATCTTTATGAGAACAATTACACAATCCAGTGTGAACTGAACCATGCCTCATGCAGCCTCCTTGTCTCACTTGATACATGTATCAAGAGCAGAGCACTTTGGCTTAGCTCTAGGTATTCCACAAGCTCATCCCATTTGCTGGTTTAATCCTCATCAATACTGCTATCCTACACGCTCCACCTCATCCTCTGAAAAGAAATGCAAATGAATGAGATTTATAGCCTGGGATGTTTTTGAGTTTTCAAACAAGGTGGGGCTTCCACTGCCCACCAGGCTCAATGAGGAGTCTTTGGTTGCAAATTCCTTTGACTGAGCAACTCCATGTGCATGTCAGTAACACTGCCCAAGAGTGCCAGCATTCTCCACCCCCTTCTTTGCTGGCTGAGAAGCACATTTCAAAGCCTCCTTGGACTGCTTGCCCTCTTGCTGTGCAAACAAGCAATGCAGGGCACATCTGTAATCACAGTAGATTCTTCTGCATGCATTAACTTCAGCCCCAACCTAAAAATAGTGAACGTGTCCAAGCCAGGGATCACCTCAAGTTCATTCACTCCTGCTCAAGACCCCAACATTCTTCCCTTTCAGCTGGGTTTCTGGGGACTAACAGCACCCAGTTCTGAAGTCAGTAACTTTCAGCCAGATGGCAAAAAAACCCCACCATCACCACCCCCCAGCATGAAACACCAGGAGGATCTTTTAATGTGAGCTCTCTCATGAACTTGAAGTGAGGTTTTCAATGCATTTTCGCCACTCCTGGATATTTTTGGTCATCTTTCCTCTCTTTCTAGAAGACTCTAGGCAGAAAGTGATATTTCACTGTCTGGCTTGACCAGGGTGACTTACACCTTCAGGCAGAAAGAGGACGGAAGCAAAGCTCAGGGTTGTGGTGGCTGGTTCACTGACAGTAGACTACACACTGTCCTTTCCTATGTGAAAACCAGCACAGCTGGCAGGGCTGCGATGCCTGGAATGTCTTGGCAGTGTGACACAAGCCTGACCAAACTCTTCCAGGACAGCAGCACGAATTTGTCCAACACAGCCATGATGATGAACTGCCTTTGCACAAAGTGAAATTCATGGTTTCCGTCCTCTTGTAGTGGTCAGCTGTCCACATCACTCAAATAACCTGTGCTAATTGGCACCTACCTCAGCAGAGAGCCCAATGATTAGAAAGATGTGGAGAGTGAACTCCAAGCTTGAGGTGATACCTCTAGGTCAGAGATGAGCAAAAATTGGCAAGACAAGTGAAACAGCCACTTCCTCTACCTGCACTGTGGATGAATAAAGGACTTTATATTCCAGAACTGTCAATCTGGCTTCTTTTTTTTTTTCCCAGCAGCACAAGTTTCCCTAACAAATAGAAATTAAATTCGTTCAAAATTCAACCTGTAGGGAAAGGAGCTTGGCTCTATTTTAATGGCCTCTTCATAAAGGAGCAGGAAGAATAATGGACAGTCTCTGTGCTACTGTGTTAACAAGCTTCCATTGTTGATAATGGACACCCTAACACACTGTGGAGAACAAAGTGCATCAGGTCTGCACACACTGGGCAAGGAGAGGGCTGGAAAACTGAAACCTTCCTCGTACTTTGCATCCTCTCCTAACTATTTCTACCTGTACCAGGGAAGTTTTGCCAATGTCAGGAGATGAAAAACGACAATTTATGTAGGGAGAGATAAGGGAAGCATCAGGCACTGATAAAAAGTATTGGGATGAACAAAGAAATTGCTGAATTTTTAGAGGAGGGCAAATGCAAGTTTCATGGATCATGAACAAAAATGAATCTACATGAGTGGAAAGCATCTTGATATCTGTTTGCCTCAAACAAAATTAAATCTTGAAGGAATTATGAAGAAGAACTTCTTAAAAGAAGGTATGCGGGAGATAGAAATGGGAAAGGAGACAATAAACAGCAACGCATTTCAGGTGCAAGCAGTTCTCTTACCCTGCCATTCCCAGGGTTGATATGCATCCATAACTTTTGACAGGGTGAAATACAGAGCAGCAATATCACCTCTGGATCCTGCCTTTACTCTTCCTGCAAAACCACTGAGCACAGCTGTGACTTTACAGGAGTCGTAACCATAACCCAGCAGAGGGAGAATATGGGGAAGTTCTGATCAGTGGAGGACAAAAAAACCCACACAGAATGTTTAAAGACATATGTGCAGAGGGTCCTTGTTGGTTGGCATTGGTGGAGAGAGCAGCAGCAGTGACAAGAGGTTTGGGGATCATCAGCACACAGCTGAAACCAAACGTGAGCCACTTCATTGCCAAAAAGAAGGAAGAGATTAGTGTCAGGTTTAACACCCAGTGAAAAAACCCGACATTTTCCAGTACCAGGGGGCAGTCTCAGATCCTCCACCACTTGAAGCCTTTGACTGGAAGACTGATGGCCACACCATGAGATGGTTTTGATTATTAAAATGCAGGGTAGGCTGTTAGAGGTATGAGTTGTGTGCATTGAAAGGGTTCAGGTGTATAAATGGATGAACCATCTGTAACAGAAATACAAGGATGGGACTAAAAAAGCATTCCAACCACAGATAAAATAGCAATAACCTCCAATGCAGACCTAGAGTGTGCACTTATAATGTCCACACAACAATACCTGCTTCAATTTCTCCCCTTTCCCCAGGCTCCCAGGAGCAGTGTTTGCCTTGCTGAGATCTCTTCCACAGTCATTAACAAAGCCTTGCTTCAGAAAACTGATCAGCAACACTACTGTATCCATACACATATTTTCTGAAGTGAATTGACAGTGTTAGATTCTTCAAGAAATAAAAAATCAATATTAAAACAAGCAATCCAAGCAAAACCACTTTGTGTAAGGAGAATTTCTATACTGTTTACAAAATGAGGGATCTCAAATTCTCTTTATAGCTGCAGCATGTTAAAAGCTAATTAAGAAAAGTTTGGTTCCCTAGAAGTATTTCAAAAAGTAAATTTCTTTTCATTCGTATCCATGTTTCCCTTTAAATTTTTCTTTCAAAAATGCTTTTGAACTTTAACTTTCCAGTGGCTGAAGGAAAAAAAAAACCTTTCCCAGATTCTAAAAAATTAAGTAGAGAAGCGTTGACATCTTAGAGAAGAAAATTAGTCTGATTGAAAGGCTAGTCTCTGACAAAAAAGAAATTTCAATAAAAAAAAATTTTGATCAACAAAAATGTACATTCTGCTTAATCTATGCACGCTTGATTGTGCCATCTGTTCTATTGGGGCGACTTCTGGATAACCAGTGTAGCCAAACAAACAAGAATGACTGGTACCTATTCAGGAGTAAATTAGAGTAAGCTTCAGAGAAACATATTTATTATCGCCAAACAGCAAGAGTAATGCTTTGAGGTGTGAAATTATACCCACTGCAGCACAGTAGGAAGAGAAGGTTTGCCCCTGGGGTGGATGCAAAAGAGATGGACCTCAATTTTTTTATCTTTGGAAGAAAAATGCTGCTCAGTTTTCAAGCCAGTGAGTGCCATGGCATGAGGGGAGGGGGAGCGGGGAAGAGAAGGGGAAAGAAAAGGTTGAAAAGCTGAACACCAGGAAAAAATTCACTTCCTCACCAGTCTCTCTCTCTGCTGTCCAATAAAACACCAATAGAAATGCCAAACATGTGCTGTCTCCCCTCCATGCAGAAATTTTCAGGTCCTCGTGTTTCGTCTCCTCCACAAAGTTTTGCTGCTGCATTCCTCACTCACCTACTACTCTCAGAAAACTTCTGCCTTGCTCTAACCATCTTGGAGACCAAAGGAGCTGCCTTTGGATGATTTAGTATGTTTTCTTCCTAAATTATTATTCTGTTCATCATGCCACAAGGATGCCCCAGTTAGAAGAATGTGTCTGAAAAGATCAGTGACCAGCTAGGACGTTATGGTTAGTGCCTCACAATGCAGCCATTCAAAGCTTCTCAGTGACAGCAGAGAGCAAGCTTGGATTTTCTGATCTAAACACTCGAGCTTCCCTGTGCTCGAGTAAAAGGAGAGCCTTCACTGCCTGCAAGCTTTGAAGGGATGGGAACATGGGGAGGAACGGAGCTGTCTAAAAATTTCCTCCACTCACAACTTAAAGTGATCTTCTGTGCTGGTGAGGCAGGGGCCAGGTCCTGCAGGAGAGAGGAGAGGAGGTCTGCGCTGGAGGCAATGATGTGATTGACACCTCAGGAAAACAGCCTCGGATCTGGCCCAGGAATATATTCAAAAACCTTGTTTGTTCATTTTGGAGGATAATTCCTGAGCATCACAGCACGAACAACAGTTTATTTGATGCTTTGGTCACCTGAAATAAAGGCCAGAAGATATTCCCTGCCTCCCCCTGCCCACCATGTCCATTCAGATCTGCAGTTAATCCAATGGATTAACATTATAGACCCTCTTACTATTTTAAATTTGACAGAAACCATTCCACTTCCTCCTGAGCTTCCATTCCTTGAGGCATTTTACTGCTAAGAAAGCAATTACATTATCATTTCGTAACGATCACTACATTTCCACAGGTAACACGAATTCTACTGCATTTGTGAGTAAAATGGTATTTTCATTGCACATAACAGTAAACACGGGCAGGGGCTATTTAGCAAGTTAGCTCTCAGATAGTACTTTAAGAGATCCAACTGTTTCTACCACACAACCAAACATAATTCCCCAAAGCCACTGATTGATTAGAAATTTTTTACATCAGGAGAGACTGTAAGCTGTGAGAATAAAATGTATTTTACTGTTTACTTCGAGATTTTTATGGAAAACAAACAAGCAGTCCATCAAGCTGGCTGAGTTTGTCAAGTTACTGGAGACCAGTTAGCTGAATGAGAGTCACTGGAAACAGTTGAGTAAATGTTTAAGAAGATCAAATGGAGGAACATTTGGTACAGCACAGCTTGCTGAAAGATTGCAAAGATACCAGCATGTTTCAGGAGAGGCAGGTCACGCCTCAGAAAATTGCTGGAATTCTTTGAAAGTGCTGTATTGCCACCAGGACAGACAAGGGAAATAGAGTGGACTTCGTTTTTCAAAGTATTTGACAAAGTTCCTTGCTTGAGGTTAATGACCTAAGGAGCCAAGGCACAGTACAGAAGAATAGTTGCTGGAGTGAAAATTGACTTCAGGGCAAAAACCACAAGGAAACTGTAAATATAATTCGTGAGGTGGGAAGAAAGTTGCTGGTGCGTTAGCAGGTGGAAAAATGTAGGGACCTTCCTGGGTAATTCTTGTAATAATAGATTTCAATTTTTTTCTTACTTCACTTCCTCTTTCTCTTAGTTTAAGCAATTATGTATGAGGTACTGGATTCATAGCTTGAAGTCTATTAAAGCTTTAATCCAGTCTATCATCTCCCCTGGAGAGGATAGATTATTATTTTAATCCAGGGGACAGGTGGTATCCACATAACTGCAAATTGGGGTTACTTCCATGCCCTGTTCTGCAGTGAGGGAAGGAGGGTTGAGCAGCCTGGCTGATTCCACTTGCCCACTCTGCCCCTGCCCTCCCTGCCCAGAACACTGCCTGAGGTGATGGCACCAAGTCCAGGTTTTCCAAACAAACACACTTTTAAAAAAATTATGGTCAAAACTAGAGAGCTGTTTCCCACAAGATTTGTAACCCAAATTTAAAAAAAAGTAAACAATAACATTTTCACCACTTGCAAACAAGCAATCCACAGATGCTCTTCTCCAGATGAAATGTTGAAGGTACAAAATGACGTGGAGCAAAAGGAAAAAAAATAGACCAGAGAAACACTTCAGTAAACCCTATAAAGGGGTGCATCGAATATTAGAGTGCTCATTTCTAAATAGCAGTTGTGCTATCAGACATTTTAATGGCTTTAAATATGAAAAAACTGGAAAGTCAGTTGTCACAGAAAGCTAGTGGGCCCAACTGTGTGCTTCTAAATGTAATTTCCAGCACCACTTGCCAATAGAATAATGATACCATTCATAATAGCTTATTATTTGGGTCTGTAACACAATGTATTAATGATTTATTAACCATCTGTAATGATACATATAAATGGACCATGAATACAGTGGGTGCTTATTATGCATGGATTTAATAAAGTTGCATTCTTAGACTCAGTCCCCTTTTCCGTCGCTTGTCCACATCCCTTGTTTTGAGACCTGAGTCCTGACTCAGTGGCAAAACCAGGGGCATGGAGAATTCAGAATGAGGTTTGGTGCAGAAAGACATCTGTTCCTTCCAACTGACCATGTAGATAATGAACAGAAGGATTTAAAGCACCTGCAGTATGTGCACCAGTAAATTGTAAATGCACCTTAGCCCAGGTACGCAGCATATAAACAGAATAATGTCTTGAAGCAAAGAATAAAAAGCACCAATATTTGCTGAAAAGGCAACGCTACACTTTATAGTGTGGAAGAGAGATTTGGGAGCACTTGAAGAAAAATCCCCTGAGCCCCCAGCCCCATCTACAGCACTGTACAGCTGCAGTGAACAAAGCAAATGTGATTCTGTGTTACAGCAGAGGAGCATGAGATAAATCAAGGGAGGCGGTAGTAATGTAAATGTTATATTTATAATGGAAATGCTGATACAACCCCTGACTTACAGAGGTGCTTGGCAGGAGCTGCCATAATATGGCGAGATGTCATTTAAGCAGTGTTTGCAGAACTGATCATTGTATCTCGCAGGGAACACCCTGTGCTTGCTCCTGGAGATGCAAACTGCTGGCTGTGAATCAGCCAGAATGACTAAATACACACTGCACAAGCCTAACCTGGAGAGAGAGGGAGAGAGAAAAAAAATTTATTCAAATACCGTGTTTGTTCTTTACATTTCAAAAGCTGGAGGAAGCAATCAAATCCATAGTAGTTTCTTCTTCTTCGGTAAGTTGTATTAAAGAACTCAATTGGTTCAGGAATTATTGATCTGAATTGACAGTGATGTTCTCAAATTCATACAAAAGAGCCATCTCACTGCAAGCCCATTTAAAGAATCCATGGTTTAGAATTCACAAAAAAAGGTCTCATGGAACATAAAAAATGGGAAAAGAAGGAATAAAAGAAAATAACTTTTGAGAATAGGCAGTACAAATCATTGTGCTTTGGTATCATGTGTGATTCGTCAGAAGCAGACAGAAATTCTTGTTTTAATTTTTTTGTAGGAAATGTTGCAAGCTTTGTAGCTTGACAAAACCTACACATTGGCAGAAACTATTGAGAAGGGGTGGCTGACAGGAACAGGGTCTACTGATGCTGCTGGAGCTAAGATGTGAGGAAGGTACAACTGAATTCGATCCATGTGAAAGTGTTAATAGTGACTAAAACCAAACTTGACACTAAAAAAGCAAAACATTTTTTGTTTTTAAATTAATTGTTTTCTGGATCCTTGTGAAAAAGGTAAGGGTTTTTATATCAAAGCTCTGGGCTAAGTGAGGAAATTAAGTAACCAGCATAAGAAATCAGAGCTCTTGAAAAGAATGTAGAAGTCTAAGAGTAAAAACTTAGTACCCAGACATACTTTCAAGTGCATTAGAGCACCTAATTCAAAGGAGTCAAAGAGCTGGAGGGCTTCAAAAACACCCTAAAGTACCTATCATTGATATGAAAATAAGCCCAGCCCTAAGAACACATAACACACTGAAGGAAGAGCATGTAGCTCTTGAAAGAAGGGAGATGCAGCTCAGCAGTTCTCAGTTCCCTCTGCTAATCACTACGAGACCCTCTCATCAACAAATAAATAATAGGTGAAGAAGATGTAAAAGTTAAGACGCAAAAGTGGAGAGAAGAGCATTAGAACAAAATGCTTTTGTACATGAAGTATCTGATAAAATCTGAAGAGTGCTTCCATTATATCTTCCATTCTTGTGCTTTTTTCTTTCCCCTCTTCACCAATATCAGGACTAAAATCCATCCCTGCCTTTTGACCTCACCACTGGCTGCTCTACCTGTTTCAAAAGAAGATGGAGCTTCTGTCCCGCTTCAGGAGGTGAGGTTGCTAGTTTTGGTAGTGATGAGTTCCTCTAATACTTTAAAAGAAATTTATTAGCACAAAATGGGCTTCAGAAAGCTCCATGCCATGAGTTTGGTTTGGTGCAGGCTCATTCTCCTCCCCGTGGCCCTTAAATCTTACATGGAATGAACAAAATCTTGAAAGAGAGCATTGACCCCACAGAAATTTCAATTAAGGAAAGATGAAGGAAGTGCAAAAACAGCCTTTTCTGTGGATGAAATACAAAATCAAGAGACAACCTCCTGGCACAGACATTCTTCCCCGGTTTTACCTTTGACTGGCAACACCTGAGTTTTCAATGTGGCTATATAGGAAGAGACTTTGGAGGTTTGCCACCCACCTTCCCCTTCTCAACAGCCAGGTGTGATCAGGTTTCCTTTCAAAAACTCGGTGGCAACAAGGTGGGAAAAAAACCCCACATGTGAGGAGTTGTACCAGAAACCCTGGGGTATCTCCAATGGAAGATTTCTCAGACGGAAGGTTCATCATGTCCTCCAATGAAGCATCTAAGCTTGCACAGCTTAGTAGCCACTGGGCTTGCTCCCATGCCTGAGGTTATACACCTGCCTGTGCATGTTACCAGAGCAAGGCCTCAGGCATTACTGTGGAGACAATTCCTTGCACAGAAGATATAGAAAACACAGGTATCACAGCTCATTTTCCATTAAAATTGATTCATGTCTGTTCTCTTGCACTGAGGGTGTTTATGACACCGGTGACTCACAGGAAAACAAGGGCTGTGGAGGTGACCATGCTCAGAAAACACTAAAACCTCTACTAACAGACAGGAATGGTGATGACTATGCTGTGCAAGAGGTATTGGATTTATAGTGGGGCAAATTAAGAAGAAAGAACATCAGAGATATACATCTCAGAGCCACTTGAGCTGTAACAGAGCCTCACAGTAACTGGAAATGTCGACTTCTCTCCAGTACTTTCTAAGCTAATCTTGATCTTCACAAAGAATGCTAGCTGTTGGTACAGAGGATTGCAGCTCAGCTTTTTGCATAAAAATTCATGAGACAGTATCTATTTCAACTGTCTTATACAGCAGTGAAGAGGAGGGGAAAAAAAGAAGTTTAGCCCCCTACAACTGAGACAGGATTCATTTTGAGTAATGATTGCAAACCAGCGGTGGAAATTACAGATGCTGCTTGGTTCACTATTATTTTGCAGCATCTCCAGTAATCTTCGGTGATCATTTATAACAGCATGTCTGATGACTTTCAAAACATAACTGGAAAGGATACTTCTGTGGAGAGTAGGGCTACTCAGAGGAGAAATCAATCTCTGCTGCTCAGGGAGTCAGCTTCGTGGTGCTGCTATCAGACAGTCAGGGATTTCGACATCCAGAAGCAGGGCTGGGGTGCTCCAAACCATTTCACTCCGTTGTACCCAGAGCAGTGCAGCACTGTGGTCAAGATGGACCATTCAGATCAATAACTTCAGAGTAATCACATGTGAAAAAATGATATTTGGGTGTCAGCAGCTGGGATGGATTCATTACCCTCCTTTTTTTTAGGGGTGCATAAAAGCAGAGCACCGCCCTCGGTAATGAGAAAACAAAGATTGATCCCAGTGAAGGTTTCATCACTGACAGGGAATATCCTATTGTATAATGGTAGAAAGGCCCTGGCAAAACACAATACAGGCAAGCCTTGCTTGTGGAGGGTAATAAGAAACTGGCATGACCCAAAAAAACGAGGAATGTCTTTAGCATAAAAAATTACCAAGCACATACGAAATAACAGTAAAACAAGTAAACAGCAAGAATGCTCTTTAAAAAAGATTAATTGCTCCATTATGATAAAGACAAAGAAGGATTTTTGTCAGAACGATGAAGTTTGTGCAGAGCCTGGCAAATCAGACACGTCAATAAGTCATGGCAACAACCACATGGAATCACTGGCTGCTTTGTGGCCCATGCAAGTGGATAGTGTGGTCCCCCCTCCATTCATATTGGATATATATCAGTGTCACGTGAGCCACCATATCACACCATCTGCAGGCTCTGCCAAGAGGCCCCAGACCGAACAGGAATGCAGAACTATCTCCTTACAGTTGAAGGAACGCTTGAAGCAAATACTTCCCCCAAAAAAACCTGAAACAGGCTATGCCAGAGGAAGCAGGAAGGTGTTTTAATAAAATTTATGTGGTTGCTAAGGTAGTTGAGCAATCATATTAGTTCTGGGATTCTTGGTTTTCTCTTACAGCTTGCAGAATGAAAACAACATTCACATTTACATTTAAACCACTCTGAAGCCCTCACAGCAAAGAGGACAGGCAAGGACCTCCTCTGTCCCTGATCCCACACCTGTCAGTCTCCATCTGTTGTGGCTCACCTCCAGCTTCCACCCCAGCTCAGCACCTCTAACACACCTCCCTGAGGTTTGCCCAATTTTTCTGCATCCCAAGGTTGCTCTGAGTCACAGGCTCTGGCCAAACCTATATCTTTCAGGGGTTTTTTGTGCTGCCTAATGCATCACACACTACAGTGGTCCTAGCCATTCACGTTCAGGACAAACACATGGTGTGCACACACATGCATATCCATTTCAAAGAACGTATTAAGTGCAGCCCCAGCTAAATTGCAAGATGCAATTTAATACCAGCAATTAACTGTGCACATATTTTTGTACCAGCAAACTGCAGCAGCACAAGTGCTAGCAGTTAGATGTCTTTTCATATGGTGATGTTTAAAAATAACTTTAGGGTACTTTTGTCATGGCGAATGCTTGCACAAGGTATTATTAGAGCAGTTATTCACACGAGCTGCAGACAAAATCTGCACCATGATAGACAGTAGAGGCATCCAGGAAGTAAAAAAGGCAGAAGAGACAAAAAACTTAACCAAGAAATACACAAACTCTTGCTTGGATTTAGACAATGTCTATAGCCAGGACCATATTCTTTTGGCTCTCTGTTTCGTTTGCTTAAAAATTAAGAGGCAAAAACATCTTAGGCAAAAACTGACCATGGTGTTAGAACAACACAGTACTCATTCACTCCTTCCCTAGATAAATAACTTCGTGCTGGTTGCTTTTCAGCTTTGGGAGTCCTTCCAAGTGAGACCATTAAAACACAATTTCTTACCAAGAAAAGGAATGTGGAGGGAAACGCATGGGAGCATGTACAGGAATCCCCATCAATTAATCACAAGTGAGATCCGTTGTCATTTTATCCTGGATAAATGTGACAGACTGGACTAAAACCTGCCATGTATTGATGACCACCATATGGACACAAAGTCCTTTTTGCTTCTTTTTACCATGTTGCAACCTTCTCCTGAGTTTGCTGGAGCGGCACCGGTCGTACAGGACTGAATTCAGGACGAAAAATGCTTGGGAACCCTAAAGCCCAGGTCTCCTGTGGCTCCTCCATGTGTTGTGAGCAGCAGGAATGGGTGCAGCTGCAAGGCACAAGGTTCAGTGGCAGGGAGCCTGTCCTGACCCTGAGGAGCAGTGACAGCCTTGGGCAGGGAGTGTGTGTCAAAACAGGGGGCCTGCAGGGAGGGAAAAGCAAAACCCACCCAACACTTCCATGTCCACTCCTACAGCTTCTCCAAGGCCTTGTTTCCACCCACCTGAGCAGACCTGCACAGACTGTGGGCCTTGGTGGAGGAGGCAGTGCTTTAGCTGGCAGCTAAAGAGGCTCTCTGCACAGATGACTGACTGCTGCTGTCGTGGTGTCTGGTGCAAGTGTGTATTTTGTCACACTTAAAGCGTGTGGAAGCACTCAAAGGTGTGTCTACATATTCTGTACCCAAGAGATGCAGAAAAAGTCAAATAAAGATTATTTATAGCTGGGGGTACTGGGCAGTAACTATTAGTGATGGATAATGGTTAAGAATGCAGGTGGATAAAGAACCCTTTTCCTGGGATGACACGCTTGTTCCTAATAATTTCTGCTCATTGATTTCTTCCCCTCCTCTTCTGTTTCTGAGAATTTTGCTGTCACCTAAAACATCTCTAGAAGCTGAAGCTCATTTTCTCACCAGGATGCAGGATTTCAGAACTCCCCAGCACACAAAACAGAGTCCTTACTCTGTGATTAAATCAATGGCACCCAACGCTTCCAAAGCAGAGTTGGGCATTTTTTCCTGGGTGGGTTACAATGGGCAAGAGGAGGAAATGTGAGAGCAGACATATCTGTGTTGCAAAAAGCAGCCTGCTCCAACAGAAGGCTCCTGAAAGTAACACATCCTTTCATCAGAAGGACAACAGCCCAGGTACCAAGTAGTTATCCAATATAATTTCCATGAAAGTCAGTAAAACCTGGAAATAAAGCAAAACTATTGGGCTATCAACTATCAACACAAAAAGACAAACCAAACCAAACTAAGGAAAAAAAACAGAACAAAAAACAAACAACAAAGAAAAAATCAAAACCAAAACAAAACAAAGAAACAAACGAAAAACCCAGTAAACAACCAAAAAACCCCCAACTAAACAAACACACATCCACAAAGAAAAACAAAACAAAACAACCTTAGAAAAACCAAAACCAAAGAAACTCCACAACCAAAAAAAAATTTTGACCCCCAGCCTTGGTTTATACATTTTGCGAAAGCTATCCTTTTTATCATGAATCTTGTGACACTTGATGTTTTCTTGAAGCCCTAGCTCAAGAAGGAACAGAACAGTTTTCATTTTTAATTAAAAAGTCTTTCTAGAGTTTGGTCGTGACAAACAAACAAACTAATAAATAAACAAACAAAAATAAATAAATAAAAACAGAATGTACTCTGACAGACTTGAGAAATAAGAAACCATATGGAAAGAATGCTCTTCCATTATTAAAAAAAACCCAAGGTAAGTTAATTTTCAAAGTGATGTTGTGATTTTTCAGATCCAATTTACAAATTTGGGGTCCTCTCCCAGCAATATTTTTCCACCCTGTGGAAGCCCACACAGCCTTCCACAGCTGTGGAAGCCCACATCGTTCCTTCTCAAGTGTCTTCTTGAAACTCACCCTGAAGAGCACAAACCCTTGTCCAAGATGCAAGTGCTCTGCCAGGTCTTCTTTAAGGGTTCACTGATACCTTGAATTCTCCTGTCTCACCTTGAATTCTCCTGTCCACTCCTGGCTGGTACATCCTGATGCATTTCCAGTACCACAACTGATGTGTTCCTGGACCTCTCTGCATCCTCACTGGAACCTGGAGCACTGCCTGCTCGAAGAACATGCAGAAATACTGAAATGCACAAGGCCACAGCCTTAAAAGTAATGGGTTTTCTGACAGTGCTAGAACAGAAGAAGAATAAATTCATAATGACACAGGCCCTGTTGTGGTTTGAAAATTCCATTCCAGCTTTCTGTGTTTTCCTGACTGGGCTTACTGCTGCTAAAGCTGTAATTATTCACGCGATTTGTAGTATACTGTAGATACCCAGAGCACCTTGTGTTAATATATTAAGAAGGAGACACAAAAAAACCCCATCTCAATATTCATAGATGAACACTGCAAGTGAAATGCTGACAGAATGTTTCCTGGGGTGGAAAAAATGGAGAAGTTTCTGTTTTATGGGTTGCCAGAGGGAATAGTTTCTAATGCATAACTTGTGCATTTGGTGGAAAATGAGCACAGTCCCAAAAACAACACCCTTAGCTCAAGGTTTTCCATTATTGAGTTGTTTTTATTTTATTTACAACGCAAAACAAAAGTGCTGATTATCATGATTCAGCACCCTCTAAGAGAGATGGAAGCAGTAAACAGAGTAGGCAGGGAGACAGGGACTTGCCACCACACCCAGGGCACAGCATTTCTGCAGGTTTCAGATATTTAGGAATGATGTTCCTTTGCCATGCACATGCACTTAGACATTTCTTGCAGCTGACAAGAGGCCCAATATCTGACTCTCTCTTCTACTCTTTTGTGGCCTTCTTAGAATCTGTAGATGTTTTTAGGGTTTTTTTTTAAATAGGGATTTTGCAACATCTGGAGACCGTTTAAAACACTTAAATTAATATAGTCCTGAGCTAAAACGCTTATGCAGAAATTATTAAAGCTCTAAGGCAGAAGACAAACATCCACCACCAGTTCTCAGCATTAACAACCTCACTGAATTTTTCATGGGGCTCCCTGACTCCAATTTGGGCAACAATGGCCTTGCCTGAACTCGTCCTTAAGTGCCATCAACCATAACACCTTCCACATGATCCTAATCCGCTTGGTGGGAGGAAAGGCACTCCAGGAATTGCCAGATCAGGCTTGGAGGAAGTTTCACTGACTTCACTGGTGAGCAGAAGTTCTGCTGCCTCCAGCCCTTTGGGACCACAAGTATTACTTGAAGGTGCTACGACATGTCGGAGAATTTGGTTCATTACAGTCGTGTTGGCTGTTTGTACGGCCAGTTTCTGGTAGCAAAATTCTCACCCTCCTGTGGCTGGACAGGGGAGAGAAAACATAACAAAGAGTTCACGAGTTGAGATAAGGGCTGCGAGACATCACTCACCAAATACTGTCATGGGGAAAACAGGCTGAATTAGAGATATTAATTGAATTTGTTGCTAACAAAATCAGAGCAGGATAATGAGAAGTAAAATAAGCTCTTAGAAACACCTTCCCCCACCCCTTCCTCCTGCCCAACTCATCCTGCTCCCCCAGGAGGCACAGGGAGCCAGGAAATGGTGGTTATGCTCAGTTCATCACAGGTTGTTTCTCCCTCTGCTCAGGGAGAGGAGTCCTTCCCCTGCTCCAGTGGGGGTCCCCCATGGGGTCACAAATCCTGACAGCAAACATGCTCCAGCATGGGCTCCTCTCTCCACAGGTCACAGCCTGTCTCAGGCATCCCCCTTCTCCGTTGTGGGCTCCTCCAGGGGCTGCAGGGGCACAACTTTTAATTTTTTCTCTTTATTCACGGGAGACTGGTGTTTGAGTAACCACGCAGGATAAGATATAACTGAATCGTATGAATCCTCCTCTACAGTCAAGCATGATAGTGTGAGTGAGGACAGACTGGATCAGAAAGGAAAGCCTTGAACTGGAGCTCAGGAATTTTCCAAGGACATGGGTAATCTGGCCTCAAGTTCCCAGATATGTGTGGCCTTGGCCATTCAAAATCTCATGGCTTGACCTCTACAGTGAAAACATCTGGCAAAATGAAAAGGAAAATTTAAGAGAAAATGAGAAGAATGGGGGGAACTCTGACCCAGTGGTGGCATAAGGACATTGGTCAACATGACTTGGAAAGGTAGGAATTCCAGACTTGAGAAATCATGGAAAGCAAAAGCAGTCTTTTGTAGTCTACTCACAATTGTTTTGCCTGGCAGCTTGGAATTCATAGAGCTGCTGTTTTTCGTTTTGAGGGAGAAAGTGCCACTGTCTGTGCAGGTTTCAGCTGGCTTTCAAAGTCATCCAGAAACCACGAGGAAGAACTCACCTCTGTAACAGAGATGCCATCAGCTGGGAATAGCAAATGTGGTCCCATGGGTGGGACATCTGTTGGGAAAAACAACCCCGATAAGAAATTCTTCTGTTTTCAAACACTCAGGACGATCTGGGACAGCTCTTGACCCCCATCAGTCTGGCACATTCAGAAACCTGTGTGGGGACATTCTGTATGATAAAAGCCTAATTCACCATGGTATGTAAGTATTTAACACAAATACACTTTCTTACAAGGATTTTGCGTTAAGAAGAGTATTTTTTTCCACTAAAAAACATTAAAAATGGCATCATGTATTAATTGGAATACAAAATAAAGAATGCATTTGAGATCTAGTACATGTGGGGAAATATATATATTTTTTTTTTTAAGATTAATTTATTTCATATATCCATGCTAATGTGGTATTAGCATTTGTATTAAGGACACCTGAGTGCCCCAGCTGAGGCCAGATCCCTGTGGTGCCAGGAACTGAACACACCCAGGGGTTAGAAATCATATTAGTTCCTTCCTTAGATGTTCTCAGACAAATAAATAGAAGAAACATGTATTCTCATTTTACAGTTGGGCAACTGAGGCACAAAGAAATTAATCACCATTCACAGAGCCTGAAGTACACAGTCTTACACCTACGTGGTGAGGCTATTCTTTCCTCTATATCTTCTCTTTGAGAGTCTTTGCATTTTGTTAATTAAATACAAGCGACAGTGACTTCAGTCATGATCAAAAAAGAATTCACATATTTTCCTTGACATAAAGGCACTCTGCTGTTCATCAGCTGTAGGGCACATCTGCGTATTTTTCCCAGGCAATTGTCCCCCCACTGTGCGGCCTCTCAGTTGTGTCTTTACAGCATATATAAACTATGAACTGAAGCCATTGCTCTTGTCCTTATACTGATCATAATAATCTCTCCCCCCATCAGAAAAAAAAAATTAAAAAAAAATCATGGTCATTTATTTGTAGAACTTGGCAAATGAGTTTCTATTTTCAAAAGAAGATGTCTACACTAGTGAAGAATGAGTTCCCCTCCATAAAATATCTCAGTGTGTTCCTGGGAAAGACCTTGGCTGATAGGAGACAGGAGGTGAGTGCTGTGAAAACACAGCAGGAAGTGGGAACCTGTTGCAGACTGCTCCTACCAGCAGAGCAGCTTTATTGACAGATACACCCAAAGCGCATATTCGTGTACATTTGTGTGGAAACTGGGGACCCTGTCCAAGCCAACAGTAAGGAAAATACGGCTGGATCCAGTGCACAGAGTCTCATTTCTAAGGATACTCGGCACATGCCAAGAAAAGCAAAGCGTAAGTAGAAGTTCTTCCCAGTGCCCATCTCAGATTGCTGGAGACATGAGAGGGACGTAAAAGCAGAAGAAGCTATAGATATGGACTGAAATTATCTGAAAGAAGAAATCCCCAGTAACTTCCATGGCCCTTTGATAAGGTCTCCAGGGAGCAGATGATCAGCAGAGATAACACTGTGAAACCGTACAGCATTTCCTTTCTGTCTGTGTTACATATTTAGCAATGTACCATCAGGACTGCAGAGGACAGCATTATTTCTTGATTATACAATATCATGTATCTATTCAAACTTTTATGTGGAAGACAGGAGCATAATACGTTATAAAACTATTTCTTTTTCTGCCACTTCCAATTTTTTTTCCTCCAGTCACTCCCGACTTGCTGGTCTCAACATCCATGATACATGAACTTCACTTCAGCTTTCATTCAGAGATATTCACTAGAGCTGAAAAACAGGAAAATTTTGGTTATGGTACCAGAAAAAACACATCCCGACATGCATCTGAAATTTATTTTGTCATAAAATTAAATTCTTGTTTTCTTTTTTTTGTTTTAAAGGAGAAGATTTTCCCTTCTCTTCAGCTTATCGAGAAGATCCTTAACATTGTTTTCCTACATTACAGATCAACATGGGCTTTGGCTGACTGAGGTAGAAAGGCTGTGATACATAACCTGCTGCTGTTCAAATCACAGGACACAATCCCAAGACTCAGGCGGAAATTTGTGTCTTTCAGACAAATCTTCCTTCTCCTAATGCTGCCTTTCCCCCTTATGTATTGAACTGGTGATCAGAAAATGTAGGGTAAAAAAACCAACCAACAAAGCAATTCTTGACTGACCCCAGCAGAGGAACAGACTTTCTGGCACTTCTCCAGCAGCCCTGACATCGAGGTTATTACAGAAATCCAATCACATGCTTTACAATTAGAGCTCGGGTTATCAAAATTACCGGCTTGTTTTTCACCATGTCTAAGGTGAAAGGCGACAGAAAACAGCAAACTAACAGAGAACTGGTAAATACAATTGTCAAGCATATGGGCAAAGCACAACAGTTAAGAAATGACCATTGGGATTAGGTTCCTCAGCCCTACATAAAACCTCTGACAATGGAGTTGAAGCATGACTGACAGAGGATCATGACTGCACTGTTCAAAGCTTGGATCCTATAAAGCCCCTCACCGGAGTCCTGACACAAAAGTAATTAAATAAATCAGACAGAAAAATGTCATGTCCTTCACATTTGGGGCCACAGACACTGCCCATGGTTCCATGACACTCATGCAATGATGGGAAACAAAAAAATATGCTAAGGAACTCAAGTATAGCCAACATTATAAAGCTCTAATTTCAGTGAGAATTCTTCAGGCAGACACTAGAAAGAGTAAAAATGCCCCTGTAATTCCCCAGCCTTGTCTGTCTACCTCCTAATTCCATCACCTGCTGCCATCCTGAGAATCTCAGGTTAAGTGATTTGATCATGCCTCCTCTGTCCAGGGCAACCACACAGAGCAGCAGGAAGGGGCTGTGGATTCGAGTGATGTCAGCACAGGGTGAGACCTCTGTGCTGCCTGGGGCCGTTCCCTCTGACTGGGCCCTTCCAGGAATTCAGGAGTTGGATGAGCTGGATCCCAGTGACACAAATCCAACCTGCCAGGCAGCACAAAACAGTGGGCAAACGCCTACAAGGCTTGTGAACAATCTGAAGAGTGAAAGGAGGGTGCAGCCTCCCAAGACTATACTTAGTTTTGTTTATCATCAATGATTAACCCTGCTCTAATTTACACCCCGCTAAGAACACTCGGGTCACAATCCATTTGTGTGAGGAACAACACAGGATTCAAGATCCAACTCTTGTTTTTCATTCCTTTAAGCAACAGCTGACATAAAGTCTTGTTCCAGATTGTCTCTTAACAGTCTGTGGAGGGATCATGTATTCTGGGCACCAAACCAGCATCAACACTCCCGGGTGGGGATGGATGGTGAGAGGAGAAAGACAAGTGGAGGTAGGAATATCTTGCCAAAACAAAACTGCAGAACTTCCTGACTTCTCCCCAGTCTCCACAATTCACTGTCCTTCTCGAAGGAAGGTGGAAATCCCAGCAAAGGAGGATTCTTGCAGATCCCTGACCTGAATGCTGGAGAAAAGAATGCTTGCCCTGGTTGTGCAGGAATGGGTAATTATATCACACAGCACAGTCAGAGGGCACATCCAGGGAATATGCCACTTAAGGAAGCAAAGAAGTTGCAGGCAGCAGTAAGTTGAGCTATTTGCACAACCTACCTGGGAAGAAATAATACTTTTCTTTGTGCAGAAGCACAAAAAGTACATGGTAACACAGCGGAAACATGTTCTTAAATAAACAAGTGTTAAAAAAAAGCTGTTATAAGAATGCAATGGTTGGGCATTCAGGTTAAAGCATTTGCCAGGGTTTCTACAGCAACACAGTGAATTAACTTTCAATCATGATGAAATAGACTTCTGTTTTGACTATGCAGGAATTCAATTCACATGTCTTCCACTCTCCAGCTTGCTCACTCTGCTGGACTCTTTTCAGGGGCGAAAAAGAGAATGAAGGAGGCACCACCCAGCATCCATTCAGCATGACAGTGCGGCTGCCGACGTGCCCATGTATGGACTGACCACTTCACTGTGCTTGCAGCACAGCTCTTACCTTCTAAAGGTGAATCTGCTGCTGTGCAAAGACCTTGGGAGATGCTGAGTGCTTCAGAGCCCCACTGGCTTTAAAGGGAAATCCAATGTTTCCTACACCCTTCCTCCACTCCAAGATCAAGACCTCCAAGAACCAGTTCAAAACAGTACTGCAATCTACAGTTCACATTTAAAACTCTGGGCCTTTTGTACCTTTTTTTTTAGGATGCTTTGGACATCCTCCTTTGCCTGCCCTCATGTGTCATGTAGAAGAAACATAACTGGTTTATTAATGCTAGCTCAAAGTCACATACACATGCATAGACACACTCTCAGACAAATCCCTCTCTCTATTACGATAAATATCTCATAAAAAATTACACACCCTGAATATATTCAGCAGCAAAATAGCAGCTGTTGCATAGTTTGAGGGTTTTTTATTTTTAACTTATTAATATGCTGATCAGATTCTTGTAATCAGAAACAAGGGGCATTAATCTCATAAAATATGTAAACTGTATTTTATCTGGAAAAAAAAAAAAAGAGGAAAATGTCAAAGCTGTAGCTTCTTTCCTTTCTTTTCTTTATTTCATGAGGTGAGAAGACATCTGCAGGTGGAGTTGAAAGTGACTGCAGGTTACCACCACAGGCCCAGAGCAGTAGATGAGAGATCAAGAGAGAACAGATAGCTTTTGGCCCATGGTTTAATTTTTGTCCTGATCAGTGGATGCTCTGAGAGCAGTTCTGAGTCACAGTCCATGTGAACAGAGTTGGTGGGTGCCTCTATACCCACCCCAGAAGAATCATGTTCACAAAAGGTATCCCTTTTAAAAACATAGACAAACAGGAGCATCAGGGATTTAGATCAGCATCCGCCCAAAGAGAGTGGGACCCTCTTTAGTGACTATGAATGAATATTTTATAGCACTGCTAGACAAGGAGAAGAGAGGCTGGCCTTCTCACTTGTTTCCAAGGACAATTTCTTCAGAAGACATGCAAAAGTCTATCAAAGAAAGAGGCAAAGGCAGGAGACGTGAACTGGCAGGGAAAAGATTCAGGTTTGAGCATCGACACTGCAGGGGCTTTGGTATCAAGTCTGAGGTGTTTTAAACAGACCTGATAGGGAACAAGAAGCTATTTGGTGGTTTCTGAAAATCTCAGCTTCCACATAGCAAACTGAACAATATCAAAAACTTGGGGTAGCTATGTATTTAGTTGGTGATCAATCTAGGAGAAAAAAACCCTGAAACAATCAGAACCAACCAAAGTAGGCAGAGCTGCTTTTTGAAATTAAACTCAACAAATGTTTATGTTTTATTGAGCTGAGGACATTGAGTTCTTTAGATGTTTTTACACTTTAATCAATATCCTTCTCCAGGTTCATTAGAAACAGGAGTGAATGTTTCAAACACATGAGTTGGGAGAGAGCAAGGCAAAAGACACATGAGCTGGATCAGTTAAGTTGTTTTCTAGTGACGAATACAACTAAAAACAATTGGGCCTTCTTGGGCTTGCCATACATCTCTTCAGAGGGAGCAGCACTCTGGTCATCTCCACTACAGCCAACAAAGAAATACCTCCACATCAACGATTGCATCCAACCTGGTTTAGACTGACCCAACAGGATTTGTCATCTAATCTTCCATGAGCAGATCCAGCCACATAAAGGTAAATCCAGTGAGGCCAGGCCAGTCAAATGGACAAAAAACCAGAATAACCTCTGCAAGATCTTGGAGGCAACCAGGTACTCATGACCTAACAGACAAACACTGACCTGGTGAAGCTAACAACTAAAACTTTTGCTTTTATTTTTCCAAATTGGAAGGTGTCTACAGCTGCAGCTTTTTTGTTTGTTTCCACCACTAACCTGCCATAAATTAGTTGCAAACTGTGTTTTAGATATCAAATGCATACCTGAGTCTGAATATAAATTTTAGGTCTGGAGGAAAGGTCTGATTTAATATCCCTGTACAAGAGGAGAACTTTAAGATGCCCCGGGAACCATGAATTCTATCTGAAACAAGGAGACATTTTTGCTGGGTTTTTTTGGCAGAGTGTCTATAGTGCTGTACTAAGTCCAAACCTACACTTAACACCCAAACAGATAAATTTAGGAAGTTCAGGATTTGTCAGAAGCCAAAAGAACACGCGGGGTAAAATACCTGTACAAAACCTACGTCCTACCTCGCTCCTCAGGAATCTGGTAGCTGTCACAGTCGGGATAAGGGATTATGTTTGCCTTTGGTGTGTTCTGCCATCCTCATGTTCTGTCATGTGGATGCAAATTGTGACTCCTGGTACAGCTGAGAGTGGAGCTTAACAGAAGGTAGAACCAGTACCCCTGAGGACAGTCAAAGATGCAGAGGCAGCCCTGGGCTGTTCTACAGGCAACGAGACACAGCAGCTTCTGTAGTCAAATAACAATTCAGGTAACAGACTCACACCTGCGCCTGCTGTAGTCAAAACTGTAGCAGTTTCACCACTGAGTGCCCCACACTGACCTCGTATCTTTCTCTAAAACAGAAGTGTAGCCACAGGAAGAGAATAACTAAAGGATTAAGCTGAAGTGAAAAATTTAAAATGGATTTTTTTGGGGGGCTGCATTTTCATAGAACATGTTTTACATGTGACAGCCTTGCTGGACAGATCATTGACCCACCATGGTCACTGAAATGAAAATCAGGAGACACCAGTTCTGTTTGCGTATTTGCTGTTTCTGTCCTTATTTTCAGGATGCTGGTAAAATTTGTAGAATATAATGCCAACACTGAACTCAGAAAGAAAATGTTCTCAGTTTTCAAATCTTTGGGAAAACCCTGGTGGATCAGCAAGTAAAGGTACTCAGAGGACAGCAAGAGGCATTTAGCCTAAAACCTGGGGCTGCCACTTGCTACTTTTACACTGATGAGCTCCAGAGTTCCTGCATGAGATACGATAACAGCTGAATCATTCCAGATCAGGTGTTTGCACATCTGAGACCTCTAAGGTTTCAAGCTATACAAAGATGCCAAAGCCTTGCTCAGAAAGATTGAGAACTAGAAAAACCCAGTGCTTACTGATAAGGCAGATCTTTGTCAGTCAGACCCACCAAAAAGTCTGACAAATGTTACTGATGGTGGAAAACAAAACGTTGGAACCAGCATAAGATTATTGCAGGAATGATGACCTCATTGTGAGACGAGTGATCTTCCTGCACAGACATTTCATAAACTGATGTCCAAACAGCAACTTTCAAAATGTTTTCAGACATCAGCTAGGAATGAAAGGGGATGGAGAGGAAGTTAGATTCAAAAGATGTGGGAAGCATGTTAGAAATACATTATTTGGGAATCAGACCAGAGAACTAAACACTGAGATCTTATTTTCTGAGTGCCAGCATGAAAAAGAAAGAAGGAAACTACAACTGTAGAAATACCATTAATGTACTCCTGGCTGAAGTCATCTCCAGGCCACTTGTCTACTTTGCGGGTGGAACTGGCTTGGTCTACAGCAGGAAAAAAAAGTGGTTTATAAGGCATTTGCAGGCCCTGAAAAATCTGATCATCATGAGAATGAAATGAAGGTGCAGAATTTCACAAAACTGAAGCAGTGTCCAGTTCCTTAAAGGTACTCAAGTGGTCAATGGAGAAGACACAAGATTTAGTGTCCTGGACAGAGCTCCAGGTAACAGAGTCTAATAAAAGACAATAATTTTGCACAGCTACAGGAAGAAATCACATTCCTACTTCCTCAAATAATGGAACAAACAGGAGATTGCAAACCTAAACTGTATTACAGTGCTCTTCGCACATCCTGTGTGAGCTGCTCACTTTTAAGCTCACCAAAGACCTTGATGAAGATACAAAATGTTTAAAATAATCTCCTGCATTCTGTGCTTGAAATAAAGGATACTACTCAGCCCAGCAGGCTTCCGCAAGGGAAGATGGAACTCTCAAACCATACTCATAAGATTGACTAACTTTAATAATATGGCACAGCTCTCTCCCTTGGGCTTGTTGCATACACAGGTCTGCAAGTCTTTTTTGAAGTGCCATGCTTTTATACCATGTGAGGAGAGCAAAGGACTTCAAAACTTTCAAAAGTATTACATGTTTTTTAAATTTTTTTTTTAATTTGGACAAACACAGAAGCTTTCTCTCAGATCCTTCAGAAGCTGCAGAAGTTAACATGCCATCTGGATGTCCCTGAAGTGTAACAACAGAAACTTAGCGGCTGCTGTTATCAGCCTTCTGCACCACAAAGGCAAAATTCAGACTTTGGACTCAAAAAAACAAAAAACAAAAAACAAAAACAAAAACCCAAAAAACAAAACAAAAAACAAAACAAAAAGCTTCTTAGTCTTAAGACACTCCAGTCTTAATCAAGGGCAGTCACACAGAGGCATTTTGAGATGCAAACCTAACATGCTGGGTCAGAAGTTGCGAGTGGACAGTTAGCGGCAAAGACAATGGGAAGGAAAGCAATGGAATGGCTGTGTCAGCAGTGCCCAAAGCTGTCTCCAAGCTTTGGGAATGGCTCTGTGCCTGTGCTGATCACACCACCGCGGATTTATGTGTCTGCTGCAGATTCACAACTGCATCAGGCTGTAGCAGCTGTAGATCTGTACAATCGGAAAGGCTGAGAAGGAGGAGGCGAGTGTGAGCCTGTTCCTCAGAGATTTTGGGAAGAGGGAAAATCTCCTTTATGTTTGAAAAATAAAGCTAAAGACATCACTACCAGAGCCAATAGTGTGGCCTCCCTTAACAGGCATTTTTAACCCACAGAACATCTCATCCTCAGATAGACATCTCAAGTAGGTCAGTGGCTTGTGCCCTAGAAAGATTTATTCCTTTCCATTGCCTATAAAAAGCAACCCAGATGATTAGCTCAGATTTAGATATCTAGAATTAAGTGAGCTAAGATGCTTTCATCATAAGAAGATACGATTATTTGCTTTGTTATTTAAACAAGGAATAAAAACATTATGTTTGTGCTAAGAATCACTTTCTGACTGGCAAACAATTGTGGTGTTGCAATGCAGGAAGATGGTTTCCTTAGGCACATGAAGAATGCAGATACATCAACACAACTGTAATTCATTGAAGGGCTTCACATCTCAACAGTCTTCAGGCGTAAGTAATGCTACAAGCAGCATTAGAACCTGCTACCCAAGTTGTACCAAAAGCTGAAATTTTGGTCACGTTGACTCTGCATGATTAAAGCATCTACAGCCAGAAAAATTGTTCTGTGAAAGGACTGTGACTTCAGAGCTCTGACTGCTGTAATTTGCTGCATCTCCATTGACTCCAGCATACTCATGTTAAACTACCCTGAAATGAATCTACCCATTCCCACAAAATTGGGGTGCACAGCTAATTATCAGAACACCCACCCTGTTTTACATCACAGGTGCAGCTGCAGTGGTCTGAGAGTCCATTCTCCCACAGAAATTCCCGTGCAGCCCCGACAGCAACAGACATGTTTGGCTGGTCAAATTCTCCAGCTGCTCCACTGGCAAATACTCCCTTGTTTCTGTAATTATTTTATGCTCTTAAAAAACTTTTATTTGATTGGGTATTTTGTTTGCAGTATTGTCTAATGAACAGCAGAGGATGCACAAAGAATACGTGGACTGAGGAGGATGAGGTGACAGGTACCCTATAGGGCCCACCTTCTGTGCAGAGCCAGAGTTTCCAACACCTTGCACGCCAGAGGCACAGAGAAATTCTGGTTGCTGCTCCAGGTTCACACACTCCCCAGTGGCATGGACAGAGACTAAACAGCAGCACCCTGCCATGGCTGTTTGAGTCCTTTACATCATTTTATCAGTGTTAACCACGCTCCTTGTCATCCACACAAATGCCTGAACACAGGCGAGGTCTCTCTTAACACAAAAATCTGCCTCATGCAAAAATTAACACGCCCTGTTTTCTCTTAATTTTGTGGGTGTTTTAGGTAGGCAGTAAACTAATCTTATTAGTCAGTCATTGGTTGTCATCTTTGTGGTTACAGACTGAAACACTAAATTCAAGGGCTTTCACTGGGGAAAAAAAAGCATAAACAGATTAAATATCAGCATGACTTTGTTCAACTTCACGCTACTGAGTTTGCAAAGAAGTTGTCCAAACTGATAACTTGGTGAACCTGAAAACAAGGGATAACTAAAGCTTATGCATTAAATAATCAGGAAAAAACACTTATCTAATTGGAATTTTGGCCACTCCCAGGTATGTCTGTGTTTGAAAGGGCAATTAATTTGTTTCCTGTGTTTGATAGCAATGAAGAGGCTATCAAGGACGTCCAAAAGGAAAGTAGTACCATGAATTAGCATGGGGAAAGCTGCAGCTTGTTGCTTATTCAAAATTTGATCATGATTAGCCTACAAATTCAAGTTTAGAAAACAGCTTTTTTTTTTTTTTTTTTTTTTACTTCTGATGATATTTCTACCTTAGCAGATGGATGTGAAGTCTGGAAATCCATCAGAAGTATAGGCAGGCGTCTAAACATGTTCAAAAGGAAATTGCTAGAAAATACTAGATATTACAAGGAATTAATTTATAAAAAATCCCGAGATTCCTCAGACAATCAGTCTTAAAAACTATCAAGTAAGAAAATAGAAGTATGGAGTATGAGCTAATAATTAAATCAGAGCATCTGCCATTGCAAGTGTGTTATGAAATGCTGTGAAAAGGCACACACAAAGGGTTTTAACTGGCAAAATTGTCAGAAATTCACAGCACAGAGGCTTTGGAAATTACATCCCACGGCTGAAGTAAATGATTGAATGAACTTTATAACACAACTTATGTTTCTTATGGCAGGAAGGATCCAGATTCAAATTGTGGAATAAAAAAAACCAGAACCTCTTGAACAGACCAAGAATGTAAAAAACTTACAACAGATACACAGAGAGAAAAGTCTTAGAAATTTTTTCTCACCAAGCTTACTGGCAAACTTGAGGGTTAAATATGTTCTCAGAAACATTGATCAGCTCACAAGTCAGTTGTGAATAGAAAAGCAGCAGAACCTGTTATTTGTAATGAATTTTTTAAAAATTTATTTCTAATGCCTACTTTTTACAAACTATATTATTTGCCCATTAATTAAATAATAGACTTTTTTAAAAAATGTTTTGGGCTTTTTTCTTTTTAAAAAAGCATCATTTAAACCAAAATTTTTTATATATAGCAGAGGTAAAAATAAAAAAGAAAGCTTATTGTTCTGATCTGGAACAGCAGTTAAACTAAAAATCAATTACATTTCTTCTAAATGGATCACAGATGTTAATATTTTTGTTTTGGAACAGATACTTCTATATCATTGGTTGTTCTGAAAACGCTAAAATAATCTAACCTTTCCCTCCCTTCCTAATAAGGAGTGTGAACACTTCTCTCTTTTAATTAAATGTTGAAAATATTGAGAGTTACATAGGCAGATTTGGCAGCCTTTCCATGTTTACTTGGACAATGAGGTATCTTTTTATGTATACCTCTGTATATGAAACAATTTCTTTTTCTATTAAGTCTGTTTTGTTAGGCATGGATCGGACACTGGTAATGTCAGAAGACCTATTCTCTTAATGTTGTGTAAATTAGAAATAGTTGCTGAAATGGAAGAGTCACGGGGACGTAAAAACTGCAGGAGGAGAGTAAGGTCCAGGGTGTTTGAAATATCTGAGGAGCATAAGTAAAATCACTCCTGCCGGTCAAAGACTCCAGACCAGCCCTGACAATCAGACTGGAATTGTAGCTCCTTCTGCAGTTTTGTATTGGTTTTTCACTGGTAATATGTTTCACCCACTTAATTTGTTCCTTTATAAGTTCATTTTGTCACTGCCGGTTGTCAATTCAGTTGAAAAATTCAGATCCAGAACCTAATTCAGCTCGTGTTCCATTCTGCCCTGAATGAGACTTCTGGCTTGGACCATCCTATGATTGAGAGTAAACCACAGAATGCGGATTTGGACTCAGGTCCAGCCTCAGCTCCCGTGGAGTCTGATATTGTTCTGATTTCAGGGTCTGGTTCCAGACTTCTTGTAATTTGTGCTATTTAATATCTACTAATCCCTTTTTTTTGGGGGTGTGTGTGTGTGTGTGTGGGTGGGTGGGTGTGTGTGTGTGTGTGTGTCTCATTTCAGACTTCAGAAACATATTTAGGAAGAAAAAAAGAAAGAAAAAATTTAAAAAATTTTAAAAAGAAAAAAAAAAAAGAATAGCGCCAAACCCGAACCAAAACAAGAGGGAATCTAACAAATCTTTGCAATATTTTTCCCCAACATCAGCAGATGTAGGGAAATGACAGATATAAAAAAAAAAAAAAAGTGTGTGGGAAACAGCTGCAGAGTAATGTTTAAACACACAGGACCAAACAAAGGCAGCCAGCGCTGCTGTGAAGAGCGAGCTCCCATCCTCAGGACGGCAGAGCGCTTCCTGAACCCATCTGGGACAAAGGAGCATCCCGAGGATGCTCGCAGCCTGCCCGACCTGCCCGGGGCACCGAGGAGATACGGGCACACACTCCAAAGGATGGGAAGGAGAGGCAATTCCCGCTGCCTGCAGCCGCGGTCACGCCTGCCTGTCGAAGGAGGAGCACGGGAGCCGGTCACAAAGGATTTCCTGCCCACAAGCAGGGCTTTGTGCTCTTTGTGAGGTGCGCTGCTCTCCGTCCCCTCCCGCTGGAAGCGGCTCCTTCTCCAGCACCCCGCGATCCAGGGAGCTGCTAGCAAACGGGAGGTGAACCAGAGAAGAGCTGCGAGGACAATTAAAGCGCCAGGAAATGCGCCCTGGTGGCTTAAATAAATCAAGTCTTTCTCTGTGGAGAAACACGTGAAGAGAGGATGAATTAATTAGAGATTACAACCAACTATAAGGGATGAAAATTTGGTAATCGAGGGAGGTTTCAGTCTGGAGACAAAGAGACATCGAAGTTTAACATCTATTGAAGTTGAAGGTAAAACAATTTAGATCGGGAAAAAAAAGCAGAACAATTAACTGCTAGGCAAACACACCAAACTGAGATTTAAAGATTTGCACTGAATTTTGCCCATAAATTCTGGAGTTTTTTCCTTAGAAGATAGGCTGCAGGTTAAGCAGGAATTAATTTTAGCAAGTTCAACCACATACACTGCAAAAAAGAGTTGGAATGAAAGATCAAAACAGGCCCTCCTAGCTTTGTAAATATGGAGTCCAATAATAAGCAGCTAAGCTCACATTCCAGGCTCCTGAGGACACATTGCAGGCAGGAACGTGACATGACTTTCCAAAGGCTGCATGACAAATCTGTGCCCAGACCTGAAGAGAGACCCCAGGATTCCCAACAGGAATGCTCTTTGTCTTTGCCGTGTTTCCATCCCGCCCTTTCTTTCTCTAAAGCGCTTATCCCCTTCCTGTCCCGCTCCCTTCCTCCTTTCCTCTGTGCTTGCCACCAGGTCCATTCCTGCCTGGTATCTTCTCTGCCTCTCCTCCCCCCTCTCCCATTTTTCTGTGGAGCCTCTGGAACCCTGAACTGACATCTCTTGCAGAAGGACTGGGCTGGTGCACGTCCCACTACGTTTTCTGGGAGACACCCACAGCTGGTACAGATCAGGCAAAGGAGGTATGAGAAAAAAGAAGGTTATTACTGGTCTGAATGTCCTAGATTGTGGCTGTGTCAAAGAAGGTGAGGGCTGCAGTCCTTCCCCACCAGCAGCTGTCCCCTGACAGCAGCCAACATCAGCATTGCCAACAGCAGTGTGGAGCTGCCACTCCAGAAGAGGGTCACGAACATCTGTCCTGGCCATGAATAAGCCCGCAAAGCCCCCTCGGTGATCTTCCTGGCTCCCACAGAGCACTCTCCGTGACCATGTGAGGAGTAATCCCGCCACTGACACCACCCCAATCATTCCACTGCAATCCTACCACAGGGAGTGGCCCATCTGAGCGTATGGAAATGAGGATGAACCCACAAGCAGCTTCAGCATTGGCCCTCTTAATCTTCCCAGTTTCTTCTCACCACAATATACGTATCTAAAATCCCAACCTTGTCTGTTGCTTTAAACAGTCACTTTTCCTCTATTTCCAAACCCTCAGATCAGTTCTGTTCAAAAGAAGAACATATTAATAGCAACATCTATATTCCCTCTAGGATGCTCTCAAGTCTTACTGTGTTTTTAATCTTTGCAGAGCCTAAAAAACCAACCACATCAGGTGATGTGAATGCCAGGGTTTTTTTCATTTCTTTATGGACGTGACTAGTTAGGAGTTCTGCAAAGATTAAAAACACCATTCAATAAAACTATAGATATGAAAAAGGTGTATCATGATATGATTAACAGGGGATTCAAAAGAGAAGATAAAAAGAATATTCCTGACATCCACAGAGTGGTAAAAATCTACAGAATAAGTGGAGCAGCGTTGACCTGCTCTTTAATAACAGCGAGAGATAAAACAACCTCATCAAAACTTGGAAGGCATCAGAAGCAGAAAGATTAGGCTGAGATGTTTGGATTTCCAGATTGCAAAGAAAAAGAGTCTGTTTAGTTGTTCTGAAACCAGAGAAGAAGTAAAACTGTGAGAATGGAAGCCAGAACAATGTGTTTTGACCAAAGTCTGCAGACTAATATTCATGGTCAGGGGACAGAGAAGAATTGAGTTTCTCCTGTGGACTGGGGGAGCAAAAAAGTACCTACAGCACATGACATTTAAAACTGCAAGCAGAGTGCCATGACTGGTGTGTCATCTACATTCTCTAACTTCAGTTTTCTCAGTTTGCATTAAGGATACATCCAAAACTCACTTCTTTAGAGTTTTGTTTTCATCTTGCTCTTCAAGTGTGTTTTTCCCTTCCAGCACACAGTAATCCTTCTGGTGTGTTATATAACAGGATATTCTACCCTGGGAAAATATTTTTTGTTCTTGTTTGCAACTTTTCACTCTTTTCTGAAAAGTTATCCTCTTTTTGGGGTAAACACAGCGAAATAGAAAATGACAGGCAGAAGAGATGCTTATTATTGCACCTTTTGAGTAAGTCACAAGACAGTGCCATGGTCTTGGCCCATCACCACAGAGAGTATCTTGACCATTTGCTGTGACTCTTTGTAGGCTGACACATTATGAGACAATAAAGCTCATCAGTGGGTGATGATTCTGTTCCATGGCAACTTCCTGTGTTTCAAATCATTATTCTTCTATGCTGGAACACAAAGAAAATGTTTTCATAAAAGCCTGTAAATGCCTGTTCTCAGGCATTTCTGTTACCTGGTGACTAGAATCCTCACCCAGAGTTTTCCTTTTTTTTCCTTTTTTCTCCATTTCAGGTCACTCAAAATGAAGTGTTTGTTTTCCTCACTACAGTCAAAGCATAGTCCTCTTCTCCTCACAATTTCACTGTAATTTTTTGTCCTAAGTGAAGGCAAGTGAATAACACCAAGTAGTTGCTTCCATCAGACTCAACTTCAAAACAAGAACCAAAAACCCAGTGCTTGCTTCACCGCAGATAAACAGTTTACCCTCATTGAAATAAGAGCAAATAGAGGTTTTTTATAAGGATAATCCTACAAAGTTTGCACAAATAACTGCTGACCTAAAACTGCAAAGGAAAGGAGAATCAGGCCCAATTAACTGTGAGTTAAGTCCACCATGAGGGTAACATGGACTGAGCACTGAGATGCAGTTCTGAGTCCAGTGTGCATCTTCTAAAATAGATTGGGGTCTTTGAGATTACATTCGAGGGGCTTGGTGGGTATGTTTCTGATTTTCCCAAATAAGCAAGAGACCCTGACAGTCTGGGACACCCTGAGCGTTGGTTACCACCACCCCCCTTTTTTTCATCCTGCCTTTGTGCATTCTGCACCCTTGAGGAGAAAAACCTTCAATCAACACCTGCCTTGCTGCAGCATGTGGCTTCATCACCTCTGCAACACATTAAACAAGGGGAATATTGCATGAAGAGCAGGGCAAATTTATCTGTAATGTATGGTGAGTGCTTCATTTTGGGTTAGACCTATCCTAATTGAAGGAGGAGGCAGCCACCTGATTCACACAGTGCTTTTCCCTGTACTGCCCTATCTTATCAACAAGACTCAAAGGTGTGAAAGCTTAGAGCTTCATCTCTGTGGCCACATAGCACCTCACTCGATTGTCCCAGACAGATTTTTGCTTTCCCAGCCCTCTGAGACTCCTGCAGTTGAACTACACAACGTCTCCTTGAGCAGCATCTGTGCAGCAGGAATCATCAGCCTCCAGAAAGGCTTGGGACTGCTTCCTTATACGTGGTTGCTTTTGTCAGCACATAAATCAGCCCCTGAGAGGCCACGGCAAAGTAGTCCTGATCCAGGGGAGGATGCCTCGGTTGGAGAGGAGGGACAATTGTTCTAAGCCTGGCTGAGGAAAACAGGGAGCTGGGAAAAGTCCATGAGCCCAGAACTTCACAGTTTTGAAAATCTCAAGGTGCTTTTTGTGATAGTGTAACTTCCTCAACAGATAGTTCTGCAGGGAATTACAGAGCATTTTCAGGGTATGTTATCCAACTGCAGAAGATGGGCATCATGCAGTGCAGAACATTGCAGACACAGCAGAAGGATCCCACAGGAGATTAGGGAGAAACTTGCAGGATCAGACAGTTCCTCGTGGGCAGACCCTGGCCATATGGGATTTCGAAGAGACTTTTGCTACTGCTTCTACTGCAGCAAAATTATATTTTTCAAGGTCTCCAGGGGAGTACGAAACATTTCTGATTCTCAGTAATGTCCAAGGGTTTCTTCCACATCTCAGTCACGGACCAAACCAATAAGAGAAGATCTCTAGCAGATGCCCATGGAAGAAAGACCATTTGTAGCAGGAAAAAAGTTGCCTGGTGAAGCACTGGAAGTCAAACTGCGTGCACAACACCCATGTGAAATTTCAGCCGTCCCCTGTCAGAAGAACAGCTGCTTCACTGAAAGCCTGCACAGCCCAGCAGGAGTCCCTGCTTTCCATCAGGGATCATGGAGCAAACTCTTGTCATAGAGCAGGGAGACTTCCTCTCCCAGACAGAGAAGAAACAGACTCTTGTCCTCACATCTTCCAGCCATCTAGAGCTGCTTTAAAAAGAAACCCTCCTTGACTGCTATTTGGCTATACTAATCAAAGCATCTTGGACTCTATCAAAGAAGCCAAAGATGCTTGCAGGGTCTTTGGCATGCGTAAAACTGATTTTAGTGTTTTCCTTTTTGGCCTTTAATTTCTCAGCAGCTGCTTTAGCAGCACCTTCAAGTGGATCAGCATCAACTGTTGCAGCTTGCAGAATCCCAGTTTGCATGCCCTACTTAACTGCTTGAAATTCAGGGGTATTGAGCACCTGGGACTCCAGTGGAATTTGATGAGATCTGTGGTGGCTTCCTCACCTCTGAAAAGTGAGGCCCATAGGACTTCTTTTGAAGATGTCAATTGCTATCCTCTATCCTGGCTTCCCAAATTACTTCCAAACAAGCAGCTATCACTCCCTGCGCTGGTAGATTTGGCTTTCGAATGTTAAGTGTCCTGGTCGAAGACATCAATTTTAGTCCAACTTCATCTGTTTAAAAGGGACAGGGACTATATTACTTTGCAATTCCCTCTTAACTTTGTTCTAGTCTATATCAAATATGAATTATTGACAGAATCACCCCAATCTGTCACATTTGATGAGACATACATACCATGGAATACATTAAATGGAGAATATAATTTTAGAAGCACATGCAAGAGAAGCTGAGAGAGAATTAATTTCTAATTCAGTGGATGAAACAAACAACAACGAAGAACATAATGAAGCTTTGTGACCTAACAGCGGCACTGGAAATGAAAGGTCTCAGTGAAGTCTAAAAGGGCAAACTACAGTCCCTCGTAAAAAAACAGCTGAAAGAGAGACATGCACAGAAGCACACACATAAAGTTGAACTAGAAAATTTGATTTAAGGTCCAGATTCTGAGGTTTTTGGTCATGTTGCATGGTACCTTCCTACCAATGAATGATCCCTTTGAACCAATGGGATTACTAGTGGAACAAGGTGCTATTTAGGTCAGGAGTAAAGTGAAAGGAATCAGAAACCATCCTGAAGTTAAAAGAAAACAGGAAATTCCATATCTCACAGTAATCAACATGAAAAAAGAGACAGGACTCCCCAGTGCTTCCCATACAAAGATATTCCAGCCATCCCTACACACTAGCCTCCAGTATCCCACACAATTGTTAATAAAAAATCTCCACTGGGTATTTGCGCATGGGTGTCAGTTAGTGAACTCATCAGAGATCAGGGACTCCTGTGGCAGGAATGTCACACTGGATTGTCCAAGGAGGTTATGATCCAGAGCACAGGAGAGAACCCTGAAGTTTCATCTGAATAGGTTATCAACACCACTGCTGCTCCTTCTTCCCTGCTAACAGAGCCACAGAAAGATTTTACAAGTGCTGTGTGCTGTTCTCTGCTAGCTCAGTTTCCTTGCTTGGAAGCTTCCTATCCCTTCTGAAGATAGCTTCTGGCTCTTTCTCTCCAATGCCAGATAGACTTTTTTGAATGAGGAGAAAAAATAACAAAAAAAAAGCACAGTAACCATCCCTCCCCTTCATTCAAATTTCTCACTTCTCAAAGTTTTAAGTACATTTTTGAAAAGGTGGTAATTTTTTAAAGTTAAGTTTGCCCTCTCTTCCCACGCAGTCAAAAAGACCTGAAAAAATCTTTACCTCAGGACTAACTAAATTGCACCCATTAATGAGATCTGTAAGGTACACACATAATTGACTGGTCATTTTGCCCTGTTTTCTGATCAGGATAATGAGTACATCTCCTTTCTATGGCTTTTCTCAACACTTTCCAAATGTGTAATATCACAAATAATAGCGGTATGAATTTATGTTGCTTAACTGGGTAGGAATAATAAGCATGTGAGCTAAATGTGCAGTGGAAATTACATATCCAATAATTAATGAGGTCAAATAACACAAGAAACTCACTATCAGAAACTTAAAATATCTTTATTTATGTCAGAATTGTGACCATTATTGTGCTCATGCATAGGTAAGTACAATTTCAAGCATACATTATGTTGTAACAAGTAATAATTGCCATTTATCTTCTGGTTGCAATGTTCTTCATCCAAAATTTTCCTCAGACCAAATAGCTTACCAAAAAAAAATCTGTGAAAACCCAAAATTGCTTGCCTATTCTTTCTTGAGACGCACTGCCAGGAGTTACTCAGGGCAAATCCATGAGAAGACTGGCTCATAAAATGCAGATTCATTTACTCCAGGTCCTCAATACACCTGAAAAAAATCCTGGCTGAGGTGAGGTTAAAGTTTAAAACTGGTGGGTATTGAGTAATTCATGGTACAAGTTTTCATCTTCTTAGCCCAACCTCCAGCAAAGGAAAACAAACAGCAGCAAGGTGGCCTTGAGATGTTCTTAAAAGGGCAGAAGACCTGCTCCACATAGAAGAGACCTATTTCAAGGTGAACCTTGGGAATAAGATGAGAAAGGGTCATTTATTCATAGCTCTTTCCAGAGGGTGCCGTAAAAGAGGTCTTTAGAGTCAGCTTCAATCAGCTGTGAACAGTGGTTTCCTCCGCAAAAAGCCTGGCTCCCACATTTTCACACCACATTGTGTAACTTGAACTTATATTTAATTCATTTTTCCCTTCAGACTACAGGGTATTTAGCCATCTGTGACATCATTACACCAGCTACCAGATTCCCTTCGCTGCTATGAAGGCTGACAATTCAATAAAGTCTAATTGATGACCTTTTTAAAAGGACCCAGATTAAGAGTAATTAGCACACAAATGAGTAACACTCAGCATTCCAGTGATGTAGAGATTTGATCAAATTCAGCATACCTTAGGGGAGATATACTGAACAGCAGTATAAGGAATGATCAGATCTATTGCAAGAAAAACACACAACGGACATTTTTTATTTATATACTGACATTCCTTATTAATTGAAGATTAGCCTCAAAAAAAAAAAGGTATTGTGGAAAACCAAGAAGTCCTTCAATTAATCATGATTTAGAAAGTAAAGAAAACATTCACAGAGTTAAGTGTCAAGACAGACAAGAGTGACTGAGAAAGAGATAGGTTATGGAGAATAGAATACGTATGGAGAAACTCTACACTTAGAGTATTTACCAAGAGTCCCAGGCATGGGCATCTCTGTGTCTGTGCACACACTGAGACACACATTTGCCTTTAATCATGTCCTCCTGATGGGATCTGGGTAGCCAGGCAGAAAGTGGGGCTTGCAAGGAGAGCTGCAGAACCCTCAGAACCAGAAAGAGAAAGGGAACACCACAGAGCTCACACTGACCTTCAGTCAGAAGTCACAGAGAAGCAAGGGAGACATTCTAGCACACCTTAAACACAAGTATTGGGAATATTTAACAAGAAGAGTGGTGAAATCCTTCCATCCTGGTGGAGGTTTGCTCCAGCATTGGGTGAGAAGTGCGCAGCACAGAGTAGCTGTTGCATTCCAGTCCCACATCAAGGTCCCTGTGCTCCATATCACCAGGAGTAGAGCCTTTCCACCATGGAAACACTGCCAGCATGATGCAGAACTCTGTCCAAGTGCCTCACTGGACCTCCTGGACCCCGATTGAGGCAGCACATTGAAAACACACCTTGTTTTTCCCCTCCACCACTGCAGGCCAGGAGGAGGAGAGGAGTGCTGTGAGTTCCACCACCTCTCCCACTCAGCACAGGGCAGCACAAGCAGGACCCAGAGAGCACCAAAGCAGTGAGACAGAGTAGTACCACATAGCAGGGAGCTGTCAGCCTGCTGGCCCCAAAATAGACGTGCTACCTGAAGTGTTAATACAGGCCTCGCTGCCAGATATCTCAGCATTTCTCCCTGGTGCCAGGAGGTTGCACCCCTGTGACATCCCAGTGGGGTGTGGAGGAGGGAGGGTTAAACCTCATCCTACAGAAGGAGGCAGATTCAGAGACTTGCCTAAGGTGGGAGCGTCAGCCCACTAAACTGTTGACTCCACATTATGTTGCAGCTTTACAACTCTCATCACTTGGTCTTATACTGAAAATTCAGACGCGTTTTTAATGTAATTTGTTTTGAACAACACCAGCTGGTCATGATGAAGCTCTCATTAAAATTTATCACCATGACAGTGTATAAATATATACATATATATATATATATATATATCTCACACAGGTGGGCCATACCTCTCCACAAAGTCTGCTCTTACAGATAAAGTCAATTCAGTGGATCTACTTGAATTAAGCAATGCTGGCAAGCAAGCAACAATTTGAGCTTCTGCACACTGGTGGTGTCTCTTTTCCATAAACAACCTTGCAACATCTGCATGAATGTCTCCTCTTGTTTTTTGTGTTGCAGCAATTTGGCCCACCCGGAAATCTGCAGAGAACATCATTTCTCCCTTCAGGGCTTGGGGGTGAGATCAGAGAGTCACTGGAAATGGGCAGAGACACGCTGAGCCCCAGTTGAAGGAGTACTTCAAGGTACTCCCCTTTGGGACAACACAGAGCTCAGGCTGGAGGTTTGGGCTGAGGGGACATGAATGAGAAATTCAAGCAAAGATTCAGCCTCAGAGAGATCATTTCAGAGGCTCCAGAAGTGGACCTAGACCCTCCTGGCCAATGCTGTAGATAAGAACAGATCTTTCATCTTAACCAGCATCACCCCTACAATTAAAGATGCACAATGGCTATGATGGGTGTTCTCTATGCTATCAGGGGCATCTGACCAGATGATTACCTAGAGGTTACTCCTTCCTAGGTTAAGTTATGCTGTGAATCCAGCATTAATTCCAAAAAAAAGAAAAATAGAAACATGGTCAGGAATTGATCTTGTCTTAGACTGGGGTTTGGTGGGTTTTTTTCCTTTCTGTCATAACACAACTTCTATGGTTGATAATTTTAGCATGGAACAGGCTGTGGATATGTTTCAGACTGGGGAAAATGTCTTTCAAGGAGATGTGTCTAGTTGGTTGAAATGGAAAACAAGGACAACCTTCTTTCATAGAGGGGAAAAGATGCATTAATTTTTGGCAGCATTTCAGACAAGATTTTTTTTTTAATTTAGGTTTTTTCCCCTTCTATAAAATTCACTCAGCATTATCTCCATTACTAAGCAGGCATGCTTACTGAAATCTGCCAATTTAGTCTAGCCTATATTTAGATCCAGGAAGCTTTATTTTACTTTATGTTTAATAAGACCTTTTGCAAGTGATAAGAAGAACCCACTTGGTTCCATACTACCACAAATCTTTCATTTGTGGTAGCTAATGAAAGCTCAAAAACTATTAGATTACAGAAAACAGGGGTAAAAGTGGCTCTAAATATTATTCTATCTTCTCACTGGTGAGTTAATGACAGTATTACCAGTGACCTCCCAGAACCTTCTGCTCCAAAATTCCCTCTTAAAAGTTATGTCCTGCAGACCTCATCATAAATGTGAGTAGTGGTGCATCCTCCTACCAGTTTAACCATATTACATGTAAGGGTCACTAATTACAAGTTTATTTTTCTTCATAGGATCAGTAAAGTCTCAAAACAGTCTTTCAGCAAGACTTAACTAGTCTATAAAATATTGCAGGCACTTTAATAGAGCCTGATGAGGCTCCGCTTCGACAGACACTCAATAGCAAAGGATAACATGAGACTTTTGAAACAGGTAAAACTAAAGTGTGTAGGTTAAAAGTGTGAACAGAGCCAGAGCAAAACAGAGAAAAGGAAGGTTGGTAAGACTATTAACCTTGTCATGGGTGTCTGTACCCATGAAGAACATGAATGCAGCCTTAGCACCCTGCATGAGCCTGGCTCCAGCTAAGTTGGCTCGCTCTGGATGCAGGGGAGCCCTGCCAATACACCCCGGACAAACCCCTCCAAGGAGCTGAGAGCTGATCAAACACAGTTACCTACAGGCCAGTTCACCTCGCAAAAAAAATGCCCCTTCCCCAAATACATATATTTCTGTTCCTAAACCTCCACATTTGGGATGAAGTCCCAAATTCAGGAGCAAGTACATTCATCCCACCAACAACTGCACAAAACGTAACACCCCTGGTACCTGCACCAGGGAAGGTTTCACAGAGGTACAAAGGAAAGAATCCAAGTTTCACAGCCAGACAAGCACTTCTTCACCTGTGAGCACGGCCTCGTAGTCTTTTAAAAAGGGTTTCACAAATTTATTTTGTGCAGGTATTATCATGAAGCCAAGCACATCAAGGAGAAGAGACACTCTGCTCTTTGAGCGTAGCATCCCCGGCAATGCAGAGTGCAAATCCTGCAGTTAAATATGCTAGTTTAGATCAGTCATTTAAAAGTGGCTTTTTCTTCTCATAGTCTTCACACAAAACAACATTTGATGACTGAGATTTCTGGCCTTACGGCCCTAAATGAAGATCGCACTTCTCACTATATATTTCAAGGTTACGTTTCGGGATGCACAGGGCTCACACAGAAAACACAACAAGATGCAGAGAGTTTGCTGCATTCTGTCTAGGATGGTCCCATAAATAACATACCAGTTCAAAATCTTGCCAATAAAGCATCATAAAAGTACCATCCATTTTATCCCATGTCTATAATTAAAAGGGAGAAGGCATATTTATAAATATGAATAAATATGAATATGAATAACTTCGTTCACTGATATTGTGTATCTTCATCAAAAATAAAAACAAGAAAAGAGCAAAGCACTTCTTAGAGCAGCTTACAGCAGATACTATCAAAAAGGTTTGTTTGGGGGGTTTTTTATGTCTTTGGGTCTTGCTTTTGTACCAGCAACCAGCCCAGGAAAACTAACATGCAGGATTTCATGTTTGGATAGAAGGCAGCCCTGTATAGCTTCATAATCTTCCATACAATCATGGAATGACTAGCAACTCTTCCCTCTGTTTCAAGGCAAAGACAGGTGAAAAGGAGAACAGGAGATTGTGTGACAACTGTACATAAATCCAAAAAAGAAGTTTGCAGGGGAAAAGTGGGAGTCTGGGAGGAAATGTTTATCTATGCATGTAATTCTTGCTTATCTTGTTCGTGTGAGCTTTTCTCTTGACTGAGGAGTATGAATTACTGTAGAAATGTAAAAGTAGGAGTACTCTCCAGAGGACATCTGTTTCACATCACAGACAGATGTCTGTCTGACCCATTTTCAGGACTTGAAACAAGGATTCCAGAATATCCTCAGAAACCCTGTTCCAGTGCAGTATCATCCCCATAGCCAGAACATCTATCTGAGTTCTATCTGTCTGCTTTGCTTATTCCATCCTTTTTTTTTTTTTTACACCACTTAAGACAGGGAAAGCAGGCAAGTGTCCTTTTCTTTTCAACATTTTTAATAATATTTTTGTATACTTTATATGCATTACACCTTTTCCTAGGAAAAAAGCCTGTACTCAGTTAATTCAGCTTTTCCTCATAGAAGCTGTTTTCTAGGCTTTGTTCTTTCTCCTTTCTAAAGGAGAATGATTTTCGAAATGTGCCATTACCATTGGGCACAGATGTAATATTCCTGGGTCAGGCTCCACCATTCAGGGCAGAACTAGATAATTATTTCCCAGTTATTCACAATATTGCTATTAATTCATACAATCACGGAATTTACTCTTCACACATCTTCACATTTCTGGATTTCATTTTGCTGGTGCTCTTTGCTAAGCCTCTTTTATGAAAACTGCTCTCAAACTAGTTGTTTCCCATTTGATATTTGTGCATTTCATTTTTTTCTTCCCCAAAAGTAATACATTGCACTTGTCTTTCTTTATTGAATTTCATACTATTGATTTCAGACACTTTCTTCAATTTATCAAGCCCATGTTGTATTCAAATCCTGTTCTGTAAAGTGTTTGCAACCCCTCCTAGTTCAGTATCATATGCAATTTTTAAAAGTTTTCTACATATTCCATCATGAAACCTGAAAATATTGAATAATACTGGACCTAAGACAGTCCTCTGTGGTATCTTATTTGGTATGTTTTCCCAGTCTGACAACAAACCATTGATAACTGCTTTACTGATAAGCCAAATTTTTCAGTTTCGCACCCATCACATAATAACTTCATCTAAACCGTATTTCTCCTGTTCACTTATGAAAATGTCATGTGGATGTGTGTCAAAAGCCTCGCTAAAGTCAAGATCTATCACATCTGCTTCTTCCTCCTTATCCACTGGGCCAGTTACTCTGTCAAAGAAGGAAATGAGATTGCTTTGATGTGATTTGTTCTTGACAAACCCATGCAGGCTGTTTCTTATCACCTATTTTCCTCTAGGTGTTTACAAATTGATTGTTCAATAATTTGCTCCTGCATTTTTCTCAGTATCAAAGCCAGGCTGACTGTACTGTGATTGCCTGGGTCTTCCTATTTCCCCTTTTCAAAGATAGGTTCTGTGTTTTCCTTTCTCCCATCCGCCGGGACCTCACTCATCCTCCACAAGCTCTCAGAGATAATTGCTAATAGTTCAGAGATCACCTCAGCTAGTACCTGCAGTACTCCAGGGTGAATTTCACAAGGCCCTGCTGACTTGCATATATCTAACTTATCTGAATATTCTTTAACCTCTGCACTTCTTCCCTGTATATTTAACAACTTGCTGCCTGGAGTGTACTTCACACTTTTAACGTTCAGAGGCAGCAATCCTAACAAGGCAGGCTTAGTTTATTTTGGCTGGTGGAGCAGTCACTTTTCACTCCATAATGTCAATAAAGAAGAGTGGCTATATTCACTAAACAGGTGGGAAAGATGCCCCTAAACCCAAACATGTGGTGTTTTAAAATGTGACTGCAGCTCTGCCTCCAGAGACTAAACACTCACTGAACAGGAAACCCAGTGAGACTTTAGCACCCTTTCATGGCCCCAAAGACCCTTGTTCAGGTCAGGTCCAGTTGTAGCAGCTCAGAAAACCAGCAGCTGCTCTTCTACTCCATCTGAGTGACATCCAGACATCAGCCATTCCCCCATCCATTTTTCCCAAAGCTGGAAGTGTTTACAAACCGTGACACCCATTTATACAATCCAGCTTCATATAAAATGCAGCAAGGGCATCCAGCAGGAGATAAAACAAAGACATGTTGATCTAGAATTATACCTACTTGTTCTCTTCCTCAAATAAAGTTTCTTGGAGGTAGATTTAGCTACAGGACAACTCTTATCTATTGTCCTTCTGTTTCAGCAGCTCTGTTCCTGTTTACAAAACAGTCTTTACCTTTGTCTCTCAAAGTCACACTTGACATGCCTGCTGTACTTGCAATTAGGGCAGGAGAAGCCCATTGTTCATGTTTTCCCCTCTGTCTTCTCTAGAGAAGTATTTCTCACTGGGGACCTAAAAGACAAAATATTGATTTTTTTTTTCCCCTAAATGGCTTGTTCTTTTTTATTATGCTATCCTGGTGGTTTTAATTTCTTACTGCCTACTTTGATGTAGCAACCTAAAGACAGCCAAAGATGAAGTTCTAACCCTAAGGCCTTGAAACAAAAGATACAGCATCTTCCCTCTGTCCCTCAGAAACAGAAATAAAATGGCTTAGTTGAAAGAAATCCACAGCGAGGAGGGTGTGAAGAAAACCTTTACATTTCCTCACCTGTCGATTAACACAGAGGATGCACCCTGGACGCTGGAATGGCCTTTCCAACAGGCACGAATCCGTCTCTCAGACTGCAAAATCATTCTCACTTCAGTCCCGCAGCGAACCTCATGGTCGTCAATGCTGTGTGTGCCCAAGGGAGCCTCGGGGAAGCCACCAGGAAGCCACGTGAGCACAGGATCACCACAAGGCTGGCAGCAGCCAGCAAAGGAACTCTGAGCAACCCCATTTCACAAGCATGCAAGCATGTCATCCGTAACTCAAGTGGGGATTCCTTTAAAAATACAATTCTGCAACTGCTTTCGTACTTGAGGAAAGCATCACCAGGTTAAAGGCTTGTGAGTGGAAAATATTATAAGCTACTTTATTTCAAGAGATGAAATTTTGGGGAAGAAAAACTCTCCATGGTAAAAAATTGTGGAAATAAGCAGGGGTGCCATGGCAAGCTCTGTCTGTACTTCAGCCAAAAGTGGAGTGGGTCAGCCTGGACCCCAGGCAGGCTCCAGCCCACCCCACACAGAGCCACGGCTAGCAGGAGCAGACTAATCCAGGATGGAGATTCCATGGTCTCTCTGGGCAACCTGTTCCTGGTTCAGGCAGGAATCCAAAGGACCAAACGTGCATTTTTTGCCTCAAAGCTGTGTGCTCATACCCCGTCAACTTGAGCCTCCCGGGAGAGCCCAGCTGCTGGTCCTCCTTGGCCGTGCATCTTTCTCTACATCCATCCTCTCCCACCCATGGCACAGGGGTTTGCTTTTCCCTTTCTCCAACTTTCTGAGGTTCTCATCAGTCCATTTCTTCAGCAGTCAACTATCACAGGTCAGCCACAACTTCTGCGCTGGGACCAGCCAGCAACGACCCTGCAGAGACACAGGAATGCAAGACAAGAGAGCAGTATCCCACAAAAAGAGAACCAGGTGGAAAAACAGACAGGATCAGAGGACAAATGCTAGTGGATGATCAACCAAGAGACTGCGCATGGCTCAATGACATAAAACTGCCAAAATTTCAGTCTTGCCGGTCCCTGGCCTGATACCACCAGAGCTGCTGAGACTTACAAGAGCTTTTGAGAGGAATCTTGGCAGGGAGAAAACAACTTTAATGGCATTAAACTCTTCTCTCTTTCCCAAAATGATCCATCCAGCCTAGGACTGGCTTTTACAAATGAGAATGCCTGGAGGAGCACTCTCCAAGGTGTAATGGTGCTGTAGAGAAAGGCTTCTTTTTTCTTAGCTGTAAGACACTGCTTCTCCAGAAAGTAATAAACCCCAAAAATCTTAATTGCAGCCAAATATCACAGACATAAACCAGCAGTAAGCTCCAAATATGCTTTTGTATGAGGGAAAATGGGGTGGGGAACAGCAAAGGAGAACATTCATATCTAGACCTGTATTTAAGGTTCCTTTTCATTTATGAGGAGTCAGGCTTGGAAGCCAAGCTGCAGTTCAGGCCAAGTATAACTCCAGCAGAACTGAGAATGGTTGAAAATAAAGAAATTGTGTTCAACTTCGGCACATAATAGTGATAAATATGATTGGTGCACTCTGGAAGCAGAGAGAACAAGCTTATTACAAGGCACAAAAAAAAAAAGCACAATTGGACAAAAAAGATGTTCTGCCATAAAACCAGACAATCTGCTTTCTATCATTAGTTGCAAAAAGAGACTTCCACTAACACCTCTGAAATAAAAGCACCAGCAATCCACTGTCCTAGGCTGCAATGTAAGATGTAACCAAAAGCATGTATTCTATCACCATCTGCATAAGCTGTTAAAACAGGTGGGGCAGTGTTCGTTATCTGCTACCACGACTCACCCCTGATAACTCCCTCCGGGTGCTATCTCCTGTTCATGGGCCCATCAATGCCTTGCCTCGTGACTCACCATCCCATTGTGAGAGGCCCCGCCCAGGGGAGGAACTGAGAGTTCCCATCTGTATATAATCAGAGGTTTGGAATAGCATAGCAGCCCTTACCTATGGGACTCCTGGAGGACTAGAGCTACACCACTGGACCTTCAGGTGAAGACCAGGCTCTTTTCTACAGGATCACTGCTTCAACAGGACCACTTCATCTGGACTGCTACCAACACCCTGACCAACAGGGTGCCAGGTGGTATCTGACTTTGTCAGTGCTTTTCCCTTGTATTATTTCACTTAGTTTTAATTTTCCTATTAGATTTTAATCCTGACTTGTGATCTCCCACTGGTTTGTTTTCAAACCAATACATCCACAGACCTTAAAATCATTCTATCTCCCTTCTGTGACCGAAGAATGCTCAAAGTTTTCTGAAGCACTGGGACTGTAGGTCATAATGAGGTATCTCTGGCCTTTACTTACAAGCAGCTGCACCTCACTTTCTTCTCTCTAACTACTAATGCACTCTCTGAAGATAAAGATTACAGAGAACCTGAAAATATTCAACAGGTCCTCTGTAGCTCTTCTCATTTACCTGGTCTGGTGTGAGATCCCTGCAGGTCTTCCCCTTGCTTATGCAGGAGGCATTCTTGTCTTCTAATTCACCAGAACTCTGATGAATTCTCATTCACCTGTTGAGCTGAGGCCTTTGGGCTGGCAGATTTTGTAGTTTGCTTAACAGCTGTGTTTTATTTGGGGAGAACAACCAAAATCTAGTGAAATTATTCCTACATGTGTGATTTTCTCCAAGATGCATGTCAAGGTATATTTTTCAGTGTGTTACTCAGTCATGGTCTGGAAACCTGCCCATGAGCAGTAGGCAGTACGGACCAGAGGGAAGGTCTTGGTTGCCATCCACCTCTGAGGGATTGACTGTCTCAGGAAGAGAGAACTAAAGATTAGGAACATGCATTTCACATAGAAACTCACATAAGTAATAGGTGTACAAATAATAACTCACATGAGTAATACAAGAACTCTGAGCTTATTCCAGACTTTGGATTCAAATAATAAAATACGTCCCAAAGGATTGAGTGTCTGGCTGGAGAACCAAACTCACTTCTACCTCTAGCTCCTCTGGTACTGACAAGGAGCATGTCTTTCTTTTGTCAGGGAGAAAGCAAGCTTGGCAGGCCAAGCTGGTGACACAACATTCACAAAAATGACGATTTAAAAAGAATGGCTGCTTCCTACGTTTATGCAGCAAGGTTGCTCCTTACCAAGGATGTTAGTCGGATGCTGGGCTTTTCTCCCTCTCTTCCTTCAGGTTTTTTAGCACTCTTCAAGCTCATTTCTTCGTTCTATCAACATAGCAGGTAGTCTGTGTTGGGCATCCAGTCAAATCAATTTATGAGCCATCTGAAAAAGCACACCAGGGCTCAAGCAGTCTCTCTGTTGATGTTTGGGTTATTTTTAAGGGTCTAGACGGTGGTCAGATCCTCAGCTGATGTAACCCAGCTCTGCTTTACTGGCTTTTACACTAACAGTCTACTTCTGGTCAGGTCCTCACTGCAACTTGGCTACTGGCAAAACACTGGGAGAAGATCTGACCTACCCACTACTTCGTGCATGTTGAATGCTGACTACCTTTTCTCCCTCCAGCAGAAGGAAAAGACAGTGCTGCTTTCCCAGGGTGTCACCACAAACAAGAGGCAGAGGGGACTTCTAAAAATGTTCTTTGAACCACAGTGGGACAGGATTTGAAACAAAGAAGAGCAGAAAGCGCTGAGATACATCCACGAAACGCAAGCTTTCACCTGTGCACTCAGCTGTTCTGAGGACGTACAAAGGGCATGCTGTGTTTGCAAATACTTTAAACTGGCATGTTTACAAGCTGGCTTGCAAGCACTCCTTCTGTGAACTGCAGCTAGCAAAGGGAAATAAAATTGGAAAGTAATTAGACATATTTTTGATATTTTTTTCCCTTCATCTCAGCCCCCCTTCTGTTTCTTCACAGATCGTTCACGCTGAGGTGGTAAGTACACACAGAAGCATGGAGATAGAAATACAGATACAGATAAGAGATATAGATAGATACAGATGATTAGATATAGATGATACAGATACACATAGATATAGATTAGGTCTAGACAGATAGACAGACAGACAGATAGATATAGATAGAGATGTGCACCTTTGTAAATCATTGCATTTTCCACATGCACCAATAACACCTGTGTCCTGCTCCGACACCAGCTCAGGCAGCTACATCCTGCCTTGCTAATGACCTCCCCAGAATTTCTCCTGGAGGCAGGTTTTCTTTCTTACCTCTCTGTACTAAACAGTTTCCCTTCCTCTGAAGCAAAGCTAGTGGCTACAAAACATTTTTGAGCGCTGCCAACATAAGGTTCTGTTTGTGCCTCCCAGTCCCACTGCACCTTTAAGGAAATTCCTGAGTAAAGTGACTGATTTGTAAAGACAGACCCACAATTTCACATTCGGTTTAAGTGTAAAGCCCTCTATGTTTGCACCTAGAAGAATTAGTCCTTGGAGGAAAGGAGGGAACACTTCTTATGTGATTTCTTCACCACGTGAGCAAATCACATCCAGTCACAAGTTCTACACTGTAGAGATCAGATTAGCACCTGAGGATTGACTTCAGACACCTTAAAAATATGATGTATTTTAACTTAGAACATTATTTTCTATTAAAAGTGGTTTCATCTGCTACCACTAACTCCCTGGAAAGAGTCCATCCTAACCAGCTCTGGTATGAGAAAGCCTCTTCAGCAGGCTTTGCACAGCTTCATGGGTGATGAATAAAGAGGCAAGTATTTGGCTACTCATAGCAATGTTCATGGCTCTGGGGTTCCTGACGTGCTAGGGCTGATTGGTCAGTCACATTCCTGTGCTGGCTTAAGGCACAGTGACTGTAACATCTTTTCATCCAATGCCTTGGAACGATGTCGAGTTTGAATGATTTCACATGACCTTCAGAAGGTAAATCTCCTTTTATTTACTTAAACACACACACAGAGCCTAGTAGAGAGCTCTTCTTTGGCAAAGAGAAACGTTTCTGGATTCCACCCTGCAAAGCAATGAAAAGAAAGACTATTCTCCTCACCTCTGATTGCTATCACCGGCTACTGTAATTTACTACCACAGGGCAATGAGAAATGCAGGCTTGGAGCACTTGCTTGAATCATGTGGGAAGTCAGGCAACATTGGCCTTGCAATCTGTGATGCTATTCCAAATTGCATTTTAACCCCCACTCCTCTTTGATGACTTATCTCAGAAGAAAATAAAAAAGCAAGCTACAAGTGATGAATGACAAACAACAGATCACCCATCCAAGAGCTCTTTAAAGAAGAATCAGATGAAAAGGTGGAAGTGAGCTGGATAATGTTAAGATCCTGTTTTCTACCCTGTTTGATGTAGGATGGAGACAAATCTTTAAGCCAAAATGTTAAAGAGAAAGAAAGGTAATGTTTTTAATGAACATGGACACCTCTTGTGAAGGTTCTCTGCATGTCATTTGTGGGGTTTCTGCGATATTAATGACTTGATGGCTATAATCAGTGCTCCCAGCTACATTCACAACAAAAAGTAGAGTGAATTTTGTTTAAAACTTCACATTTTAAGGAAAATTTTGTCAAATACATTTTTCAAGGATGGGAGAAAGGGGGGAAAAAAAAAAAAACCTCAGCATTTTTTTTTTCCTTCCTGTTTATTCAACCACTTCCCAAAATAGTCTTAGAAAACTGGTAGACACATACCTCATTATTTACTGGGTATATGGACAGCTCACACGGATTAGAAAGAAAATGTTCTCTCTCGTGTCACAGTTTGATCAAACTGCCTAGCTGCATTTTGGAGAGTCTGCCCTTCGTTAATTTATTTGCAGTTGGACTCCATCAAAATCATCGGGAACATAACCAGTGGCCTACTCCAGTATGGACACACTGTTCCTGCAGGTTTTGGTACGACAGTGGGCCTTGCAGGGTACTGAGACTTTAAAGCTCCCTCCAAGAATCAGTTCCCTTCCTAAACACCGAGAATCCACTAAACAGCAAAGAAATCCTCTTGAAGGAATGTCCAGTTTGGTAAGAACCATAATGAATTCAGGCTGAGGAAAGGAGACACGCACTCTCCCTACACACAGAGACAATTTGACAGATAATTATTCCTGTGACTCAGTCATGAAGTAGACTTCCTCTGATAAGAAACAAATTGCCATCATCCTTTTGTTGTTGTTGTTATTCCTTCCTTATTGTCATGACAGAAACTGCTGGGGAGGAAGGGGAGGCCTATGGTTGCCAGCTGTTTGAGCAAGGAGGGAGAGCCCAGTACTTTTAGATTTACAGGTTTTCAAAGACCACAGAAGTTTTTAAAAGTGAGTCTGATGACTCTGAAATTATTGTACTTTCTTAAATGGAGGGCCACAGGAAATGAGTTTGTCCTCCAACACACTCACTCCCAGTTCTGTTTCCCTGGGGGGACAGCAGGTGACTTCAGGCATCCTGACTGAGGGTCTGATATAATTTTTCTGCATTTTCACCATTAATGCTACCTGATTTTTTAGTGTCCTTACAGAAAGAGGTACAATGTACGAAACATTAAAAGTCTTGGGATTATTATAAGCACACACAGTCGTACTCCACTCTGGATATACTGGAAAAAGTTACTTTTCCTCTCTGAAACACTGATTTTGTGATTAACCTGATCAAATGTCTTTACAGACCAGGCAAAGACTCTACTGGATTCACTGGGTGTTGGATTCGGACCAAAGAGGCTCAGGTGAAAAATTTTGAACAGCATGCAGTAATTGCTTCTCAAACTGCCATGATTTTATAAAACCTTCCCGTTACCACAGTCAATGCAACGCTCCAAGCAGGAGAGACAGGAACATATGTGGCTCGAGGTAAGGAGAAAAATTACAGCATCCCTCAGTTACAGTTTTAACCTAATACTTCCCAGTTCTCAGCCACTGGTCTCTTCACGGGATGCAAGGCTTGTGTGTTAGGGAGTGTTTGGATTGTGTAGAGTTTGAAGATCCTGACAAAAGGGTTGATGGTTCATGAACAGACGTCACGGGGAAGGCCAGCAAGGCAGATATCATGGTGAGAGGCTTCTGTAGACCACCCAACGAGGAGGAAGAGGCAGCTGGGAGAAGTCCCACAGTCTCTTGTACTCGTGGGGGCCATCAAATGACCAGGTGACTGCTGGAAATACAACACAGCAGAGAGGAAATAGTCTAGGAGGTTCCTGGAGTGTGTGGCAGAGAAGTTCCTGACACAGCTGGTGAGTGAGGCAAGGGAAAGATGGCCAGTGTTGGACCTGTTGTTCAGGAACAGAGAAGGGCTTGTGGGTGATGGGACAGCTGGAGGCTGTCTTGGGCTTGGTGATCATGGAAAGATGATTTTTGACTCCCAGAGAAGTAAGGAGGGGTGCAGCAGAACTGGCACCTTGGACTTCCAGAGGGCAGACTTTGGCCTGGTTAGGGGACTGGCAGAGAGTCCCCTGGGAGGGCGTCCTGCAGGACAAAGGGATTCAGGAACACAAGATGCTCTCCAAGGAGAAAATCCTAAAGGTGCAACAGCAGATTGACTCCTTTCACCAAAACATGAGACAATGGGGAAGACTGGCCTGGCTGAACAAAGATCTACGTCTGGAACTCAGGGAACAAGGGAGCTTACCACTGTCAGATGAAGGGTCACAACACTGAGGAGGACAACCTGAGTGTTGTGAGGTTATGCAGGAAGAAAATTAGAAGGACCAAAGCCCAACTAGAACTTAATCTGGCTGCTGACAATGTAATTATTTTTATAAATTCATCAGCAACAAAAAAGAGAGCTAAGGAGAATCTCCATCCTTTATTGGATGCAGGGAGAAACACAGTGACAAAGGACTAGGAAAAGGCTGAGGGACTTAATGCCTTTTTTTGCATCAGTCTTTAACAGTAAAACTGGCTGTTCTCAGGGTACCCAGTCCCCTGAGCTGCAAGGCAGGGATGGGAGCAGAAGGGGAAACGGTTAATGGTTCCGAGGGGAAATGGATAATGACCTGCTACACCACTGAGACACACACAGGTCCATGGGGCCAGATGGGATCCACCCAGGGGTGCTGAGGGAGCTGGCAGAGAGCTCGCTGAGCCACTTCCAATCATTTACCAGCAGTCCAGGNAGGACAAGCAGGGGATCAGGCCCAGCCAGCCCGGGCTTAGGAGAGGCAGGTCCTGCCTGACCGACCTGGTCTCCTCCTGTCACCTGCTCAGGGGTGAGGGAAAGGCTGTGGATGTGTCTACCTGCACTTTACACAGCCTTTGACACCTCATCCCACAGCATCTCCCGGAGAAACTGGCTGCTCATGGACAGGGCCCTGTTCTCTGGGGGAAGAACTGGCTGATGGCAGGGCCGGGGAGTGCTGGGGAATGGAGGGACATCCAGCTGGGGCTGGGCACCAGTGGGGTTCCCACGGGATCAGTACTGGGCCAGGCCAGTTTAACATCTTCATCAAAGGCCTGGATGAGGGGATCGAGGGCCCTCTCAGTCAGTGTCTGACAGCACCGAGCTGGGTGGGAGTGTGGATCTGCCAGAGGGCAGGAGGGCTCTGCAGAGGGGGCTGGACAGGCCGGATCCATGGGATGAGGCCAGTGGGGTGAGGTACAACCAGGGGAAGTGCTGGGTCCTGCCCTTGGGTCACAACCACCCCCTGCAGCTCCCAGGCTGGGGGAAAAGTGGCTGGAAAGCTGGGAAAGGCCCTGGGGGTGCTGGTGACAGCAGCTGAACATGAGCCCAGGGGTGCCCAGGTGGCCAAGAAGGCCAATGGCCCCTGGGCTGTCCCAGCCGCGGTGTGGCAGCAGGACCAGGGCAGTGACTGTCCTTGTGCTGGACACTGCTGAGGCTGCACCTCGAATCCTGGGGGCAGCTCTGGGCCCCTCACAACAAGAAGGACGTTGAGGGGCTGGAGTGAGTCCAGAGAAAGGAATGGAGCTGGGGAAGGGTCTGGAGTACCAGGAGTGGCTGAGGGAGCTGGGAAAGGGGCTCAGCCTGGAGAAAAGGAGGCTCAGGGGGGAACCTTGTGGCTCTGCACAACTCCCTGACAGGAGGGGGCAGCCGGAGGAGGTTGGGGTGTGCTTCCGAGTAATAAGGGACAGGATGAGAAGACACAGCCTCAAGTTGTACCAAGGGAGGTGTAGTTTGAATACCAGGAAAAATTAATTCACTGAAAGGGTTGTCAAGCACTAGAACACACTGTCCAGGGTAGTATTTGAATCACTGTCCCTTGAGGTATTTAAAAGATGCATAGATGTGGCACTAAGGAACAAGGTTTAGTGGTGGGCTTGGCAGTGCTGGGCTAATGGTTGGGCTCGATGATCTTAAATTATTGAATTCCAGCTCAAATTGCTCTATCATTGTATTCTATGATTCTAAGCACTGAATCAGTGAAGATGAGCATCATGTTAGGAATGCAAAGCACTTAATAAAATAAAGGCTAGCATCTCTGAAATACAAAAAACACTAACATTTGATTACCTGGGAAGACACTCCTGGGAAAATTTCATGACCACTGAAAATAGTTTTCAAATTATATACAGTGTGATGTAAGCATTCAAAACTAGATGCAAACAGTGTAAAATGTTTTTTTCCAAAAGAGCATCCAGTGCTGAATTTAGGAATAATTTGCAATGGGGTCTGACTGTCCTTTGCTTTGAGTGTGCTACAGCTGTTTATACCCAAGAAAAACAGGTCAAAGCTCTCATCAGATGGAGCAGGGTTGGCTCTTTGTCAGCTTTCCATTGCTGCAAATTAAGATGCAAGATATTACAAATAATTGCAGGCAAGAGGGAGAAAGGCCTCCAGTTCTATTCCTTTCACCTTGCAGCAAAACAAGAGGCTGATGGGAAAGAACAAAAATTGTTTAAAGGTCTGTAGTAAACACTGAACATAAAATTGAGGTCTGATGAGACTGTTTGTACATTTACTCCATGTGGTCACTTGAGGCTGATTTGAGCACTGCAGATAGCAAGACACACAGATTTACAGCCAGGCTACTCTCTTGCCAGGTAAGTCCTTCAAATTGCTGCATGGCTCCTCCTGACTCAACAGCAAAAGGCAGAGATTATGATCAGAGAAGAGAGCTACACAAACAATCACTGGCATTATTCAGAGAAACAGGTATTTAGACCTTGAACTGAAGGCCCACCAAACTCACCAGGAGATTTCCCACTCTTTCCGGCAGGCTTTGGATCTGACACTAACCCACTGAAGTTTAGGGTGAAATTTCCTCTCTCCGGATACACGCTTAACAGATCCATTTTAATTTCATCACAGAGGAGCAGATGAAAACCTGCTTTCAAACAGTTATGCTGATGAAAGAGGGTTAGAACATGTGTCCTGAAATAATTTAAATATTGTCATCCCTCACTTTTATTTATCATAAGAGCACTTTTCCAGACTCTAATACTAAAACTTGCAAAATGGAACAGAGCAAGGAGGAAGGTCATCCAGTCATTGCCTCTATAGCCCATCATCACTGTTGGTGGCCTCTCCTGGAAAGCCCCAGCAGAGCCAAGCCTCACCCAAGGGTCTTTCTGGCTCCTCCTGGCAGGAGAGAAGAGAGAGAAATCGCTTCATCTGATCTACATGGTTGGACGGAGCTGCTTCAGATGAGTTTTATTACCTTCATCCTCAGGCACGAGCAAGACAAAGGGACTCTAAACTATCCTCTTGATGAAGAATAGTTTTCTCTTTGTTTCATGCAGGTCCAACCTGCTGTATCCTCCCTCTGCTCACTCCACACCTGTTCACCCATTTTCTCCTTGGCATGTTGTAATAATGCAATGCACATTGGAGCAGGGATATATCCTTCACCTTCTGGCTTGGTCCCACTGGAGGGACCTGGCATTTCCAGGTGATGCTGTCTCAGTCAAAATCATTGAGTGAGGGATTTCAGCTCAGACACATGACAGAATATGACTAACGTGAGGCATAGAGTGAGCAGGCTCTGTCAACAAAACACAAACAGCCACATTCACAAATACACTCTGATGTGTGTGTGTGTGTGTTTGTGTTTCAGAGAATACCTGCTGTGACTGCATGCTGCTATATTTCCCGCTTACTAGCCCAGAAGAGATGATTATAAAGCAAAATTTAAAAAAAATTAGACTTTGCGCAAGATGACAACATTTCCGTGCTTTAGCAAATGCTTCAAAGATGTCTTCCAGAGTTGGTGTTCCATGTACCCTCCAGCCCGACCTAACCCCCTGTGAAAGCCACCAGAATCCCATTCATTCTTTTCTATGAACACAATTTAGGCCCCATGTGTGCGAGTAACCAACATTAATCCCATCCCCTATATGTTCACTTGCATGCTCAAAATGAGAAGTCAGACAGGTGAAAACAGCAGCAATGTCACGCTTTCAGCCCAGCTCTAAAAGCAGGATCCAGTGGGCATGAATTTGGGTGGCATGAAGGGGTAGGAGCAGTGGCTCTGCACCTGCAGGAAGGTGTGGCTCAGTGCTTGTGAGGCTGCCAGCAAGCTGAGCACTGCCACCACCCCCCAAAAGGGTCACAGAGCGGGTATAACCAGCACTGCTACTTCCACAGAGGATGTGACAGCACTGGCAGACAAGGGTGAATTAAACAGAGGCCCCCTTTTGGAGACACTCAGTGAGGGATTACGCAACAAAACTGAACCAGAGGGGAGTGTCAGGATCCAAAAAACCACGGAGGAACACTGTAGGAGAAGTAGGAGACAAATCAGAACACAAGAAAAGGCATTGCCTCAAACACACATGCTACTTTATACCCATGAGGAGTTTTATCCAGGTCAGTGCTAGGGGATGACACCAACCATTGTGTCATTGGTACATTTGGGATAATGCTTCCCACTGCAGCTAAACCAGCTTGTCCAGGGAAAGTCTATTGACTTAATACTGCCTAGGATCCAGCCAGATCTGTCATTTCCTACCTGTGCTGAATAACTACTCGTGTATATTCATGAAGAGTGGTCTTATTACTAAGAATACACCTAATGTGTATTGCGGTGTAACGGGAGACAACTTACAACAGGCCTATTAAAGGAAATCACAGAGATCACAGAATTGACACATTCTGTTTAAAGGCAGCCACACTTATACTTGATTGCACAACTAGAGACAAGTTTGTTATGCTCCTCATCTTTCATGAACACTCATATTTACTAGTTTAAAACGCAAGATAAAAGCCAGACAAGATTTGGCAAAGGAATGGGGGACAATATCAAATGATAAGCTAGGCATATTTATAGGTGTAAACAGATCTAGAAAAGGAAGCGTTAGATATAATAAGCACTCAATGATGTGGGGCAAACACTGAGACTTGAAAGCAAGAAATATCCAACAACTTGTAACATCAAAACCAGCAATTGCAGGTCTTAGCAGGCAAATGAAATATGAACAATAAATAAGTGTGCATAAGAAGGGAACAACCACATTAAATACTTTGATCATTGCTACAGAATGAGTGTTTTACAACAAAACAGTGGAAAATTGATTGTGTAATTATTCATAAATGCTGATTATTTTGAGAGTAAGTATGGTTTCTCTAGCTCATACCAAGGATGCCATGCTGCATTTCAGCTCAAATTTTAATTTTGGAAAAGTGAGGCAAGGTATCAGGAAGCAGAAGGAATGCAGAAGGAATATTGAATTGTTAGCAGTGAATTAAAGCCACAGGTTTAGATGACATAATACATCCAGAATTTAAAAACAATGAAACAAAAAAAAAAACAAAAAAACAAACAAACAAACAAACAAACCACAAACAAAAAACCAAAAAAAGCAGCAACACCACCAAAACAGAAAAACCAACCAAGCAAACAAACAAACAAAAAAATTGAAAGCCAAAGAAGCATCCTTGCACGTTTCCACATGAAGACTATGTTTAGGAGAAATGGCTTATGAACTCAAAAGTGAATTATATAAGGCAGTTATGTGGCTTTTGTTTAAAAAAAAAAAAAAAGAGGAGACAAAGAGACATAATAAAAAAGGAACACAGACTGGAGCATGTTAACGTCAGCAGTAGAGACAGCCTGGGAAACTATTTTAAGAGATCAAGAGGAAAAATATTTAGAAAAGTATGAGCTGACTAAGAACAGGCGATGCAAATATCTAGAAATGGAGATCAAGTCTCCCCTGCTGGAATTCACCAGGAATGATGTCTCTCAGGTCCAACAGCATTGCACATTTGGAACAGCAGGAAGGTCTGCTGTCATCTCCACAGAAACTCCTACACATCCCTGGACCCCTTTATGGCTTTTTTGTGTCCCGCACAGAACCCACAATTTCAGAGCTCCTGCAGGAAAGAAATCATGCAGTGAAGAGCTTGATTCTGTGGCTAGAAAATCCCTTCTGAATCAAACCCAGAGAGCAAGAGGAATCTGCTTCAGAATGCCTTAATGCTCTTTGATGCACAGCCAAAGATCATTCTCCTCTTCATATTTCCAGCACATTTAGCTGTAGCCTGTTCAGTTCTGCATTTTTCACATAAGTGGCCATTGTCAGTGCAGGAGGAGCTGTGATTATCCCTGTTCAGACTGGGGTGGCATGACTGCAGGAGAAGCATATCTAGTGCAGGGAGAAAGAGAGTATATGCTTCATTTTCTGGCCAGCAGCTGATAGCTACGAAGGCCACCCCATCCTTCTCAGATGAGGGTGAGCCATTAAAATCAATGCAGCTCCATTTATTTCAGTTCTGTCATGCCCAGTTAGGGAGCAAAGACATGGCAAGAGAGTGGCACAAATTGACTGGGATAGTGTCAATTAGCTAACACCAGCTGGGGATCTCATCTGGTGATAAATCAGGGTAATGCTGCCTGGGACATTTACAAGCTGAGGGTGCAAGACAATTTGGAGATCACTCCAAGATATTATTTTTGATCACTTTCTTCTGCTGAAATAGATGGAAGTCAATATAATAGCACTGGAGCAGATTCCAATGTCCACCACCAGAAGCTATTAAAAAACTACGAAAGAAGCAACTCAGAAAAGTTTGACATTTTGTTGAGCAGGAGCCTGGCAGGGAGAAATATTTCCCTGCTCCATTACAGGAACAGTGAGAAGGAAATGTCACCGAAGTCTAGACACTGCCACTCAGTAAATCCCATCTTCTTCTCACGTGTGGGCCCTAATGGCAGCAATGGTCACATCAGGACAGGGAAGGCAGCACAGGAGGAATGGCAGGGCTGGAATCAGCCACTCTGACTACTGAGGGATGCCTCAGTGGTGCAGCACACTGTGCCAGCTGCATCTTGGAACCCATGCACAGAGAAACCAGACCCAGGATTCCATGTGGCCTCTTGCTTTCTCCAGAACTTGTCATTTTAGGAGGAAATGCAAGCTTGCACCCAGGAACTTCCAAACACTCTTTCAAACACCCTGTAATGCTCAATAGATGCAGCACTGCTGCAGAAAACTTTAAGCCAGTCACTACTTTGTAACCCTCTACCCCAAGTTCCTCTTATCTCCACTTTCCTCAGATGGTCAGCCCTGACCTTTTCACCACCCGATCCACTGACGGCCTTTCTTACATTCCTCAAAACAAACGCATCAAACTCCCAGCAGCTGGAACACGTTTGCATTTGACAGGAACTCTGCAGCCCACCCGAGTCAAGCCGGAATGGTGCACACTCCTTGGGGATGAAAAGGATTGGGGAACAGGGCCTGATGCTGGTGTGAGCCCCCTGTGTACAGAAAAAGCGGGGGCAGGAGAGATGATGCTCTTGTGGAGAACGAGGACAGGTGGGGTCTGTATACCCATGCTGCCATCTCAGATGCCTGCGGAGAAGAAACAATAAATACTAGATAAAGTGCTTTAAGAACTTCAAGGGGATAGCCTGCACAGTCTCAAAGACGAGATAATAAAGAGCCTGTAACACTAGATCCAGCCTCTATGTAAAGATAATCTACTCGATGGAGGCTTAATCCTAGCAAGGGCTCTATAAAGTCTGGGAGAAAAGGGGGTATAGTGTGAACCCTGAATAGTCTAATTGACCCCAAAAGTAGAGTTCCTTTTTATATGTAAATATCCCATCTCCCTTCAGCCTCTTGATCATCCAGGGTCTAATCAAGGAGTTCCTGAAAAGACATCTGCTGTCAGGAGGAAAAACCCTCCCCTCGTTTAAAGCTCTTGTCTCTCACCTAAGATTTCAACCTGTGAGTTCTCTCACATCACAGTACTCTGAGAAGCTCATGGACATCCTCTGGTACAGGTGACTGGGGCACAGCACAGACAAGAGGGTCTCTGCCCATCACTCCGTGGCCGTGGCAGGCACAGTGGCTCCAGAGCCAAAGCTGAAGAGCGCTAGAGAACTCATGGGATTGCTTCATGAAGTTTGTCAAGTTTCGAACACTTTCTTCTGCCTGAAGAGAGAAGTCTGCGGCAGAAGCTGTTTTAAATGAAGGTATCATACCCTTGCTTTGGCAGAAGCCATCTGTGTTGCACGACCAAGAAGAATTACCTGAGATACCAAGCAGACAGGCTTCTTGGGTGCTGGAAACCAGCATAATTCATCTTCCTTCCAACAGCTTTGGCGCTCTGGTGGATGCAAGAAGAAGCACAAAAGGCTGCTGGTGGAGGAGGGTAAAACACTGAGCCCATGAGAAGTTCCCCTTGGACACTCCTGCTCCAAGGAGAGGCGAACTACCAGGGTCACCTTGCCTCCAAACAGCACCATCATCACCAGAGAAGCAGCAACGTCACAGTTAATGGTTATGGGGCTGCCTCTCCAGCCCGTCCCCTCTGGTTAAGAAATATAGGCAGATGGGTCACAGGATGTGCAGGCAGCCACAAAGCACCTAGAATTTTCTGCTTCAGCTGCCTCTTGGCACGGAGAGGGGAGGGGATGTTGTTCCCTGCCTAGCGCTAATCTCACAGACACTGATGGGAATGGGTTAGGGATTCTCTGGTCCCCCCAGGTAAGCTCCCCTTCTGGGAGACTTCTGCCTTGGACTTGCTGACAGCCACAAAGACCTGCTCTTCCTGAGGAGATAGGAGGTGTGAAGACAGCTCTTCACCTTCAGGGTGCCAGGAACGGCAGTTGGAAAGGGACGGGATGAGAAGGGCTCCTCGCCACAGGGGAAGCATTTCAGTGGTTTCCTCTCTTCGTTTTTGCTTCTGCTCACTTTGTCAGCTGGTTTTGCTGGAGGAAGGGGTGAGTTTGGGGAAATTAGAAGTTCCAGAGAGCTATCTGGAAGCCAGAGTAAGAGCCAGTCTCCTTCTGCACTCACTGTCTGCATAGCAGAAGGCAACAGAAATCAGCAGTGTTAAATACACCACAGTCTGATCTAAAGCTCACTGAAGATCACTGACATTAATTAGACTTCTGCCTTGCTTCCTTCCATCAACTAAGATGCCAAAGCACAGGAAAACTGTCTAGAAATAGATGACTTTGCCCATTCTATGGAAACAGCAAAACAGCAAAAGCAGAAGATACGATTGACCAAATGGTCTCTGCTTGTTCTGCAGAGGTCTCACAACATATCCCTCTTACTTGCATTCTAGATGTATGTGTTTTTCTACAAATTGCATTGTTATTCTATATTTTCTTGTCTGAAAAATTTCCTTCAGTCAGATGAAAATAAAATCAATACTCTAGCTGATGCTTGGAATGATGTGGCCCCAACACACAAACACACACATCTGTTGTCAGAACTCTTCTGCCTTTCTTTTCCTTTCTTTTCCTTTCTTTTAATACAAGTCTGGAATCCACTGAGTGTTCTTCAAGTCTAAGCTCCAAACATTTCAAACAGCACAAAAGGTATGACAAGATGAAAGAATATGTCCACAAACAGACAGCTAGACAACTAGTTAGCAGCTGTCTGCTTTTCTTCAGGGTTTTTTTTTGTGTGTGTGTTTTTTGTTGGGGGTTTTTTCCCCCCTGCAGGGGAAAAAAAAAAAACCAACCCAACTTTATTTTTCAATCTTGAAGGAACTGACTGCAGATTCTTTTGTTCTGGCAAGAATCCAACACTGTTTAGCACTGGAAGTGGGGGAGGAGGTGAACTCCTTATGATGCCATGTGTAACCTTGAACCTGAGAAATGTCTAACATAGTATGTGGACAGTTGCAGCAGTTTAAATGGCATTGATCACTTTCAACTTTTGTATTGCACTGATCACAACTTAATGAGGTTTTGGTGCTCTATCAAGCCAGGGTATTTATGCAGAAAAAGGAACCAAAAAGAGCAGGTTTTCATTAAAAATGTGTATGGGGTTTTGGGACCTGGTTTAAATATTTCAGATCCTGAGCAAGCATGGAGCCTGCAGTTGAAGTTAGTTATCTTCTCCCCAGACAAATTTGGCTGGGGGGAGGGGTGGCAGTGCTCAAATGCTTGATTTTAATTACTGTTGTTGTTTGCAAGTATTTTTCTTCTGTCATTTCTGTTCTCCTTCTCCCCCTAAACAGATGATCAGCAGAAAACATGGACTCCCGTCTAACTTGCAGATTTAATTTGGAAACCTGAGCATCCAACGCAAATATGAAACACAAGCTGCAGTTGGATTCTCCTCCAAATCCTTGCCGCTCGCTCGGAGAATTCACTCGCTCTCTTTGTGAGGCTTAGTGTGAGGCTGAAAAACTTTCCCTTCTCACCTCCTTCTGGGTCTCTTTGTGTGTCCATAAATGAATGTGTGAGTGTATGTGTGTGTGTGTGCATGCACAGGTGTCAGCATGCCAGACGGCATTCCACAGCAGAAGGTAGTTTCTCCTTCCTCCCTTTATTTGCTCGTTTAGCATGAGCTGCATTCCTCCAGTACCTGCTGAAAGAGTGAAGTGATGTTGTCAAAGCCTGGGCTACAGGAGATGTGTGGAAGAAACCTCCCTTGTCTGGATAGATCATTCATAACCAGACACAGCAGAGTTTCCATCCCACTGAAATAAATTTGTATGGCAACACTTAACTCCACAGCTCTTTCCATTGACAGCTTCCAAGCCATTTAGCTTTTCTTTCCCTTTCCCACCCAGTCTCTTCCCTGCGCTTTCAGATCATAAGTTCTTCAAGACAGAGCATTTATTACTGTGTTTGTACAGTACCTGCTACATTGGTTTTTTGTAGAATGGTGATCTCAATTAGCATTTCAACCAGCTCTCATACAAATAACAGATGAATAGGTCAGGTTAACCCCAGATTTGGGTTGCTGACAGAGCTGTTCCAGGTTCAGACTTCTCCAAATAAAACTTGGGGCAGTGCTGGCCAGAGAGGCCACAGGGTTTTGCATCTCACTTGAACACTGGGACATATTCTCCTAAGCACAGACAAATCTGAATGCTAAGCTAGGGCTGCAGGCGGCAGTGTGGGTGTGCAACATGCACCTTGACCCATCCCAGATGATCAAGTTGCCAATCTAGCAGGGAGACCACCTGAAATTTAAACAATAGCTTTTTTCATTTGGCTACAGATCTTGCGTTCGGTTTTTTCAGCCCTCCTCAGCCCAAAAGCTGTTGGGATTTTAACCCAGTGTCCTTGTGTAAATGTAATCAGTCTTAACAACTAGTGACATCTCTCTCTGGAGGAAGAGTGATGATCAGGTTCAGGTTATGGTTGTTACCCACAAGATTGAACCATGGAGAAAACTCAAAAGGGGAACTCCTTAACAGCGGTAAATTCTTGCAGTCAAGCTGAAGGGAACTGCCACCTCATCCCTTGCTGGAAACACCAAAACCTCAAGCTCCTTGAGTCAGTGAGGATTGTCTAAAATAGAGAAAGGCAGAAAAACACACACAACTTTCATTTGTTTGTACTTGTCAAGGTACCCCTGCAAATATTCACCTGCTTGAAGGGCGCCTGAGGCTCCTGCTCCCAGGTGAAGCCCTCAGTATGTGAACAAGACACACCAACAGCAGCTGAAGGCCCTTTTTCTGCTGCTTATTGCAGTTCTTGAGCTAGGGTTCATAGAGACAAGGAAGTCATTGTATTTACAAGGGAAAACACAAGCTCAGGGTGAAGTCTGTTACAGAAGTGGGGCTCACAAGTATACATGGGGTTGCAGGTGGGTTGAAAACAAAAAAACCAGGCTTAGTCCCTGGCCTTTTCACCAGTGTAAGGAAGCACAGCCTCATGGGACATTACTCCAGCATCTTCTTAGCGCTGCTTAAGCGCAGGTGATTGCATCAGCCGTGGAGGACTGGGGAATCGGGCCATGAGCTAGCACAAGGTTAAAAGGACTGTGCAAATAAAAACTCGCTTTCAGCACAAAGGACATCACAGTTCAAGGCCAGAAGCTTCTCTCTGTTGTTCTGGAACTAATTTCAAACATGAATCAGAAATCTAACATGGAGAGGTTACTGTCAATAACCCCTTCCTGAGAGTGCCTTGTTTAATGAGATGTTTAACTGGGTGATATGAGAATGAATTCATAAGCAAGTGAGAGAAAAGGTCCATTGCTTTCTTTTCCTCAGCAAGGAAGGAACAAAGGAAAAAAAGGGGGCTGAATAGACACCAAAGGAGAAGAATAGAGAAGATGGGCAACAAGTGAAAGAGAAGTAAATTATGCGAACATGTACACAATAATAAATACTTTACCCAAAATCACCAGTTTGCCACGAGGAAGATGACCGTGTGCTGCTAATAATGAAGACCCTTGGTAAATTCTTGCAGGCAAAGGGGAAGGATTTAGGAGCCCAGCCCTGAGGGGAGCTCAGTGTGCAACTGCAAGGCTTGGAAAGTCACTTTCTCCACAGCAGTCCAGCCAGCAGACCTCAGCAGAGAGGACTGTGATGACCATTGTAAATCACCCTGTAAAGCAGGATCATCTGTACTGTTTTTAAGCCCACAGAGCAGAGCAAAATCTCAGCAATTTCAAGCCACCAAAATATTTCTTCACAGTAGTCCCTTTTCAATCCTGTCATCATCAACACATGGTAAATGAGACGGTTCAAAATCTCAGGCCTGGATCTTGTACAGATGTTTGCTATCTGTTTCCTGTCAAGGCTCCCACTGATACCAAGGAACGAGGAGCTCAAATACCTCTGTGGAGCTGAGCCTTGGAGTGCAAGACAAATACGTGGGAAGGATAAAGGCACAGGGAGAGCTCTTTCACAGCCTCCAGGCAGCTCTAAATTAGATGAAGGCACTGCTCCAACTCCAAGCTTGCCCTTTGGAGATGCTTCAGCAGCCCACATCTGTGCTACAGAGCTTCACTGAGGACATTCACAGGGAGCTCCCAAGGAAAGACCCAGTGTTCATGCAAAACACAAGTTGCCTGACAGAGTGTCAGGACACAGGCTCTGAAATTTCCCCTTTTTTTTTTTTCTGCAGGGGGTCTATTCACAGAGCCAGTACAAAGAAGCCTTCTAGGCATGGAAGCCTCACTGCTTTGTGTAGGCACAAAGAAAGGAGGAAATAGGACACTTCAGGTATTTATTTTAAAAGTCTATCATGCATTTGGATGGCTGCTGGTGCCAAAACTAATCATGCTAGTGGAAGAGGTACAGAAGCAGAACAAGCAAAGTATGGAGAGTAAGTAAAAGGGAAGGAGCGCAGAATGACAAGCAGAAAAGGTAACTCTATAGATCAGAGGGTTTTCAATGCATTGCACATGCTGCAACCTTTTAAATAGCATATTATGGCTCCTGAAACATTTTAAACATTATAACATGGTTCAAAGGTTTCAAAATATGGCATGGCATCTCCAGTGTATAACTCTGCTGGAGCCAGATAGTGCATGCTGCCCTCTCAAATTGAGAGGAAGAGAATTAAATTTAAAGAGGAAACAAAATGCTCATTTTAATCACCCATTGTCCTTTGAGGGACTTTTCCTGTCCCCTTTGTAGTGTAATGCAGAGTAACAGGCAATTGCCATATCCCCAGCTGATAGTTAGACTGCCCAGGATCCCAGTGTTATAAACTCCCTATTTTCTCCAGCCTCTTTCACAGATGCATCTTCATATACAGTGACAATTGTATCAGTGCCATTACCTTTGGATAGAAAAGCCTGCAAAGTGAAATCATTGGTAGCCAAAGGCAACGTAATCAGCTGTTCTCATTACTTAGTGAATATATGGGGTTTGTGTGTGGAGAAATTACAGGGGTGGAAAGGGCTGACTAATGAAAGTGCAGGAGAGACGTGCACATGAGGCATTTGCCTCAGGATGAGGAAGTATGGCATTATCTGAATCACACTGCGCTCGGAAATCATCCCTCCCTGCTATTTGGTGTCCTTCAAGAAGTGAATCCCACCCACAAGGCACTTAATGGACTCTTGCAAGGGGCTTCATTAACTGAGGTTTCAAGACATCTAAAATACTTTGTGCTGGCCCAGGTAAGTGAAGGGATTAAATTATACTTTACTTTGCTAAGCTATCTTTTACCCAAGTATGTTCCCAAGTAAACTGTCTTTTACCCAAGCCATGTTTTTACCCAGGTAGAAATTGCAATGGGTGCAAACTGCAAACTGCACTGCTTTGGGAGGAAGGGGGAAAAAAAGAGGTAATCACAACAAATTATACTTTTTCACGTTATCATCATCTTGCTCTGTCTCTGTCAAATTGTTCCTCAAACACAGCAGTCTGTGAAGCCACCTGATTCCTCTGCTTGCCTTTTTTTTTTTCCTCTCTTTGCACTATTTATACCTCTTGGAGAAAACATGCACTTTTGCATATCTCAGCCATTTCAAGGGCTGAGATGATGAACTGCATTGTTTAGTCCTTTCCATCACAGTGTCACTAGTGGTCATGTCCCTGATTATCTCTAAGGACAATGCATTCAGTAATAGATTCAATCCAAATCTGTCTATAATTATGATCAAGGATCATATACTAAGTTATATATGTGAAGGAATGGTTCATTTTTCAAGCTCGTATGTTGTTTCCCAAATTCTTTGTAGCTGCAACATAACCTTGGTCTGCAACTTCACCAAACAGTGAATGTGACTTTTCACTAAACTGATTTCACCTCTCTTTAAAAAGAAAAAAAGAACAAAAAAATAAAAGAACAAACCATCCTTACACACACACACTTCACGCACTTTAACTTTTTTTTCTACTTTTGTCATTTGGAGGATGTTGGTTTTCTCCTGGGCTTCAGACAAAACAAATTCAGTTCCCTGTAAAGCTCACTCAGTGTCTGGCGTGGGCTTTTGGGTGGTGAAAGGAAAAGAGAAGTCTGCTCTGAAAAGAAAACCCTGCTCTGTGAGCTCGGTCTGTGCTCAGAACAACTTCAGTGCATTTAGGAAGGCAGGTAGAGCTCTGCTATTTCTTGCTTGGACCTTTAAAATTTCTCCTCTGCTCCTTGCCTCTGCTGGGAGCAATTTCACTGCAATTACTGAAACGAAGCCCCTGAATTCCACTCTGTTGCTATTCACATGACCTTCAGTGTTTTGGACTTGATTTTTCTCCAGTTTTCTCCACAACAGGAAGAGTCGTGAGGAAATTTTCCTCAGTCAGTGACTTCAGGTTTCTATTAAAAATTTTTGCTACTTGTAACACTTCTCAAAACCTTTAAAAAAACCCCTAGCATTGGAATTATTCAATCAAATGGTATTAAAAGCACAGATTATGCTTTAGAAACCACTTACAAAGAAGGTTTTTACAGATCAGTGAGGACGCTAGCGAGGAGGGGCCCCTGATATGAATGGAAACGTTTGTTTCAATCCTCATTTATCTTAAGGCCCGGGTGCTTTCTGGACAGTGAAACATTCTTCTCCTCCCTGCACTTGGAAAAGTGAGGATCAAGTTGCGAGAGAGTGCCCTTGAATGCTCAAGTAAGGAATTTCCTAAGTGGCCTCCTCAGCCAACACAGCTCCCGTGTTAAGGGTGGCTTCTTAATTCCCTCTGCCCTCGGCTGCAGGATTACCCATCCTTTCTTATCACAAGGCATCGCCGCCAGCTGAGCCCCCACGGTTGCATCCACCCACAAAACCATGACCACTTCTCACATTAAAAATGTTTGCCATTTCTCCACCACCCTGAAATTTTAACCAAGCCTTGATAAGGATGTTAAAAAAAAAAACCCCACAGTTCTGTAAAGGTCCCAGTGTTCTTAATTTCTCCAGGGCTGCTCAGAGATCTCTGTAACTGCATGTGTGCATGGGGCTGCTGCAGCCTGCCCGAATTCCACAGACCCCTGCAATATAAAGTTTAATTAAGAGGATACTGAGTTACTAATTGTCACTGGGCCCACCAGTCACATTGATCTGGAATCCACCTCTATCTAAGGAAAGCACAGGAAAACATTGGAATGTTTTGGTCTTCTTACGAAGAATTATTAGATGGGTTAAATCTACTTTAGCCTCATTAACATATTCAGTGCAAATGTGGGGTCCCACTGAGTTCCTTCCAAAATCAGCAGTGAAGCTCTTTGACAGAAGCAGAGGCCCGTCCTTGGTGAGGCAGTGGCCTCCACAACTGTATCAGAAACAAGATTTGCAGCCCTGTTCTCAAACCCAACTTCTGTTGACGGTTCTGGAATTTTGGCCAGAGCAAAGATGACAGTGTTTGTCCTGCAACTTGCACAGCTAGCTTCAAGCTTTTCTTCTTCCCGCCATCCAAAGCTTCTTGGGATTAGTCAGGACTGATATTGATGTATGAACATCTTAAAAGGACTGTACATAGCTTCCAGGCTGAAGACTAAACATTGCTGTGTAAAACAGAATTTGGCAGTGATTCTATAGGATGAACCTAATCAGAGCAGACAGATTACAATACATGGTAAAGGCATGGAGTTGAAAAGAAAAAAGGACTTGCTCTGCAGTATTGCATAATACATTCTGGAGAAACTAGAAAACCTTTCAGAGCAGCTGGGACAGAGGGAAATGAACATTTGTTCCCAAGTGAAATAAACAAAAGAAGGAAATGCTCCAAACTGTCTCCAAACTAGGAAAGGAATGGTGGTGAGAAAAGTGACCAGAGCCCGAACCAAGCTTTTCACATTGTCCAGTTCCTGACAGTAGCTGTGTTTCAAGTGCACAGGCAAATATCCCCTCATCCCCTGGTCAGTCCTGGTGAGCAACAGACCTCTGCAAGGGAATGCAGCCTTTGGCAGACATCACTGGATGCCTGCAGTGTAGCCAACACAGCTGCTCTGGTTTTGAGTCCTGGTACATCATCTGATGAAGGAAAAAATCAATGCAACCCTTTCTTGCTCCAAATCACCTGCACTGCTCTGGATGGGACCGAGAAAATGTTCCAGACACCTGAGACGAGTTTGGCAGAGCAAGGTAGTTTTCAGTACAAAAATCCACACAACAAAGTTCAGACAGAGTGAAAAGACCTGCAACTCAGAAGAAGGACAGAACTCTGTATGGCATTGATTGTGAAACATTCAACATAGTCAGTCATCTCTTCCTTGCTTATGTTTTTTGTCACTAAAACGTCACTGTTGGATTTTTTTTTTGGTAGATGACAACAAACTCTATCAAGAAAGAGAGCACAAAACTGACTCCTGGTACCTACTTGATAAGAGTGTGAGTTCTTCACATCATCCCTCTCCTTTTAAGACCTGAAGTTAGGGACCACTCTGACATTTTAATTCATGTAAGAAAACTGCTAGCTTGAACTCAAGGACCTGAAAGAAAGCCAAGCTACCATCTTGTCCAGGCTTGTTGCCTTTATAGAGCATCTCTCAAGATTTTATACTTCTGACTTAATGCCAATATTCCTTCGCCTTTTAAAACAGAACCAAAACAGGGTTCTTGTTTAAGTAATAGCACTGTGAGTCAGTCTGCAACTCTAATCTTGTTGCCTTTCTGGGGAAATCTTACTGGAAACTTAGGAGATAAATTGTCCATTCTTTTATACAGCCTTATATTCACAGCCAGTGAATTGAAGCAGATGGACAATTGTGGCAATTGACCCACACATCCCGATTCACATTTATTCAGTGCCCTTTTCAGTGCAGACCGGAAAAGCTCAGCTCCTAAGGTGAGCAGCTAAACCACTGGGCATGCCCTGAGGGACACGTCTGGGGCACTTGTGAGTGACTGCATGCAGTAACACCACCTAATCTCTCTTGGAAATGAACTCAACTCAATCAGCCTTTCTTTTGCACACTTCTGGTCAGCAGGCTGCTCCAGAGCGTCCTTCAAGTACTTAAGTATCTTCACCTAATTTCCAGAGGATAAAGAAAATCTCTACAGTGAGAATGTAACAATTTCTTCCTGTCTTGGTTCTGTTCTTTATTAAAAAATTGTCTCTCCCAACTATCCCACTCACCCTGCTGTACTTATAATTCAGCAGTCATATTCCCTCTTTTGTGTCATCCCACTAGGACAGGCAGATTTAGCTTCTTAAGTTTCTGGATTTAAAATAAACTGCATGTCCAGAGCTGTGCACATGTGTCTATAGGTGTGTTCTCACTGCTTACTGGTTCTGCAAGACTAAACTGCTGGGAATGTATCTTCTCATGAGTCCTAGAGCACACATGAGGACTCTCTTTAGCCCTTGGTTATTCTGCAACAGTTTACTGAACTGGGAATTGCACTTCACCTGTGCCTGTGCCGAGGCAAAGGAAGAAGGTAAACACATTTCAGTGGCTGGGAAAATTAGACCCCTCTTGACCTTGCTTTTTCACTCTGAATGCAAGGACTGTTCTGCTTGCCTAAATTCCCATATTTTTCCTCCTTTCATGAGGAAATAGTGTGGCTCAGGCAGTTGAGAGAGGCATTTGGAGGAGGAACAATCAGAAGAGGGTTTCATGTTGCAGCGGCTTCCTGAGTGAGGGAAGACAGGCATGGGAAATAATAACTCTGCTCCAGTGTCAGGTCTGAGGAGATTTCTATTTCCAATTTAAATGTAATTTTAAGAGCTCTTTGTAGCAGCGAGGGTTCACTTCAAGAACCTGGAGGCTTAGTACACAAATTGTGTAGTCCACAGAAAGGTTCCCATCAATTTCAGGGTGACGTGCCTTATGAATGTGTGCTCTTATGCTGCAATCAGGAATGAGGGAGCACTTTAAAAATGCTGGTGCTGTGCAACATTTATGGGGTTTTTTGCTTCCTGCATCATTCAGTTCTTGCACTCTTCAAGCAATTCCAAGAACTGCTCATCTGTAGATTGTGATGCTTGGTTTTCTTCAGGGAGACCAAAAGAGAGACTGGTAGAGAGATCTTAGGAACATGGTAAGAAGGTAAAATCTGTATCGTTGGGGTGCGACAGTCCTAGGATGATTCAAAATAAATAAAGAAAAAGTTAATGGTTGAACACTAAAATAGCAGACTACCCTCAAATGCAACGCACTGTGATTTGACGTACTGCAATTCCTGTAGCCTTCAAAAGGTAAATATGTGCTCATCATACTTCCCCACACAATGTTTAGAAATCCTCACTTGTGTTTTTCACAGTGATTAATTATGTTGAATTATCAGATGGACTAAAAAGGAAAGGATTTTTATTCTGGAAGGACAACTCACTGGCCAAAAAGAAGGAGAAAATTAAACACTGAGCAGGCTTTTCAACTTCGAATATCAACAAAGTTCTTCTAAATAAATTCAGCAGTAGAAAAGAAAGACAGACAGCTCTGAGAAAACGCTCACTCTAATGCATGCTTAAAAGGTATCCAGTTCTCCAGGAAAGTGGAGAACTCTCCAGACCTAGAGGGGGCAAATTTGCAACTCAAGTCATGTCCTGCCATACAGAGCAGCGTTCAGTTGATATCCATAAAATATCAAGTAGCTGAAGAAACATTCACTGCACATCCTTCCAAACTGCTTAAAGCAGGATTTCTGAAATCCAGTAGATATGAAATCTAAAAGTAGATACAGTGTTCCTCCACTCTATCAATGCTCTGGGCTGCAACCAGCAAATATTAAGAAAACACGAACAAATAGGAAATGCCATCTTTGTTTTCACTCTTGGCATCAGAGCAGCAAAATCCAGACATGTGGAAGCAGAGTGTGAGGCTGTGTTTCAATGTCTCTCCAGCTGTATGAAAACTCTGGTTTGCTCAAAGAGCCACCCAAGGGGATAACTCACTTTTTTCTTCAAACATTTTTCTGTGTTTTTATTACTAAAGGGGAAGTGCTGCAGGACTTATTTAGGGAGTGATAGTGGATGACAGATTAAATATGAGCTCACAGTGAGAGACTGTAGCACAAAGAGGCAAATACCATACTGGGATGTGGAGCAGAATTACTTGCAAGACTACAGAGGTAATAATTCCTCCATACATAGCCCTGGTGAGGCCCCTCTTGGAAAACTGTGATCACTTTTGGGCAACTCAATATAAAAAGGAAATCAATAAAATAGAGTGACTACAATGAACAGTGATAAAGATAAGAGGGTCGGAAGGTATGATGTATGAGCAAGGGAACCCAACTTACTAAACACAGCTGAAAGTTGGAGGAAAGGAAAGGGCGAGGGCAGGAGGGACATGACGATGCCAAAGTATTCATAGGTGGGTGGAAAACCTGACTGTGTCTGTAGATGTAGTTCAGAGATAGTGAGCAAAAAATGTCATTTTTCATGGAGAATTTTAAAATAGGTTTTAATAATTCCCTTGCTCCTCCTCATCTGATAGATATATACTAAAAAAGGAACATTTTGGACAGAAAAAAAATATTTTCTCTCACAGAAAAAAAAAGAAAACAAACCAGAGTGCACACCTCCAAGTACACATACACACATTCTCACGCACTCGCGTATTTTATCCCCAAATGAAAAAAAGCCTTCATGGAGCATTACCAGCCAGCTCTAATCAAAGGCTGATGTTCAAACTTCATTCTGTTCTTAAAGATTAGATTTTCCTGGGTAACTTTATCGCACTGTCACAAGCCCACTGCTCACGTAACCTCTCTCCTCTCAGCAGCCTGGCGTCCGTCATCGCGAAGGGGCAGCACTGTGCTCGAGAAGGCTTCCTTCTGGATGGGCTGGATGATCTCCATCTGGACTGGTGGTCAGGGAAGAGCAGCTGGCATTGCTCTGAAATAAGGAGAGCTCTTAGATTTCAACCTGCTGAAGCCCAGACCTGCTTGGGTGTCTCCAAGCACTCAGACTAATGTAATTAATAACAAGGTGGCTGGGCCAGCATGGGGGTGGAGGTAGCAACTGGAGCTGGAGTACAGGAAAACTGTCAAAGTCAGCACCGCATGATTCAGACAAAGCTGCTTTGGAGCTGGGGAGTACAGAAAAATACTCTTTTGCACTGTTCATTCCCACTCATAGCTTTGCATTGGCTCAGCTGCACACCCTCAATTAATACACGGAGCTGTCTTTTGGAGACAGTCTGTTTTGTGATGTTGTTTGCATAATCCTTCCACCAGCTTGCCTGTTTCCTGGCAGTTTGTGACTTTCCTTCAACATCCTAAAAAACTTTCCTGGGGAAAAAAAGAACAAAAAACACTAGAAACAAATGAATTGTTTAACCAATTTCTTCCTTTCTCTCTCCCTCCAATACTTTTTCCCGGACAACTGAAACAGAGCTAGAGCCTCCCACTTTGACTCAACAATATCTTTCTCCTTCCAACTATTCTTCTTTAGACTTGCAGTGTGTTCTGCTTATAAATCTTCCACAAAAACTCATGTTTGCTTTTCAAACCTTCAACTCCAAAGACCATTCAGCTTTTGAATTTATTAGATTGCATTTATTTTCACTGCATATTCTTATAAGTTATCCTGACCATCTTTCCAGTCCTTCTTCTCTCTTTGTTGCTCATGAAAGCATGTTTTTTCGTAGCTATTAAACAGATCCTCATCTCTAAAACAAATAATCTTCTCACTTTCTTCCCTGCCTTCTTACCTGACCCTTAGAGTAGAAGCTGGGTTCAAACCTTGTTGCTTCTTTTCTTTTTTTTTTTCAATCAGAGCAAGAAAGATGGCAAAAGTAATACACTGCCATCTCTTTTAAATTAACTGTTTGGTGCTGGCCAAGTCAGTAGGATGCATTCCCTGTAAGGTGAGCTGTGATTAACCAGGAGCCTGACATGGAGGAGCTAGGAACCCTGGAGCAAAACCCAGCTCTGTCCCAGCTCTCCGAGCCCTGTGCCAACATCCCAGAGTCAGCTGTCAGCTCAATCCCAGCTCCCTGCCTTCCACAGGGGATGCTCAGCACTTTGAGAACTGTAGGCACCTGACCACTGCTGGGAGAAATTGAGCAATGGCTTCACAGCAGGACGAGTCCCAGAGTGTTCCCTGTGAAATTACATACTTTTAAGCTGGAAAAAATATATAATTTAGAGGTGAATGCTTTTTCTAGGGTTTTTGTTTGGTTTTTTTTCCCTCTGCAACAGTTAGTGTTGCTTTTATTTACCCTAAAGGAGCAAGGACACAGGAAAATGTTGCCACCCATCAGCACTGTGAAAGGAAACTACGGCAGGTTCTGGTGCAGGATGAAAGGTCTGTTTAGGATCCCTGTTGTCTCCATGGGGATTCTTACCTGTCTTTGCAGTGCTGTCGGATGGAAAGGGGAGATGCCAATCCTGTCTCAAAAGGACACAGCCAACACAGAGCTTTTGTCTGCGATCACATCAGCTGGGGACCACTGAAACACTTCCCTTTGCACATACACAGAAAAATAACATCAGTGCTCTTACCAAAGTTGAGATGTTCTAGGCCTGTAAAAAGCTATATCCCAGAGACATCTGAGTCTCCATCCTGGACTCTGAACCCAACTGTGATTTCTCCTGAGGTGTACTCTACCAAGACTTATTATTCTCACTCAGACACCTGTTTCTGAATGTGCAGACATCCAGCAAATCACATCTGGTTTGGGTCCATTTGTGTTGGCTGCTGAATGAAGCCTCACTTGCATCGAAATTCGGTCATTCACCCACTGCAATTCCACAAAGGATAAATCTGGTTTAAAAAGAAGCCAGAGATAGGTGCAAGTCTAATGGGAATTCAGCTGAGAATCTCTACCTCAGCTAATGCTGGATGCAAACCATAAGAAAAGCCACAATAAATAATTTAGATATTGTCAAGCAATGATTGCACTATTTGATAAAAGAATATTTCCCTTTTTTTAACCCCGAAAGGTAATCAACTACTAACATTACTAAGAGAGGTTCTCATCTCAAAAAACTTCCATATTGATTTGCTTTCAACAGAACAAACAAAAAAAAAATTAAATCCTGCAATACTGTCAACACCGAGTCTGACAACGCAGAAGTCAAGACAATAACTCACATTCCCCCATTAGTGTGGCTGCAAAGTTAAAACTCCTGCACCGATATTTTCTTAAATTTCTCAGTTTGATTTGCATATTTAGTTCAGGCACACACTGAATGTGGAGGCTCAGAAGGTGGAGGCTCAGAACTGAAATTACATGATCGGCTGGAAGTCCAACACTGGTGTCTAATACAGACTAATTCCAACATCCTTTCATCCTTACACTTCCTTGACACCCAGAATTACAACTTGGTTGAAAACACCCCAAGTCAAATGTTCTGAGAATCCCATTTATACATTAAAAAATACTCTCTGTGAGGACAAAAAAAAAAAACCTCTCTCCCCAGTAACCACAGTAATCACCTCAACAGAAACATGTGCAGTGGGCACAGAACATTTTGAAGGCACAGGCCCATTAGCATTCTGATCAGGACTGAGTTTATTAGGCATCCCTCCAGCCTGGGTAGCACTATGGAGGCTGTGTGCCTCGGGGGATGTCAGCATAATGAGGTGCCCTGGCAGTGCAGGGGATGTGCACCTGCTACTTGGGACCACGTGATGGGCAGATGCAGGAGCAGCAGAGCCAGAGCTGCCCATTTCTCATCCTCCAGCAGAGGCAACACCCACAGGGTGGACAAGGGGTGCACAGCCTGCTTCAGCTCACCTGTGGGCACGGACAATGAAAGACATTTTTTTCTTCTTTCTCCTTTGGTACCCGGTTGCAAGGAATTGGCCAGACACAAGTGTGAGCTTGCAGATCGCACAATCATAGAATGATTTGGGTTGGAAGGAACCTCAAAGATCACCCAGTTCCCACCTCTCTGCCACTCGTCTGACCAGGCTGCTCAAAGCCCTCTCCAGCCTGGTCTTGAACGCTTCTAGAGATGGGACATTCACAACCTCTGTGGGGAACCTCTGCCAGGGCCTCACTACTGTCACGGTGAAGAATTTCTTCTCAACCTAAACCTAAACCTACCCTTTTCACTTTAAAACCATTGCCTCTAGTCTGTCACTGTTTATTGCTATAAACAGTCCTTTTCCCTCCTTTTTCTAAGACCCCTTCAGGCACTGGAAGGCCACAACGAGGTCTCCTCAGAGCCTTCACTTCTCCAGGTTGAATAACCCCAGCTGTCTCAGCCTGTTTTCACAGCAGAGGAGCTTCAGCTCTCTGAGCATTTGTGGCCCCCTGAGAACCCTCTCCCACAGGTCCATCTCTTTCTTGTGCTGAGGACCCCAGACCTGGACAGGCAAGGGATGCAAAGAATCCCTAAAAACCTTCACAGGGGACATAACCATCCTAGTATAGGGTTGCCAGCCATCAGCTGGGTGAAGCCTGGCACCACTTCCAATTTTTTCTCAAGAAGTCCCCAGCAGACTGGCTGAGGGGAGCTAAAGAAGGAAAGGAAGTGTCAGCTGTAGCCACAATAAAGCAAAAGCATTTGTTCCAGGAATACCTTCACAAAGACCACAACAACAAATGATGGGTGTTCCAGGAGAAAAAGTTCACAGTGTCCTGGAACTATTTATACTCCTTGATACAAAATAAAATCTGGTGAGGCCCCAGCACAGGTTGCCCAGAGAAGCTGTGGATGGATCCCTGGAAGTGTCCAAGGCCAGGCTGGATGAAGCTTTGAGCAGAAACTCTGCGGAAAAGGAACAAAGACAATTCAGGTCCTCTCCACTCTAATGCCATGACCTAAACCCAAGACCATTCATATTCCCTCTATAGATCCTGATAAAACATTGAGTTATTTGTAGTTTGTATAAGCACTTCAATTTATCTGGGGAGGTCTTCACTGTCCTTAGTTTTGCTATGTGTTATTACTCAAGCTCCAGGTAGAATATTTTTTTTTCTTTTTTTTTTGGGGGGGGGGGGGGGGTGGGGGAAGAGACCACACATTTAGGGAAAATANGGGTGCATTAGCACAGATTTGAAGGAAACATGTAGGTGGGGAGCATAATGCTTCCAATTGAAATGCTCTAGCAAGCACAGACTACAGTAGTTTAGAGATTAAAAATAGGATCATTTGGATGTGTGGATTTGAATATGATTTATGGATCACTTCCAGAGACATTATTGTTGCTTATCATTCAGATGGCTGTGAAAGTGAAGACTATGTGGGAAATCATGCAAGAGATACATTGCCTGCAGAATGGGGAAAAACATTAAATCTTGGAGTTGCTGATGCAGCAATTAATATTGCAACCTTCACTGCCTTCAATGCACAGAAGAAAAGGGTAAGATAGCCTGGATGTCTGCTTCCCATAAATAACTGATCTCAAGACTTAAAGGCAGAGACAGGTTTAAACATCACACACTAAAGCCCCTTTCCCATTTGCATTGGAGGAAATGTTTAAAATAGGAGTCACTGGTGAATCAGGAATTTGTACTCAGGACTCTTGGGCTGCTCCAGCTGCACCTAGAGGTCTAAAAGAGTCCAGAATATCAGGGCAACCACATCTTCAGCAAGGATGGATGGGAGGTGAGGGGGTGTGCTCTAGGATGCTTGGTGTCCAAAGATCTCAGCTAGAACAGTAACTACAGAGGATCACAACTTTCCACAGCTGAAATTCAGAGGCAATTCTTTAGACATTTTTTTTAAGTGTTTGTTTGTTTGGGGCTTTTTTTGGCTCATGGCTTGGTCCTGAGCAGACTGCAAGTGCCAAACAGAAGGAAGCACTGGCACAGCACTCAAATACCTGGTTCTCCTTAGTTTGCTTAAAACAGCGGGATAACTCCTCTGGTTTCAGCCAAGCTCACCCTGATTTACAACGACACAACTGAGATTAGGATCATGTTTTTAATGTTTTGTGTCCATCACTATGAGGACAAAAAACTCCTGTATATCTGACCAAGCTGCCTGAAAGGAGACCTTTAATTTGTCATACCCTTTCTAACAGAAAATAATGAAAGATGTAGTCAAGCACATTTATTCCTCAAAGCAGCATACAGAGACAAGTAGTTTTTAAGCACACCTGCAAATAATTGCCAGAACAAAATCTCAGGAGCATTGGACCAGCACCCCAATATCTTTACATTCTTAATGGGTTCTGTTTTGCTGAGAAAATTATGGCTCCTTAGCCAACACTCATGGTTACTCTTAAAAGCATTTATTTTTCACACATAAAACCATAAAGTTCAAATGAGACTTTTTTGACCTCACACATTTGTTATTTGTGAGATGGTTAATAAAAGTAATTATCAGTGGTCTCTGACAAGTGGAGTGAAAATCTGAACTCTTTGATGTGCAGAGAAAAATTGTGTGTGTTCATCAAGAAACTTCATTTCTTTGGAGAATTGTCCCAATGGCTGCAAAGTTAATAAGTCATTTCCAAAACTGAAAAAGTGGAGGCCCCTGAGAGAGGAAAATAGACTTTGCTCAAAAACATCAACTACAGCTGCCTCATAACCAGCTGTGAAGGTCAGAAATTACTTAAAGAATGCATGTTTGCAAACTTTTAATTAAAGGGGCTGAAGGCCAGTGCTAAGAAGGCAATCTAAGAATGAAATACAATAAAAAGCCTTAATTTAGCCTCACTGTAGATTCCCAGTGGTGTCACATATTTGGGAGACTGGAGTCTGCATGATGGGAGTGACAAGGTGAATTTTAACCAGAATTTTGGTCATATAGTCAATAGTGTGGATATCAGCACTGACCCAAATATTGTCTTCTGAGCTGCCTCTTCCAGCAAGATCAGGTTTAGCAACACTTTTTCAGTGTGATGAGGCTCAGGATGGTTGCCCCCTTGCCCAGAGAAGTGCTGCCTGATGCCAAACAAAACAAAAAACTTTACCTCCCTCAAGAGAATGCCTAAGAGTTTTATTTGAATTAGGGCTGAAATGCTTGGCCAACAGATAGCTAAGGGCTGTACACCCAGTACAGAGGACATGAGACCATCTGGAAGTCTTCCCTCCTTCCTCCCTCCAAAAAAAAAAAAAAAAAAAAAAAA
>VZRV01003488.1:170823-217464 GCA_013398115.1 Falcunculus frontatus
AAAAAAAAAAAAAAAAAAAAAAAAGGAAAAAAAGGAAATAAAAGGAAAAAATACAGTACGGAAAGTCCTGGTTAGTTCAATTAATTATCCACTGGCCATTTATTTAAGGGACTCATTACAAATATATCCTCATCACAATGACAGGAAATCTATCTGAAAAGTCTGCAAAAAGGCTATTAATGAAGAGAGTTTCTAATGCCTACAAGCTGAAATACCTTTTCACTCCTTTTGCCAGTAGTTCCTGTGGGTCATTTCTGGGGTCAGCAGTGGTGTGCAGAGTAAAGACTCTGCCAGTGCTGGAGAAGGAAAAAAAAAAAGGAAAAAGAAAAAAAAGTACTTCAGTATTGTCAATCTTTTCTCTTTGAATGATACACTAGAGGCTGACATTTAATACCCTAAGGATATAGATGTTTGAAAGCTGGTTATTGTAACAAAGGAAACCATCCAAACTCTGCAAGACCAAATGGATCAGATAAAGCTGACACTGAGATAAATCTGTTTTACATCCATTCTTGCAAAAGTTTTGCTAATCTATGTAGTTATAGCTTTCCTGGAGCAAAAGGAGAGGGGAAAAAAAAGAGCCCTGCATTATAGCAAGTCAACATGCTGCCCCTATTTGTAATCTCCAAAGCGTAACGTCATGGTCAGAGAACATTTTTCTCCCAGATCATGGGTGAACTCTATAAAAATGAGAAAGATAAAGAGAGAAATTGAGAAAAACCACAGAGATTGGGAGAGGGTATGAGGACAAACATGCATCATGCTCTTTCTGGTTGAACTTCCATGTTAACATAGATTCTGTTTGTTTGTTTAACACATGAATTCAGATCTTTCGTAGACACAGACTCATCTTCCAACCAGTCAGAAACTTTAACACCTACTCTTCATTATCTAGTATTTATACTGCCAGATTGGACTTTCATATGGAAGCCTGGAGCAACGCTGGTACAGATGGCAAGATGACTCTCAAGAGATTGATGACTCTGAAGACATACACAGTATTAAGTCAGAAGGTGCAAATGTTAACATTCCAGTGTAGAAAAGAAATATTCCTTGCATACACTTCCCAGGTTTGTTTTCTCATGCATTACAAAGAGAAAGAAAAAGCCCTCGACACACCTCGTAGCTGGCAAACGAATGATAAATTTACTTTAGTTTCTTTTGTATGTCAACTGTTCATGCCTCAGGTACTTAACCTTTACTTTAAAAACATGGTTCAGATCCTAGCCTTGAAGGTGGGTGGGAAGGGGGGGATGGTATTCCTGTAAATGTTTCATTTAACAAAGGCAGTACTATAAGAAGGTTCAGTGGTGAGACTCTGAATGGTATGTATTGTTTCAGATTTCAGGGCTCCCATACATCTGCTGCCTGTCAAAGGCAGATACCACATTCATAAAACAAGTGCCCCGTCTGAAAAAAAAAATAAAACAGGAAAAACAAAAAAGGACCCTTCTCTTCTCTGTAGCTCAGCCTCCAAGATTAGGTGAGATGGGAGGCTGCAGGAAGTGAAAGTTCTAATTTGCTCTAAAGATGATCAACCAGAAAATCTTTTATTATAGAAAAGAAAGGAAATTTTTACTTTTTTTTTTTTAATGTTTGTGGGCCCAGATGCAGCAAAGCATTTTAAGAACAACCCATGTTCAGAAAAGCTCTTAAACACGTTCTTACGTGTCTCCGCACTCAGCAAAGTGTCTAAGAACTTACTTAGCTGAAGCAGAGACCTAAAGAAGAACCATTTCTATTTACACTAACTAAGCAGCTTGTTTTACCAGGCCCATTACATGATTCCTGACTTTATTAGGTCTGGAATGTATATTTCACCCATGGTGAGAAACATGCTCATTCATTTCTTATGATATCATAGTCTTCTCCATGGTAATCTGGTGCTATGTGAGGAAAAACAATAGAAGAGAAAACTTTTCATGCTGAGATGAAGACGGATAAGGAATTATGTTCAGCCGGGTGGGAGAATATATAAGAGGAACAAAACCACAGAGCCCCTGATTCTGAGGATCTGATTTCTTTAGTATCTGGCATTGGCCATAAAGTGCAGGCAATGAAAAGAGGAGCTGACCTCAATGTCTCCTTAGCAGCAATCAGAAATTCATTTCAGTGTGTGAGCATTTAATTAGCTTCACTGAGTTTACAAGACCTTCAGTCATTTTAAGATACTCGAGGCAACTATGCCACACGTAAGATTACCCTGAATCTGGAATGCCAGCCACTTAGGAAGAATGTCTGGAGAGTTTTAATTGAAGGGGACTCCTTTGTTTTTATATCCATTTGATGTGCCATTACCATTTCCTCCACCACTAATTTACACAGAGGGACTCAACTACTCCAAACAATTGTTTTAATCAGTAAATCACAGAAAACCTTCAAGAAAGTTTAAGGTTGTTTTGCGTCTATGAAAAGTCAAATGGCACCATTAAATTTTTAGAGCTAATCTAACCATTACACAGTGCAGCCACTGCACCACTTCAGGCATCTGGGGAGAGTCATCGCCTTCCCCTTTTTTACGGAAGACCTGAAATATATCTGCTGCATGCATTTATTGCATGCGTACAATAAATATATATGGAGTGGGATTAACTAACAGGAGGCAATTACTAATTTTATTATGGCTTCATGAGGTCTGTATATCAAGCTCCTCTCCCTGGCAAGGATGAGGAATTGCTAAATACAGCTAATTTCTGGGCTGATCTTATTTATATACTGGACGCTAATCCCCTTCACATATCTCATGTGCTTCTTTCTTCTCAGAGATACTGTCCCTCAGTGACCTCCTCCCAGCATTTCATTAAATGCCTTCAGCCTCACTAAATTACAGCACTTTAAAAACATTGAGTTTAGCATATAAAAAGAGAGAGAGAGTTTCTGTACGCTGCCATGGGATAAGGTGCAGTGAAAATCCCATACAAGCTGAACTGTACTTCCTAATCAAATGGGTGTAACAGATGGCTGCTAGAGCAAGCCATCACAATGGAAATATCTGCAGTTCTCATGGTAACGGAATCTGCCAGGTCTGAGGGATTTGCTGTTTTCCAGGACATCTGAGCTGCAATCTCTTTCGAGCTGTCTAGCAGTCTCAGTCTCACTCTCTCTCACTCTCTCAGCATGATGGAGATAGAGTTGAAAGGTGGAGCCTGATTTTGCATTCCAGCTGTGATTAAAGACACGCACACACAAACGCGCGCGCGCGCACACAGAATCAACAGCACTGCATATTCATTATGCTACCTAGAACCTCATTAACCACTCAGACAGAACAGCAAGGAAATTTTAATATTCCTCCTTCTTTAGGGAGGAGAAGAAAGAAGTGTAATGGGGGAGAAGGGGGGGAGAGAGGAAGATAGCATGTATGTGGGGAATTAAGATTCATGAGACGTACCTTTTAATAAAGATATGGAGCAATGTTAAAACTAGAAGTTGTTTCCATTTCATGGCAGTATGTCAAGATGACTTAACATAGCAGAGTGAAACATCTGGCCTCAAAAAAAAAAAATTATTATGTCGAATTTCCAAAACATAATATAGAATCTATGGAAGAAGGAGAAGAAGAAGAAAAAAATAGAGCAACTGCGTACCATAATACTGAGCAAAAGCGTGTGACAGACCTCCTGGTATTGTGTAATTAGAAAGGTGATCCTTCTCATAAGGTGTAGGATAGCATAAAGACAATGAGCTTTAATTATAAATCTAAAGAATTGGGTTTAAACCCACAGGGCTCCGTTAAAAGGTTCTTATATTTCTGCATGCAATTCAAAATCATCAGCAGGAAGAAAATAATCATTCATGAGACTTTTATTAAAGTCTTTTCCTCCAAATCCCTATCAATTTAAAGAAATAAGAAGAAGCATACTGCCTTCTTTGCTAGACTACCTGCTAGAAAGCACAGAGAGGGTTGATTCACAGCTGCCTATTCTCTTGGGTATTTGAGCCTGAAGATCAGACAACATGTAAGAATTCAGCCGTGGCTCAAAATGGAAACAAAGAGGACCATTCTTAAAGCAATGTGAAATGAAAAACTACAGGCTGTAGACTGTAGACCTTAGCATGCTGATCCACCACATTGTCCTTGAGGGCACTAAAGTTAAATACATGTGACAGCCAAAGAGACGGGGAAAATGCTTTCCAGAATAAAATGACCTGATCTCCTTTTTTTTCATGATGTAGAATAAGCCAGGAAAAGCAAGCTCCTGAAGTACCCACTCAAGAACTGGGTGATCCGAGGTGGTGTTGTCCACCTAATTGTGCATCACTGAAGAGCATTTCCATGTGATCTTTCCTTGAAGCCTGAAATGCTTTCACCATGACTCCACTCCTCTGTGGTAATGAGTTCTGGATAAGGAATTTCATTCTTATGTTGGGTTGGTTAGTTTCAAACAGGTATCTAGAGTCCTATTGCGACAGCACTGCATTACACCTCCAGGGGCCTCCAAACCTGTCAGCTGGTTAGAAATGACTGCTGGTGCTAAGCAAGAATGGTTGCAACAACAGCAGAAAAATAGTGGTAATTGTTGGCAGTCAGCACCAAAACACTTGGCAACATGAGGGGTAAAGAAGTCACCTCTGCTCACAGCAAGCTGTGGCTGGAGCCACCAGCAGTTCCTCGCAGCTGGAACAGGGCTTCTCATGCTGCAAGGTGCAGAGCTGCTCAGTGTGAGAAAGCAGTGCTCAAATCCACGTCTACTTTCTGCCACCTTCGTGCAAACTTAAGAGCACAATTACTCCTTCACCTGAGTGGGAGAGACAGCCACCCCTGGAGTGAACTTGGGCTGATTTATGGAAGAATGTCACGTTCAGCTGAGTGAGTAGAAGATTTCAGTTCCTTTCTTAAAGTACAGCGGTGATTCACAACAGAAAAAAAAATGGTGCATAATTTTACCTTTTATCAGAGAGCAGTTCTGGGTGGGATGAGGGGGTGATAAAAGAACATGGAGAGGTAGTTCTGTTCATCATCCCATTATCTGAGGTTCTGTGTTTCCCCATAAAGTCAACAGAGATTGTCAATGGCATAGGCACACACCATTTTTAATGTTGCATTCCGCACTGTGTAGATGTGCATTCAGCAAATTCAACCCTCAATGTAGTTGGTTAAAAATTATTTTTACTCAGCTTGGAATATATCCAGAGTTAACAGTGTGATTCTTGCAGCAACCATTCCAGCCTAAGCAATGACACAAGAATCCAAGAAAATCTTTTACACATTCTTACTTGATAAAGCAGCCCTTCAAGTAATTGACTGCTCAACATTGCACTGCACTGCTATTACTGTACTGCTAATATTTATTAAGAGATCAGAGTGTTCCTCATTGAACAGTTTGTGGAAGGTTCCGACTCAGACTCGATCCATGAGCTGTGCAGTGTGATCAGTGGTGCTCCAAGCCATGGAGCCTCACATATGGATTTCACCTATCCCTGGTGTCTATTGGCTGTTCCTCAAACAGCAGGATCGTAGCACACACACAAAACACAAGGCTATCTGCAAAGAGATCTCTTCTCTAGACACCATTTCCTTCCATTCAGAAACTCTCGTGATAAGTCACTTTTGCCCTGTCTGCTGACTGCCCCCAGATGGTGCTCTCATAAGCCTGTCCCTGTGCCCGCTCACCCTGCTTGCTTATTCCCAAGCCTTATTCCTCCACCAGGCCACCGGGTCTACTCTTTTCTCGAATATGACATTTCTTGGAGATTGGGACAACAAAAAAACCTCCTTGACCATCTAAAATTGTTTCTTTAAAGTGAAATTAAGTGTTAGTCAGAGCTCAAGCATCTGACTTTCAACATTAGCAAGCTGCCCCAGAGTCCCCACACATCTCACAGGCCTTAACAGGATCTCTTTCATCCAGCCTCACTCCTCCCTTCCTAAAACTCTGTCCAGCTTGAGCCCTGACACGGGCTTCCAGTTGGGAAAACTCCACCTGATGACTCCAGCAGACCTCATGGTCTCCAGAAAAGCTTAAGTAGTCCCCAGCCACACTCTGTGGCGATCCTTGCTAATGCCCAAGGTAGATCAGAGAACTGCATCTCAATTTTAGGGTGTGTTTATGACACGCTCTTAACAGCTGAAGCTCTGAGAAATCCTGAGTTTCGTTCAGTCCCAGATGGCTCTTGGTCCCCAGCTGACTCCGGCCCAGACAGAAAAATCATCAGTACTTAAAATTAGTGGGGTGGTGCAAGCTGGAATCATAAAACTCTGAAATAGACCCTCTTGCTATTTCAGTTCTAATTGCGCTCGTTGCTGCCTGGTTAGCAGACACTTTTCAATCAATTGCTGCGTTTGTGCTGACAACACCGGATCACAAGAGTTGCTCTTGTCATTTCAGTGACCTCCATCCTCAATTGTTCTTGCTTTCTGGCCAGGAGCTACGGGGCCTTGTTTCTAACACCCACAGCCACGGAGCAGGGAAGAAATCTTCCCGTTCCCACCAGCCCAGGATTCCCAGCTGCTACAGAGAGCACACCACAAACCTGCCCCTGCACATCAGCAGAGGATCTGACCTACAGTGTTTACATGGCGATGGAGCTCTGTGATTTGACATTTTAACGACAACAAAAAAGTACCTAAATACTCTCCTTTTGCTCAAAGTTGATCCTTCCTGGCAATTTCACACAGAGATCCCAGACATCAAATTCCTCAGCCCTGCGAGCCTTTCCCATCCCCTGCAGGGGCTTCACGGACTTCACATACCAGAGTGAATCTGCTCCGGTCAATCAGCTCCTGCAGTCCCCTGCACGCTTCCAGCACCTGCTAACAGAGGGGATAACCTCAACCCCACCCTTTCCTACACAGTAATCGCCTTATTCTTCAAAAATACTGCTCAGAGCAGGATGCTCCATTACAGGATGCTCCTATAAATACACCACACTTTCAGACGGAGGAAGCAAGCATGCTCTAGTAAATATTTTAGCAGTGAGGTGGCATGGAGTCCTTAATGCTTGTCATTTTTCAACATAAGGAGCACTCCATCAGAAGGTGCTCTACACTCTAGGGAGAGAATGTGCATTCTAACAATTACAGGACAGACAGTGGCCAGCACCTTATCAGTATTAATTTTCCTTGAAAACATGTGTGGTTCTTCCTCCACTCCACCACCTAATCTCCGGAAGCACTTGATTTAATAAGAAAGTTCATAATGTCAAGTTACAGACACCATGAGAGGGAAGCCTGGTAAGGTAGAGTTGGCAAATCAACAAATTATATTAAAAAAAAAAAAATCTTGGCTATCTCCTAGACAAATTTTTTTGCCTTTTTTTTTTTTCTTTTTTTTAAGAGCTTTCCTCAGTATGTTCAGCTCTGTGGTGGTGCAGGAGTGCTTGTGAGAATCGAGGTGGGGAAAGCAGCAGAGCGTGGTGGTCTGGAAAGCAGTGTGCATGCAAGGAGTGAGGGTGTGCAAGCCCTCTGTGGCTCTGCTGACACTAACCAAGTTGTTTTACGGGGATAACACTGATTGCTGAGCACGGTAATGCTGTCAGGACTAACTAGGGCTGCCTATAACAGGGACAAAGAGAAGGATCGTATTTTATAGCATGCCTGAGGTCCAGACAGAAGAGCTCCATGGCAACACGCAGGGATCTGTTATTCTTCCATTTATTCTCACATGCAGCTCCTGGCATTGATGTGATCTCTATACCATGAGGCAGGGAGGATCTTTGCTCCTCTTTCTCACCAAGCTGCCAAGATGCAGCTCTTTCCTCAACCTTATCTATCCTTGTGAGCTGAGAGGGTAACAGCTTTGCAAAACTGTTCTGGGATGCCTTATGAGATGAAAGGAGCTCCAGAGGATGGCTTCTGCAGGACCTGGAAAGATTTCTTTTCTGCGGCAAGTGACCAGTAACCCTAAGCCTGCAGTGTGTGAACACTTGCTGATAGGTTTAACTTTATGCATGTGATGATTAATAAAAATCAGATATTTCACAGGCATGTGCACACACAGACACAAAAGCAAAAGTCCTGGTCCCATCCCACATATCTTCTCTTGCACCAGTTTGAAAACTGTTTGTAATAACTGGAGCAAAGATCATACCATATTTCCTTTAGATAACAGAAGATAAGACCAAAAATCAGGACTGTGGCAAGTGCAATATTTCACTCCTTCCCTTGCATACTCAGCAGACTTTGTAATCAAGCTTCCTCACTTGAAGACACCCTTCCTGCAAGTATGGAAATGGGCAGCACCTGTTTCTCAGATTTGTGAAATGTCCACTTATCAAAGCTCTTGTAACAGAGACAGGACAGATTGTCACCTGCCCACAGGATGGGAGATGGCGCTGCTGCTTTCCTGCAGAGGTGACCTTGGACCTCTTTCACTCCCAAAGCTTTATCTGTCCTGATCATTGAGCTGCTGAGTTTGTAGGAGGAACAGAGAAATAATTTTTACTGTATGTTAAGCATACAGCACAATGACACCATCTCAGGTGAGATAATGTGTCTATATAAGTACCTCTTTTTTTTTCTTTCTTTTTTTTTTTTTTTTTAACGTAAAGCCTAAAACATCTGCAGAGACATCAAAAAAGGAATGAGCATGCTGCACAGGAACACAACGCAGCTGACAACGAGCTGATCTAAGATTACTTGAAGTTCTCTTGCAAGCTCTTCCTCCCACCTCTGGTCTGTAATGTCACTTGGTCAAACCCTAAGCAAAGGTGGCACAACACAAAACAAACAGCTGTGGTTCAAAGAGAGCATGCAAGGCACAGGCCCTGGAGTCAATGCCCAGAGGAGAGGTAGAAAAGGGCCATTTCCAGCAGGAAGTGTGAAGAGCTCACAGGATTGTCAGAACTGCCCTTTTGCCTTTCAAATCTAAGGAACAATCAACAGCAAGAGGGCAAACCAAAAGACTTTTTTTTTTTTTTTAAATTTGGTCTTTGTATATCCTTTGCAATAAATAAACCTTCCTATTTCAATATTTGGCAGGGTGACAGACTCTAAAATGGAGCAGGAAAGATAATTGATATTTACAGGAGAAGAAGGTGCAGTTAAAAACAGGCAAACACTACTCCATAAATAAGAGGTTCCTATTGAAAAAGATGATTACCCAGATCTCTAGGTTGACACCTGAAATCAAATCACCCTTAATGGATAATGTGAACATTATTAGTATGAGGGGGAAAGCCACTGCAGACCTTGGGCTCTGGATTATGGAAGAAACAAGATTTGCTTCTGACTTCACTTTTTGTCAGTTTAAAACAACAAAGAGACCATGGTTTACTTTTGGTAAGCTCAACTTTCCATAACAGCAAGGGTTTTTTCCATGTACCTAAATATTCTTCTGCTCTGAACTGGAAGAGGATGCTGGATTGTTTAGAAAGAAGCTTCCTCCAGGTCTTGGTTCCTGTTGTGCTTAGCTGTTTTCCAGAGATCTTAATATACATACACCCTGCACAGAGACAAGAAAAGGAAAACATTTTTCACCTGACAAGAGGGTCTGGAGGAACAAAATTGTCTGGAATAAAAGCTGAGAATCCACACTTCAGAGCAGTTTGCTTGCACTTCTAGTCCAACTGATCAGGCATGCTGAAGTATTTACATTTCCCATCTGAATAGCAGTCCACATTGTTTTAGCTCACAGGAGGGTTTTTGGCTTCTGCCAGTCTAAATAGAATGATTCAAAACTGAATCATTTCCTGCAATTTTATTTCATAGCTGAATGCACACCATAGCAAGATAAGTCCACAAACACATGGAGCTACCTCCAGAAAACCATCTAACTCTCTGGGCTGCTTCAAGTGGAAGCCCTAAATGACTAAAGTGGGTTCTGTTGTTATTATGGCAGGGAAATACTCCTGCAGGAGATGGTCAGTGGCCAGCAGCAGCTGAGACAGCGCAGTAATCACACAGCAACTGGATTTTCCACCGATTGCAGAGAAGAAAGGGATGCTTCCTGAGCTCTGTCTCTCAGCTCTTTTAACTCAGGATCAATATCACAGAGACAGAGGGAGAGAGACAAACAACCAGCAAACGGAAAAGCAACTGCAGCCTGCCACAGTTGCGGGGAAGGGAGATAAAAGCCTGACGCACTCTGAAATCTAATATGCCCAGTCACCTGGAATGAGTGTCTCCTGAAAAGGGCAAGCCTGCTCGACATCCTCAGTCAACCCCCCTTCCAGAACTGAAGCACCAGGATCTGGAAAGCTTTACCTTATTAGGCTCATTAAAAGCTAACTAGCATTTAGAGCTTACATGGAGATGAGGTGTCAGCAGAAGCAAGACCCTGTGAAATACGTGTGTAACCCATGTGCTGCAGAACAGTCTGCAGCCTCCAGAAGACACATGCTGTATTTTTAGGAGCAGATTAGGGATTGTGTTGTGGCATCAGCCAGAATGCAGCTTTTGGGGTGCTAAAGGGTCTTCTGAGAAAGCAACCACTGAAAACACCTCAGCAGCAATGAGCTCTGCCAGAAGACTGAAGTTTCAGACCAGAGTAATGTGCCTTTAAAAAGTACCATGTCTACACTACTGTATTGCTTACTTTCTGAAGCTAAGCCAGAGGGATGTACATAGTAAGATCTTTGTCTCATTTCAGGGAGGATACAGGATAAGGATTCTGTGCCAGTAATCTTCCCTGGATTAATGGTTTCTCTTTTATCTGCTGTATTTCTGCTCAGATGTCTTTGCTCTGAATGAGTCAGTGGAATGCAAATGATGGGTACAGTCGGTCTGAAAATATTTAAATCTAGCTTTCCACTGCACTGCAGGTTTGTGGAAAAAAAAATACTCACATATAAATATACATGCAGAATAAAGGGCAGATGAAAATTACAGATATATCAATAATGAAAAAAAAACCCCAGTGGTGGGTCAAATTGACAAGAGATTCATTTTTCTGTTTCTCCTTATTTTCTTTTTTTTCTTTTTTTTTTTTTCTCAGAAATACCAGCATTTAGTTGCTTGCTATGAATGGGTGAGTAAAATCTGCAACACTCCTTTCCTAAGCCTCAGACACTAGACAAAAACGTATCCGTGGGAATAGGAACCTGATTTTGTTCAGGCTGCTAAATGCCTGATCTTTATTATCCCAAAAAGTATCTTCCTAAAGATAGCACTCTTAATACTGACAAAGGATAAACCACACAACACAGACATGATTTCTCTGGATTTTCACCCTTTCCTTCTTCTATGACAGATTTCAGGGTTTTTTCATTCTGCTGGGATATGGTTCCTCTCCTCTTCTGCTTAGGGCATGAGTTTTTCCTCAAGCAAGTGATTGCAACCCTTAAGCAGCCAGGTTAGAGGGGTTTCAGAGGTGCAGCTCTGTTTGGGAAGCTTTGTCATGGGCTTCAGCAGGAATTGTCCTCAAATGGTGGCTGCCCACAGAGTTTTTAGAGCCTAAAGGAAGCCCAGAGGGTCTCCAAAAGCCCTTGTGTACTGCAGAGCAGTGGTGGAAGGAGGAATTGGAAAGGAATGACTGGATAATGTCCTGGGCTTTTCCAGATTCTGTGGGAGTTGGCTCCATCACACAATACTCATTCCATAAGGGACCTGTCCTGGAGTGAGCAGCAGCTTTCTGATCAAGGGTGCTGCAAGGAGCAAACTCTGCAGCAAGAAGGAAAACGCCAACATTAACCTGGTGACTACTATCGTACTTAACAATAAATCAAACAGCACCAGAAGTTGTGCAATCAGAATCATTTGCAAGAGAATATTAAGCCCACTAGCCTGTCATAAAAGCAAAGAAATTCTCCTTTTGAAAAGCTGCCTATAAATCCAGCTGCAACAAAACAAACAAAACAAAGACTCATATTGTCTACCTAATCCATGTGGGACCTGAGAAGTAGTTAGCAGGAGGAATCTGCCTTTAACAAAAACCAAGATATTTTTATTTTGATGGATTTGTAATAAACCACCTTTTCTTCTAAATTTTCCTTAAAAATAATTTTTAAGCATTTTAGATTGAATTTACATTAAGTTTGAATTTTAAAATCTAATTTAATAAAATATCTTCATTTACCCCAGAACTGGTTTTCAAGATGGGAAATTAACTACGTTGTCTGCTGGTTTTCATTTAAAGAATACAGAGAATTTCACTTAGAGTGGACAGCAGTTTTCAAAACACATCTTTTAAAATGGTGATCTACTGACAAAAATTAACTTTTCAGATTAAATAGCCAGCTCCATAAAATAAACTATTAATTTCTGGGATTTTAGTAGTTCCTCCTGTTCTGAGTAAGAGGAGATTTTCAGAGCTGAGTAGTCTGTTTTCAGGTCTGTTGGTGCACAGTTAAACCCAACAAGCCCTGCAGCACCACGGGGCCAAAATCTGGGTGTGAGGAGCAGGTCTGGCATCGTGCAGTTCTCACATGAAGGCTCACAAAACTCTCCCAAAGAAATGTGAAACTTCCTTCTGCTCTGTTATGTTGTGGCTGACGGTTACCTAAGTGATGCCCAGAACTTCTTCCAGGTCTACATGAATGACTGATGACTCAGGTCCTTCTGGTAATTTCCAAAACTTCCACATACATTCATGTGAGCCTCAGGAGCAGGACAGCTTAGGCAAAAAGACGATGGGAGATCAAAGCCTGCCTTTGCTACAGGAACCTGCCTTGCAGTGGAACATCGTTAGGTGGTCTGCAGAATGAATTAATGAAAGAAAGGAGTCTCTGTGGCCACTTTTACACTGAGGACAAACAAATGATGACCTTCCTCCACAGGCCAGCTGGGTCATTCTGCAAAGGCTGATGCCATCAGCTTTGCTGAGAAAGCTGCCCATAAGCAGGGGGCGCAAAATCCATCTGTAGTGAAATCAGGCTGATGAGTTAGACCCTGCTGCCAGGAAACATCCAAATGGCTTCAACAGCAATCCCCACGAATTCTCTGCTCTCACAACAGTCAGCTGGCCAAGCCTCTGCCATGTGGACAGGGAGCTCACAGCCTGGTCTCAGGTTCATACCTCAGATGGATTTTATCTGCCCTTCACAGTTTCCTGAAAACAAAGCAAGATTCACTTCAGCCCACAAGACTCCTGACACACGCGTGCACCTGCTTCATCCACAGGCAAGAAAACGAGATGTTTCTTATTTAACCTGCCACCAAATTCCTGTGCCAGACTGGATCTTCTTCAGTCACCGGTAAGAAAATGAGATGTTTCTTGGTAAACCTGCCACCAAATTCCTCTGCCAGACTGGATCTTCTTCAGTCACCGGTAAGAAAATGAGATGTTTCTTGGTAAACCTGCCACCAAATTCCTCTGCCAGACTGCTGCTTCCCCACACTGGTGGCCAGGCTTCCACTGTCAGCAGCTGAATGTGATCTCCATCTTGAGATTTATGAAGCATTTACAGCATTGCAGTAATGCACAGCAGAAATGCAATGACTATTCTTATCTCACTGGAAAGACTGTGCACGTTTCCCTGCTTGAAGTCATCTTCTCTGGGGAGCCATTTAAAATGAAACCTCCGCGTTCTGAAAACATGTCTTCGGCATAAGATCTGAGTGTTTTCCTGCCTTGGCCATTATAAAATGCAAGAAATTGAATCAAAGTGCACTCCTAAAAACTATATACTTCTCCTGCATGCTTCCCTCTCTTCTCTACACAAATACAAGCCCTGGAAGGTGAAAGATTTCAAACTCATTATACAGCATGAAACAGTATTTAGAAGCATGGTGCATAACACAGCTACTCTACAAATATGTCCAAACAAACATAAAATTAGCCTTTCATGGCTCGGAGAGCACATTTTTTAGCCCAGTCTTTAGCTTAATAATTTCTTTACAGGAGAAAGCAGCCTATATGCCATTGAGCAGTTCTTAGATTCCTAGGTCAAACAAAGTGAGAAAATGAATAGGCCCATTCATGCTTCAGACAGGATAATTCTGGCAAAGCTGGTGTTGACAGTGTTAAAGAGCAGTGATGGAGGAGTCTGGTCTTGTCACGCTAATTGTGACCATGAGTGACAAAAAGTGCGTTCCCTTTGCCAGTGGACCAATCTTTCAGGTTTGTAGAATCTAAACCGTGCTTATGTCATTTGACATTTAAAGGGGCAGAAAACCCGTGTACCCAGTTGCCTGCTTTGTCTGAGCCTGCCATGGCTCTGGCCCAGGGGAAGGGCTGGTGATTTTGAGGCCCTACAGGGAGAAGAAGGGTGGCAGCAGGGTGTGAAGCCAACCCTGTGGTCTGACCCTGCCTCCAAATAATCCCCTGAGCTCTAGAAACTGTGGCTCTTTTCTTGAGCTAGGGAGCACAGCCTGCCTGGGCGAGTGTGGTCACTTTGGAAATGGTCATTTGGTGCTTGCCCATATCCTCCTTGTTCCACAGAGGGAATCTCTGGAGCTGGAAGGAATGTCCAGGTAACAATGCAGGAGAAAGCACAGAGCAAAAAACCACCTATCATAAAGAACCAAGAGAGCTGTCATGGACTAAACCCCATTCTCAATTACAGCAATGTGTCTCCCTTATCCCTTGCTTCAAATCATGCCAAGTATCAAAGAAGCATTTTTCTCACCCAAACAGAATACCATTTTCCTTAGAAAGGCTCTAAATCCAATGAATTAAACATTATCTTCTGCAACAACAAAGGGAAATTAGTATCCCCTCTTACTTTTTTCTTCAGCAGGGCAAGGTAGGGACTCCACCCCAGACAGGCAATTCAAATAGCTCCCATAAGCATTTCCTACACCACTCCTTCAGAGGGACCATATTAAAAATAAACTAATGCTGTAGGAAGCTTCGGAAAATGACTTCAATGGTATTTATTGCTTTGATAGGGTCAGTGCACAGTATGTGCATGTTGCCTTTTAAACATATGTTTCAGGCAAAGAATCAAAGCTAATTTCAGTGTGTGAAAAGCAAGCAGATTTCATTACTGATTGTGACTTTAACTTCAAAATGATAAGGATGCTGGATGTAGGTTCTCAAAACTGAATGTCCAAATGGGAATTTATGATGTAGAACTTCAGCTTTATCATCCATGGGCTTCAATATAGAATGAAGAAAGAAATTCTCTGCTACCAGGAATCTCACAGTTAACCCATGAGCCAGCTGACTATTTTCCCACTCTCTAATTCTCCCTGCAGCTATTTCCTATCTCTAGCATGTTAAAGCAAGAATGGCCATTGGCACTAGCCACTTCTGGCATCCAAGTAGTGGATATGAAAGAGATCTGATTTTTTTTTTCCACCACCACAATGCAGCCCCACTTCGACTCTTTGCAAGAAGTGTCAGCAGAATTCATAATAAACCAAATACAATCTTATGCAAAGCAGAATAAAAGGCCTGCTAACAAATCTCTTTTTTTCTTCTTTTTTTTTTTTTTTTTTTTTTTAATGAGGTTTTTTTTCAACTTTTTTNTTTTTTTTTAAATGAGGATTCTTTGCACATTATTGCACCAGATCTGGTTCCCAGCTTCAGGCAACCATGTGTAATAAGCCTTCCCAAATGCTGTCTGGAAGGAGGTGAACCCATAGTATTATTAAAAGGCTTCAAGTATAAACAGCAACAAGTGAATGAATGAGAACTTTTCCCAATTTTTTCCCCAAGGTCAGATTCAGGATTCACTAATGGTAAAAGCCAGAGAGGTTCAAACCCAGTAGCCTAAAGATAGATGTCTAACTCAGGGTTAGATACCTAAAGCAGCCACATTTTCCACAAGATATTTTGAACACCTATTTAGCTCTGAAAGTAAACATAGCAAACCCGCTACTGGAGAAAAAAGCTCTTGGATACCCCTGAAAGATCTTAAATGTTTATGTTAACATGTATAAAAATGCATATACACATTCAATTAGTGAGTATCTATACATATGCATATGTGTACACATACGTACACTCCAGAGAGCCTCATTTGCACAGCGGGAAAGCACCACAACTTCACTTTGAGTCAAAGAAAAAGTGCAGGATTATGAAAAATAATCAAGCCGGGTTTTTTTAATGCCGCTGTCTACAATTACAAACATGCACTCACTGCTCTGTAAGGCTTTGTCCAGGTCTGTTTAACAGCACCACACTCCCCTAGGTTCAAATGACACCTTTGAAACAACCGAAGCAGTAAATCACACCTCTTTATTATCATCTCAACAAGAATGATAACAACCTGCTCTGCTTGGTGAAATACCCATGGGAATTTCACCCAATTACGTGGGGATAACGTATCTTTCATGACTTTAGCTGTCTACCATTTCCATTGTGTACTTGGTAGTCAGTCACAAAGGACACAATCCACTGAAGGAAAATGTATAGACAAGGGGTTAGCCATTTCAAGAGTGGAGAAAGGGAGGTAGAAATCGAAAGGAGAAAGAGAAGGATGACACAGAGCAACTGCTCAGCTTAGTAGCACAGCTGCTTAAACAACTGAATAGCAATCAATGGGTTAGCATTCAATCCAAGTTTAGATCACATTGAAATCTATTAGAATACTGCATATAATTAATGACTCTTACTTATTTGGTATTCTATCTTGGAATTAATCAGCTCAGTTGTTATGCAGGGAGAAAAAAATTTAAAAGAAAAAAAAAATAACTCAGCTAGTAGACAGGCCCGAACCCAAGAAAAACAACCACCTTGATTTCCCTGGTGGTTAACAGCCTGACAGTACTCAACAATACAGGCTGAAGTTGAACACTGTGAGAAGCAGTGCAAGGTAAAGGTTTCCTGGCTGTTGGGGCAGCAGCCTGGTTTGTGTGCTCACACAACTTGCCCCATCCCCTCCCATCCAGGCTCTCGCAGTGCTCGTAGGGTTGTACCATCTGCTGGAGCACAATTCAGAGGTAGCTCTTAAGTGATGATAGCTCTGGGAAATGATAATCACTGGGTCATAGAAAGCTGTACTGCAGTGTATAAATAAGATAACAGAAAGTGCTGAGCAGGGCATGTTTGCATTATGAAATGTATTTTCCTTTTTCCTGTATAAAACCTGTCTTGAAAGCGTGGGGAATGCAGCAGGATTGAAAACCAGAAGGAAAGCAACACAGCCCCAGAAGCTGCACAAAGGAGGAGGGGGATGGAGGTATGGTAAGCTGTAGTATTATTGACTGAGGAATGATAAAAGAGGAAGGAATTCAACAGTTACATCTATTTCGCTTGGTGCAATGGCATGAGATCAAAGGCTTATGTTCACATTAGCCCAGAATAATGCACACTCCATAAATGATGCAAAGCTAGGCCACATTCCCAAGATGTGACAATGCCTCAAGATGCCCCTGTGCTAAGTTCAGGTCAAGGCAACAGGCTCCTGCATATGAAATTCTTTTTCAAAGCACACAGAAGTACTTAAACCACTGGGCATGGAGATCGACAACATTCAGGACAGGCAGGATGTCCTCCACTGTCTTCTACTTTTCCACAGATGGCTTTGCAAATTCAGTCAATTTTCATTCATTTGCAGGGTTTTTTCCCAATTGCTGTTGATATTTCAGAAGATCCAAACTGTCCACCCAAGCACAGAGAAGCTCGGGATGAGAAACTGTATTTTATTTTGTTTGTAAAGCAGGCATCAGAGCGGAAAGCATCAGAAGATAGTCAACTCAAATTCCAGAGATGTGGCTCGGTCCCACCTCTGCACTGGCAACGTCTGTGAGCTTGATCGGCTCACCTGGGACAGCCCCTTTAATGGCTGCAGAGCGAGAACAATGTCAAATAGTTCCTGAAAGCCCCAGTTTATTTTTTTCTGAGACACGTTTGTCAAAGCCACTTAAAGATTCAGATCAGTGCTGGTTGTACCTTGATTCCTGGGGGAACCAGCCCTTGTGGATACCTTAAACAAAACACTGCCCAGGACACATCCATATCATAAATTCCTTTAAGAAATCCTAATCTCTGGGACTCTGTCTACCATTAGCTAAATGGAGATGAATAATTATTTTCCCTCACCTTTCATGGTTTGGTTGGTGCAGGGAAGCGTTGCCATACCAACAGCGATCCAGCCTGGCTGTAGGACAGGGCTGGAAGTGTGGAGGTGCAGACATCCCAGGCCAAGAAGAAAATCCTCCTCTCCGTCCCTCCCTCCTTTCTTTCTTCCCTGCCTCCATCCCTCCTCTCCCTGGAAGAGAAGCAGTTTCTCTTTGTGAGGGAGCACAAAGGGGAAGAAAGAAAAGGAATTGTCCATCAAGCTTAGCAGAGCCTCGGGGGCTTTCAGCAGAGGATGCCACAGCCTATGAGGAGAGCGAGGCGCACTGAAGACTGATTTTAAAAGGACAGTTCAACCCTAGCTACACTGAACATGTGGCACTGAAAGACTCACTGACATCTTCCTGTGTTTTGCTTTCCACAGATCAGCACCGCTCCCCACTCACAGGGAGAGCCGAGTGCCTCGCTGTTTGTAGGGTGCCCAGTGATGCTGCCCCGGCAGCCAGACCCTTACTGGGGGCTCACAGCAGGCACCACTGATCTGGTGGGTCTTCTGGGTCCCTCCTTACCTGACAAAAAACATCAGCGGGCCTCTAAACGTTACTTCAGGGAAGATGTAACAGATACATTCATTCCCTGCCAGAGGCAGTAAGTCCTGCAGACCCAAACAGGGGGTCTAGCCAGTCCTGGAGAGAAATAAACCATCCCTCCAGTGCCAAACCTGTGTCCCACTCCAGACACCTTTCTCGAGACACTGGAACCAAAAAGGGATTGTCAATAAGCACAGAGAACGAGGTGATTATGAGAGGAGACTGGAAAGCAAATGAGAGAGAGCCATAGAAATTACTCAGGGTAGACACAATAAAGGTGTGTTTATATTTATATACACATATATATGTGTGTGTGTGTATACAATAATTAATGGTGTAGAAAAAATAAAAGACACCTTTTCTCACAGTATAAAAGGTGAATGAGTCTAAACAAAAATGGAGAAACCCAAAACCACTGCAGAGCTACCAGACAACACAGCCATAATGTCCTCCAGACTACGCAGTCCCACTGAGACTACACTCAAAATCAGACCCAGAGATCTTGAATATCCAGAGTTACAATTATCTATTAAAAATAAACAAGCCCCAGGGAAGTGCAAAACTCCTTGAACTGCAGGAGGATAGGAAAACATCCATTCCTCAGAGAGAATGACAGAGCACCTGTGAAATGAGGAAACTTCAAGTGCAGGCTGGAGCATCTAAGTCAAGAGGTGTTCACATGCATTTACAAAGAGAAAGACCAGGTCTTCACAGGATTGAGACTGTGTCGGCCTTTGGAGACAGAGGTGCCAAACCAAGGCAGCAGGGAACACCAAAGTGAGGAGAAAAATGGGATTGGGTGATATTAGGATTATTGCTGCAGTTTAAGGCTCTCCCTCACCCGTGACAGACCTTTTGGCCCTGCCTGGCCAATCCATCCCCACCAGCTCTTTGAGTGGGGCTGTTCACCAGGCATTCCCTTCTCTCTCCACCCCATGACAAAGGGCCCCTTCAGCCCTCTCTCCTCACACGCTGGGCTGCCCTGGCTCTGCTCTTACAGCCTCCAACCTTCCCCATACCTTGAGCTGTCCCAGCTTTCACTGCAGCGGGGTGTTTTCCTCTTTGTGCTTTGTGACCAGAGCCATATTTCAGGACAAAGAGGATCTCCTGATCACGTCGCCACAATCAACACAGCTCTCCACCTTCAGCTCACAACCCTTTCTCTTCAGCTCCCTATGACCTGTGTCTGCCTTTCACTCACCTGACAGACCTCCCACTTTCTCTGGTTATTGATCTACAAGACTAAGCTGGAATATTTCTCCATCTTCCTTCTCTTTGGGCCTCACGTCCTTTGGTGTCCTCATCTTCAGACCTCAATGATGACAAGGAGTGAAAGACTTTCACGCAGTTAATGCAGTGAGAGTTACGTAAAGAGAGAAATAAAGTTATACACCTAAGTTTAATATCTTCATAGGTGACCTGGAAGATGGGCTCAAGGTACCCTGCAGGAAGACCTTGGAGAGGTCTGCAAGAGTGGGATAACAAGAAACTTGTGAAGTTCAACAAGGACCAGTGTAAGGTCTTGCAACTGGGAAAACATAATCCGGGAATAAAAACGTAACGGGAACATAAACCTGGCTGGGAGCACATCTGTGGAAAAGGACCTGGGGGTCCTGGTGGACAACAAACTCCATGAGAGTGAACGGTGAGCTGCTGCAGCACAGAAAACCAACAGGATGTGGGTTGCATCAACCAGCAGAGATAACAAAGTCATTATCCCACTCTAATCAGCTCTTCTCAGTCCACATCTGGAACACTGTGTTCAGTTTTGGTCACTGATACACAAAAAAAAAACCAAAACCCATGGACCAGATGGAGAATGTCCGAAGAGGGCCACAGGGATGATCAAAGGGCTGGGAAGCTGCCAAGTGAGAAGTTGAGAGAACAGTGTTTATTCAGCCTTGAGAGAAGAAGGCTTAGGGGAGACCTTATCACCATGTCCTAGTACTTAAAGGGTGGCTGCGGAGAAGATGGAGACTCCCTTTTTACAAGGAGCCTCATGGAAAATGGGTAATGGATACAATTTACTCCTGGGGAGATTCCAATTAGACATAAGAGGAAAATTGTTCACAATGAGAACAATTAGCCATTGGAATTGTCTCTCCAGGGAAATGGTGGGTTTCCCAACACTGCACACTTTTAAGACTCCGCTGGAGAGGGTGCAGTGCAGTCTTGTCCAGAACCTGCTTTTGCCAAGGCTGGATCAGATGATCCTTAAGGTCTCTTTCCAGTCTGGCATCTTATGATTAGATGATTCCAAATACATTTCTGGACTGGACATTTACTGATTGTTTGCTCTTTATGGACTGAAAACTCTCTCTTACCACACTCACACCCCCATCAAAGCCTCCTGCATGGGTAAACACCTCCCCCTTGAGAGCCTCTAGAGCTCTGACATGAAGAACAGGTTCAGCCACTCCTTTGAGACATTTTATTAGAGTGACTATACCATATTTAGAAAATAACCTTGCTAAACACTGTGAAGTTTGGGTGTCTGGGAACATATCCACTCATTTCCATGAGTTTGTCATGAACACAGGAAAAAAAAGCTGGATTTTTTCAAAACTATGCTGCTGGCCAAGATGATTGCAGGGATGAACTAGACGAGCAGATGTAGACCAGGCAGAGACTCCTGCTTTTCTTGGTGGAGCTATGCTTAAGTGAAATCCCTTCACCAGAAATAATGAAATGGACATCTATGACAGCATCTGGAAGCTATTTCTGGATATACTTCAACGAGAGCAAATGCATTAAGGGTGGATGAGTGTTTTACGGGAAGAGGCTGCCACAGAGAGGTTGGGAGAGCATGGAGGCCTCAATTAGGGGGAGAGGAATATGAGAAGGAAGAAAGAAGAGAAGCAGTCAGCCCCACTGACAAAATGGGGAAGGCACTGCTAAAGGGTCACAGTTTGTAATCGTACCAGCCTGCCAGATTTTATTTCTGTGCAGGAAATATGCCGGGAGCACAACTGCTACTCCCTGGACTTAAAAAAACATTGAATGGTTAAGTTAAAATGAGGGGGAGTAAAATGTCATTATAATGAATGAAAATAAAATGTCTCGATCAAGCACCATTATACCAAGAGAGATGAATGGTTAAAAAACAGCCGTAGCTACATCAGTAAAACTTTCCCCTCCTGTTTTTCTCCCCCTTCACAATTGCGGGGTTAAGAAATAATAGTGATGAAGTTTGTCTAAGAACGGCAATAACTGCTGGTTTGTATTGATGCAAAAAATAGAATAGATTAATACTTTGCCACTGTATTTTCTTTACCTACACGTATAAATATCAATAAAAGCTTTAAGGATGTACACCAGATAATGGACTTCCTTGACAAGTCCACTAGACTTCTTGTGCTTTTATGCCACAGAACAAACACCAAAAGAAAAGTTAGATTCAAACAATTTCTGATGTAAAAGCTTATTTTTCCTTCACCTTTTAAAATTAAAAAAAGTCCTCCAGGAGCAAACCAACAAAGTAATTATGGTGCCAAAGCCAAAAGAGAAGCTTCTCAGTGAAGATGGGAATCAGTTCCTTAGCATTTTCATCTCCTCACTGTCTCACAGGCATGCCAGCGGCACGCAGCACAGCGAAAGGCCAGACACCCATTTGCAGTAATTTCAACACAACTCCCAGTCCCATCCTCACCTCTCCAAGCATCTTAGAAATATCTCTCTGCACAATGCTGGGTGGTCTCGTGACCTTTACAACGTGCCAGCTCGCTCTGGGCTCACGTGTGCAGCCCCACCACTACCAGCAGAGCCTTCCCACGGCTTTCCAGCACGAAGCACCAAACTGCAGCCTCCTCGCTCCAGGTACAGGCTCAGTGGTTCAGCAGTACACAGCCCACACTGCCTGACACTCCTCCCTACACAGCCACATCAGACTCCTGAAAGAGCTGCTCCTGCTCTTGATTCTCCCACGCTGTGCCTCTTCCAGAGAAACTGGTCTGGCTGTGCCTCTGCAGATCCCCAAAGAGAGTGATCTGGACATGAAATTCCTAAAGAGGTGCAAATCAGTGCTTCTCACTTCTATTTTACCCCTTGGATTGACATGTCCCAATGCTCAGACTGCCTTCTCCACGAGGCATGGTGATGTCTTGGAAGGCATCCTTGGCCATTGACTTTCTAGAGCTCTGGCAAACATGTTCCACCCCACGCAGAATGCTCTTTTTTATTCATCACAGCTTTTATTGATTTGTATTTGTCTGCATTATCTGCCTGGGTTATTTGTTGGCTCACTGACAGAAGGATCAAGATCATGCTGGGTTCTCTTTATGGTGCTGCTACAAAAAAATAAAAATTGCTAGCAACTGTAAAAGTGATTGTTTCTTGTTACTGGTCTCCATTAAATTGGTCAGGAGCACATCCCAAGCTGAAGGTGTGGCTGCAGAGGCACAGAGCAGAGCAGAGTTTCACTCAAAAATGCTTTGGCCTTGGCGGCTGTCCTCACCCAAAACCAAACATTTGTTTGACGGGAAGCCACAGCAGGAGGTCTCCTGTGATGTCCCTTAAAGGAAACAAAGGGGTTTCACCTCTTGAATAGGAAATACACAAAAATATACATATATGAAGATAAACCTATAGATAAACCAATGTGTATTTATACCTACAAACACCACTTTATATATAGGCATAGACCTTAGGCTGACATGGTTGGACAAAAAAGGATTTTCTAAAGGAGAGAGGCTGCTTGCTTTTGCAGGGTGAAGTGTGCTCTGATTAGATGTGCGAGCACTCACCATGTTCACGACAGAAGATTCAAAGGAACGCGCTCCTCCTGTGAATCACTGACTCCTGGGATGTCATCTAAGGTCCACCTCACCAGTGCAAAGTTCAGTGCTGACTTCAACAAGATCTGAAACCACGCCAAGCCTCTCTTTTAAAACCAGATTTTGGAAACCAGCTCATGCACCTGAGCCAAGTTCTGGCTACTTTGTTCCTGTTTTTAATTAACATGCATCTCCGACTCATGGATGGACACCTCGGTTTTGATGGAAACTGATTTTATTTTAGAAGCCCTGGGCACTTCCAGGGCCAGGGAGCTGTTGGGAGCAATTCAGTCAGCATCTGGGCTTGGAAACCATGGTCCTTACCAGACTTGGCTGGTTCTGCACCTGCCTGGGCCAAGGTCACACCCCATGGTCACCCCCAGGATGCTGTCACGTGGAGTGGCAGCCTGGTGGCTGTTGTCCCTGAAAGAACCATGTGGATCTGCTGCTCTCATAGTGACAAAAGGGGTGCCATTCAATTTTCTCAACACCACAGAAATCCAGCCTGTTCAAGGGCACCGTTCTTGATTTTATTACCACCACAGCTAACAGGAGAAGCAGGACAAAAAGCTAGGTAAAAAAAGGTGTGCATGATAGGAATATGGGCATGTTTACCATTCCTTTCTGATAATCACAGTGATGTATTTGCATCACTTTCACAGATATACATCCTCACTCCTCAGACTGGTTCTAGCTGATCTGTATAATGTATGCAGAAGGCTTGGTTCTCACCAAACGGAAATAGAAAGGAAGATTTTCTGTGAGAAAATCTACTTTTTTTTTTTCTGTGAATATTAATCATTTCAGCTTTGATAGTGAAGTGATACGAGTGAAAAAGCCAAGAATTGCTCCAGGGCTTCACACAGATGACTATTGTAGAAAAGACATTTGCTGGAGATAACACTGCTTAAGCTCAGAATCATTATACAGTACACAGTTAACTCCAATCAGCCTGCTTGCTCCCCAAGATTTAAACAGAATTAATGTGACATCCCAGTTGAAGCTGGAACTCAGCAACTCAGAAAATAAAAGTGACAAATTAAAGCAAGTTCCATATGTGTTTTAATCTTAAATGGCAAAAAGAAAACCATTATGCCAGATGATAGGAGAGCAATATGGTCCCAATACACTGTTCGTCTCCTTAGCAGCTTTAAATAATGTTTGGTATGTTTTGTAGGAACAAAGTATGGGGATTGCTCTAAAAATTTCTATGAGTAAGGAAAAGGTCATCACCTTTTAGCCTGGAAAGTTAGAATAGATTCTGGGCCAACTAATACACATCACCAGAATCTGCTGGTCATCTGGTCATCTTAACAGATTTTCATAAAACAACAAAAATCTTCACATTTCAAACCAAATAAAAAATCTCCAGTTAAAGATCAAACAGATGAATGCTTTTCTTTTCTTTGGGAAATGCACAGACACAAGGGGAATTGTGCTACACCAATTTTTCATCTGATCTTATTTATGCTACAATATTTTAGAGCTCCATGAAGGTCACAGCTCTTAAAGGCAGGCCTTGGAAAAGAACAGTTTGCAGCATAAGGAGACAAAGGAAATTTTGAACAGGTGGGGACTGAGGCACAGAGAGGCTGTGAGGCACTGAAGTGCTCCCAGAACACCAGAGCTGGGTGTATCAGTCTTCTTCCATGGACGTCAGTGCACACCTCACACCTCTGGTGGGTAGATGACCACTGCTGCAAGAGGGAAAGATGAAAGGTCACAGAATTGCCAGCCAGAGAATGTGCATTAGCCACTGGTTCGTGGCTGAGTGAGGAAGCAGAAGTGGATAATTGGAGATGGATGGTCAAATGTGCACTAACAACTGACTGCTGCACTGAGCTGGAAGGGCTGGCTGCTGATGGAAGAAAAACAACGCTCTGAGTTACCTTAAACAAGCAGTGAAATTAAAAACAAACAAACAAATAAATAAATAAATAAAGCCCCTCTTCTATAATTGATGCTAAACATTCTTCCACTGTAAAAGGGAGCCCTACACAGCATTAAAGGGTGAGTTTTTTATTAAAACCAGTTGTGCCTATTTACTATTTCTATCCCTTCCTTCTCCCCCACCATTGTCAGTCTCACAGGTCACTCTCTCTTTTTGCCTCACTACATTTCCTCCTCCTGCTAATTTACTGTAACAGAAGCAGCAGCAGGATTTTCCTATTCATCAGCAAAGAGGTCTGAGATATGCACCTCTGGGAACTGATGCATATTTAGAATATCATCAGGAAAGCTCAGTCACCACGTTGGTTTGGACAGTGTGCACTCTGACAGCCCCAAACCAATCAAACAGCAGGGCTTAAAGCTTCAAAACACAAGAATCTTCCAAGTTTTACCTACCCTGTGGTTTCTAGGGAGGTTTTTAAGAAGGGCAGAAGAAATAATACTAAAAATGAAGAATACTTTGGAAACTTCTAATTATCAGAGACTGTGCATTACAAGGAATAAATGCTAACCTATTGTAAAATGCAGCACAGAGAAGGATCACACAAAGGCACAATGAGACTGATAAGAAGAATCACAAAAAGAGAGAACAGGATCTTCTTACACTTATATGAAACCTTTCACTTTGAAAAAAATTACAGCCTACAGGTAAAACTCCACTGGCTTGTGCTAGTATGAAATTAATTTTGACCTAGTTTTGTTTGGTTGGTTTTTTTTTTTTTTTTTTTTTGCATTAGAATACATAATATTAAATTAAAAAGTCAAAACATAAAATTTTTATCCTTCCTTTTGAAGCGCCGATACATTTCATTCTGACAACACGAGGACATTTTGATATTTGTCAGACGTTTTTGATTTGTTCTCCTTCCACCAGCTCAAAATGAAACTGGATGAACCTATCAAGGCTTCAAGACAGATGGAAAATGTAATGATGTTACGTTAAGTTCTCCAAAATACGGTGCAGGCAGGATGATGGCAGGGTGTAACAGCAGAAACAGGAGCATACAGCCAGGATACCAAAGTCTGGCTTTCTAATCTCCACATTTTAACAAGCAACCTGGACTTCATTAGATATATCACACTGATTATATGTACTGCATGGAATCAGATGTTTTCCTACGAAAAATCAAACAAGGTTACAGGTAAAGAAGATTGTGCACAAGCTATTGGTTTTTAGGTAGAAGAGCTCCAAAGCACCACTCTGAGCTTTAAGAAAGAGCACCACCACAGTCATGAAAGTCCATATTTGATGTGCATTTGCAACAAAAAGATGCCATTCCCAGGCTGCATCTCCCACGATGAAGAAACAGGTTAGATTATGCCAGTAGGATTAGGGTAAGAAATAACATCTCTGTGACAACAAAGATTGAACAGGAGAGCAAAGGTGGAAAGTAATAAAGTAAAAAGGATGTCATTAAAAAAAAAAGAGGATAAACAGAAATGACATTGAGAAAAACTATAGTCCCATTAAATTATAGCTACCATTAAATGGTAGCTGGGGTACAGGATTAATAGTATGGTTTCCTTCTTTCATAAGTGATAGTGCTTCCTTTAGTATTTTGTTATAATAGATTTCTTTGATAAATCCAGAGAGAATTTTGGGGAATTTAGCACTACGGAAAAAGAACACATGGAGGTAAAAAAAGGCATTAAAACCAGTATTTATACATAAAAATTCCGCAGGACAAAAGGAACTTGGTTTCCACGACATCAGGATCCAGCCCTTTGCCTTGTGACACTAAAAATACAAAGCATAAAATATTTACGAAACATATATAGATAAACAAAACTGAACATACTCCTGGCCTAATCCACATTCCCATTACATTGTCTTGCCTCAGTTTCAACTGCATGTTCATTTCACCTCAAGCAGGCCAAGCAGTTCTTCTCAGGCAGACCTTCTTTTGAAAGACAATTCATTTTATCCCCCAAGACTGCTTCCATTCCCAGTGAGCCTCCCTGGGTCTGCATGGAAATTCCTTTGCATCCCAGGCAGTGACTCGTAGAGTGAAGATGACAGGCAGTCCTTCTGGTGCAGGGCAGAAATTCATGGCAACCCAGGTTTCCAGACAGACTTCTCCCTTCTCTGCTCCACTCACTGCATCCAAGTTACACAGCGAGACCCGTCTCCTTGGCACACTCAGAAGCATGATTTCCACCTCCAGCAATTAATGCTTAATGAAAAAACAGTAGCCACAACAGCTCCATACCAAGACTCGAAACCATCTGTTCCTGCCTTGTTAGTGTGCGCTTTCCAGAGTGACCAATCCACTTCATACCAACAGCGTGGTATGCATCTGTTAAAGAAATATTTTACTGCACGGGCTCTGGGTGGATTTCTGGTGTGGGGGGGAAAGAGGCAAAGAAAGCCAAAATAAACACTGGCTTGATTATTTAAAGATACAACTCTTGCTCAAGCACACGTTTATAAATCTCACCCAAGACATGGGAAGGTGGAGTTAACACTGGAGAATGCCTTTGGCTTGTCTTGGGAAGGCTGCTAAGAATAACTAGAATACTTCACTTTAACTGCTTTTTAATGACCCATCCATGCACTCCAACCTTCACTTTGCCTAACATGGTGTCGAGCTCCTGCATGCAGAGAGCAGCAGGCAAAGGAGGGATTTGTTGACAATACATTTGAAAAAAAAAAAAAGGCACCGGTGCCGTTGTGTGTCAATACTCATCCAAATGTGCCCATTTGATATTTTAGTGACAGAACCGAAAATATGTTTGAATTTCAAACTTGTCGAGATGGCTGGGATGCAGGGATTATTTTCCCCTGAGGGCAGATAAACAAGACGGATGGACTAAACTCCGAATCGCCTAATGATCAAAATGCAAGGTAAGCTGTCATAGAGAGGGCTCTTCTCATCCTTGCTGACAGCATGAATTCTGCTGAATTATTTCTAGTCCTCCTGATTAATGGGCCTGGTGACTAATTAGTTTGTGAATCTTGCTCATAAACAGCACTTTGATAGCTGCCACTTTGAGAGAAAGGCCTCACTGATGTCAGCTGGAGATGTGCTCTCCAAAAAACCCGTCCCTGGATGATCCCACAGCTGACAGGGGGTGCACAGGCATAGTTTGGCTATAATGGTGGAGTCATAGCCCTGGCTGGGACCCCAAGTCCACACTATACCACAGTACTTTGGAGAACACCTCATTAAAAGGAGAATAATTTTATTAGTCCATCCCATTACTCCCAGCTACTGCTTTTCTCCTTGCCTGGAAGAGCTAGAATCAGTTTCCTTTGCCATCACATCAGGAGAACAATGTCTTACACAACTTTCTAGATCCCACTTTTCGCTACAAATGCTCCCCCAGCTATGGAATGTTGGGGTCAGGGCCCACATCTACAACAGAAGACACACAGACTTTGGATTTATAGCTCTTCTGAGACACCAGTAGTATGTTGGCATTTCATTTAAGCCATTGCAGCGTTGTGGGGTTTTGTTTGCTGGGAAGGGTTTCAGTCCCAAGATGTATCAATGCACTGAACACTAAAAGGAATTTGCTCTACTACAGCTAGAAAAATTGTTCTGTCTGAATTGTTTGGCCTGATGAAGAAGGAGAGAGAATATAAATGACCGTAGCCGCTTTCTGAGCTCTTCCTCCACTCCAGAAGCACTAGGAGCACTTGCTCAATGTTCAGGTCATTTTGATTTGTAGCTCAGTTTGTGCACAGGTTACAGTGTCCTCTGCTATACCACACACCAGAAGAACTTGTTCACCCCCAAAAAAGGTGGGTATGACTTGGGGACAGTGTCAGGAGTGACGTGCAGGCTCATCTCCAGCAGCATCACCTTGAGATCTGAGATGTGTTTCCACACAGATGTATTTCCTCACAGCATTTATTTCTGAAAATATGTCCCTGGAGGTGAAAGTCAAACTCTTGTGCATTTTCTCACTCCTGTAGTCCAGGACCCACACCCTTAATCCACCTGTAACTGAGTCCCATACTTGAAGAGGTGCAAAACACCATTCTGTTTGATCATTAAGTCACAGAGTTTGCTTCCCAAGTGTCTCTCCCTCAGTTATATAGAAGAACAGATGGAAATCTGGGAGACATTTTCATGCCACGGTGCTCCTTCTCCTCGTAAGGACCCACCTGCTGGGAGCCACTGACTTGGCAGCTCCTGTGAAAGGAAGGAAACACACACAGTGAGGGTAGAATCTGTCCTGATCCTTCATTCAGCAATAGCACAGGCATCTGTAGGTTAGTCATGCCAAGGTTTGAACCTCTAATTTCAGTACTGCTCTCCAAAGGGTAGGTACAGAAAATCCTGCAGCTGCCATACAGTTTGTTCCTTCTTCCTCTTCACCTCAAATGGCAAAAACACAGGACACAAAGATGATCCCTCAGTGCACGACTGGCAAAATCCCATCCCCACAACAGCCTGTATGACTGTAATCTTCCATTTTCCTGACCTGCAGGAATTAAAAACTGTGCACAAACATTCAGTCCAGAATGCCCTAGAGCTCAAAAGCCAACACCACAGCAACCCTGCCAGGGTTTTTGTCCTGTAGTGGCCCACGGCAACCGAGGAGCTGTGTCAGGTCTTGGTACCAAATTTCCTGCAAGTTAACTTCCTCTCTGTGGTCCATGAGTCCTCCTGGCACACAAAGACCGTGGAAAGAAATGCTCTGAAGGGAGAGACAATCTACTCCAGGTAGAGCTTCCAGGAAAGGGCCAAAACATCAGAGTCCATCTATTAGCTAGCCAACAACACATCTGCACTTGCAAACAAAGCAAAAACTCACACCAGAAGTGCTTTCCAGCACTCAAGTCTGGATAGATAATTCTGCAAGAAGAGTTTTGGTGTAAGAAACTCTCTTCCAGCTCAAAGAATTAGAGACTGTTAGAGACATGCATTATTCAGCTCCATTCTGTTCTGATGACTTGTTCAGCTCAGCGGATGCATTGCAAAAGGTAAACAGGTTTCTACCCATAATCTTGTTGTCTCTGAGCAGCAATCCATCTGTCTCTCATTTATAGTATCGTCTAGTGGTGTGTCTCCTTACCCAGGTAACACTCCCTTCAGATACTATTTTAATACCGCTGAAGACAGACGAAACCCCAGATTTGCCTAAGCAAATTTAAAAGAGCTATTTAAAGATAAAGATGCAGCGAAGCTGAAGCTAATACAGTAAAGATTTCTCAGGAGGGTTCCTAAATGGAGAAATTACTGAGAAAGAAAATAATTCACCAGAAAGCTCCACGAAATAAAATGAACTATAGCAGCTTCCAGTTAGGACAGGATAGTAAAGGATATATGCATATAGAGAAATCTTGGCATTGTAAATATCATTCCTAAGAGGCTTCCGTCTACTAGTGAAAGATTTAAGTTTGACTCTAGTCTTTGATAAAAATATCTAATGCTCAATTTAGAAACTTCTCAGGAGCCTGAAGCTTGTGCTGTTTTTCAGCACACCGAGGACAGAAAGGTCCATAGCTCATGAGACAATTAATAGGGCAATAAAAGCCAGGTTACATGTTTTGGGAATCTATGCACCACGGGTTGGTTTTGCTCTGCTGCAAACTGTGTTATGAAAATGGAGGTTATTTGCACTCTAAATAGATAATTACCCATGTCATTCAGACAGAGTCCCTTGCACAAAGAAATGGCTATTGTTGAGATGAACCAGTTTTTCGAGCCTGACAAACAGATCAGCTCCTGAGGGTATATGTATTGTCTTGTTAACTAACCCCTTGACAAAGAGGACCTACAGTTATAAAAACATGCTGTTCCCACTGGCCATTTTGGATTAAAAATGAAAAGGCAGAAGAAAAACCCGACTTCAGAAACCCAAGGAGACTCCAGAGTCTGGAGAAGCAGGCATGTGAAAGGATATTAAGGAAGAGGAAGGATCCTGGGCTGAATAAATAGGTCTGATCAAAGCCCAAATAACACTCAAGAGCAATGCCAGAAGTGAAGCAAGGTTAAGCGTATGCAGATGTTTCACTGTTCAGTCTCAATCTGTACATGACCTCTTGGACTATCTGACTCAGACAGTAAGTGTGTCTAAAAGGCTTTGGGATGCCTACTTGTTACAAGCCTGAAATAGTAAACAGTAAATCAAAACCTCATGCAGAGGCAGGGCCCTGGGAGAGAACAGGCTTAAGTGGTGTGGGTGCTTCCAGATGTCAGCCCTGGTCCAAAGGCAGCTGTATCTGAGCAAGGAGGTGATTGATTGCATGTATGAAGAGAGGAGAAGGAAAAAGATAGTGTCTACAAGCTAGTGAAAGTGAGCAAAGCTCCACAAAGCAGTGCCCCGAGCTGGCTGCATCAAAAGGCAGTGGGACCATTTCTCATCAAGAAAGGGCCACCAGGCTGAGGCACCACAGCCTGGCACGAGTGGGACACTCTGCCCTCAGCAATCCAGCATTCCGTGCACAGTATCTCCCCAGGAGAAGGGGCACAGCACCCAGGGAAGTCCCCCACAAAGCACAGCGTGCCCACCCTCCCCATTTTCACCACTTCCCTCAGAGCTGAGCCCAGAGCTCAGACAGATCACAGAACACGATGAGTACTAATGTACTCCTGGAAGATACGAGAGTGATGAGGGAACTACAAAAACCGCACCAAAAGCTGAGCAATACAAAACCTCTCTGGTGCTTCTTCATCCTGCCTTTCATCTGCATTGTCTCTGTCAAATGCAAGTTCTTAGATGCAGAGGATGTCAAATGGTCTCCACCTGTACAACAGCACCTTGCACAATAGAGTTAAATTTCAGCCTCTAGACATTCAAGTAAGGTAAGCATTTCATGTCAAGTGACAAATACATGAAATATCAATTATTTTTTCCACAGAAATCTCATGGGGGGAGGTGGGAATACTTCAAAATCACCATATGCATTCAGTTCTTCACGTTAATAACTCATTTACTGCAAACTTTCTTCACTTTAAAAAAGTCAAAATGAATTGAAAAAAAAACAGGCATTCAGATGGGTCTTGTTACAGGGAACAGCTTGTGAGATAATACACGAATACAGAAACTGACCAAGACAATAAAAAAGGCAATATCAATTCCTGTCAAACTTCAACTGTCACAAAATCACTCAGTTTTCAGAAGATGGGTACTCATCGTTCCTTCAAAACATAAGTCCCTTCAAAAGACCTTGAGTATCTTTTGACTAAGATCCCCTCACATCAGGAGTCTCTTCTGAAAATATTTCAGACCTCTCATTTTCAGGTCTTCTAGTGCACCAGCATTAAGGAGAAGACCTGAAGCATCATTCTATTAATATCAAAACGCAGGATTATTTTTGCTTATAGACAACTATTTTTGGAAAGCTTCATGCAACAGTCAGGACAGATCATTACTTGTAAGCATTTTCCTGCAGTTTGTTCTAAGTACGCACCAAGGACAGATAGCTCTCAATACTTACCAACCAAAGACTTGTCTTGCCGTCAAAAGTGGCAGAAACCTCCAGAAAGTGCAGCTGAGGACACAACCTCTGATGAAACAGGGGTTGGGAATCATAGAGAGGTACATTTAACCTTTTAGGAAAAATTAGGAGGGTGGAATTGGTGCACTGTAGAAATGCTTGTGGAAGGAGTAGACGAGAATCTTCCCCAAAAGGAGTCTCCAACCACTGGGAGTCATTACAGGAAGGTCTTTCCAAAAGCTACACTCTCCATCAGACATTTCTTAATCAAATCCAAGCCTAAAATCATGGGGCAGGACTGCCTGACCACTCTGATGAAAGAGTGCAAATTAAATAACAGTACAGCATTCAAGAGGCCATAAGAGTGAGGCTTAAGTTTTTCTAGACTTCAGAAATATGAGAACTAGGGGAAAAAAAATACAACAAAATTCTTTCTTTGAACTGTCTTAATCCAAAACACATTGGTGTTCTATGAAGGCTTCACCAAAGAAAACTAATGCAGCCATAAGTCAAGCCAAATGTAGCAAGGGAAGCCACAGAGACGGATATCAAGGTCTACCCATCCAAAAGGAAACCTTAGTCTCCAGCATTGTCCAGCTAACACCTCTCATCAGAGAAAGAAAAATATTATGTTTTTTTTTCTTCATCGTAGAAAGAATCATGATTCCAAATTGCAATGATAAAAACCTCATTGTCATTTCATGTAGGTAGAAGCAGGCTTGTACAGTTCAGCTGTGATCATATCCTCTTCCAAGTGGCTACTGGAGAAAATAAATACACAGGAGATTGCTGTACACACAGAAAGACAAGAGAGAGAGTCAAACAATCATGCATGTGCATAAAATACAGTACATATAATTTATATATAAACAGTATTTATGTATCTATGAGTTACTAAGCATCATTGCTTAAAGAAAATGTTTAAAATATCTAAATGCAAATAGTCTAAACTGAAGAAAGCCAAGGTTTTCCTCATGTCTAATTCTTAAAGAGAGCATTTCAGAACATCACTGAGGTAAAATTTCTTCTCTCACAAAGGCTGTGTATTAAATTCCTCACTGGCAAAGGAATTTTTACCGAAGGCTAATACTTCCTGTAACATTTATCCTGCATGGTGTGGCTTCTCAAATAATTTTGTGGGCTTTTTTTCCTGCACTGTTATAAATCTTTATCTTCATGGTCATAGCTTTATAAAACCTATGTCTTCTGCTGACACAAAGGCAGCAGTTACCTCTCAGTCCCGCCACACAGGTTAACTAAACACAAACCCCAAATTAAAACAATACAGAGAGTGGACATAAAATCCAGAAAGCAAAGAGACACAGAGCGGAGACTGCCATACGCAATGCCACACAAACTGACACCACTCCCCATCGTGCCAGCTAAACCCAACACAACTGCCTTTCAGCCTGGGACACACTTTCCTCTCACATTCCACAAAACAGGTATTTGCTCACCTGCAGCATGAGAGGGGGAGACTGGCAAAAAACAAATACTGGGGGCTGGAACTCTCCAGCCACGGCAGAGCACTCCAGTCCGGAGTCGCCAGGCACGGACCTGGGAAAAGGTTATGCCTCTGAGTTCCCGGCCAGAAAACAGGTATAAATGGCATCACAACATCAATTGAAGTAATTGGGGATTCGGTTGTTGTGTAAAACGAGTGCAGCTGGCATGCTGAGGTGTCAGACAGGGCTGTAGCAGAACAGCAGCTAAGAGCAGAGTGTAAAACACAGCGAGAAACGCACATGCAGCTTCATCTCACCCTCTCTCTGGCTGCTCTTGGAAGTTGGGTAGGTTTTTTTAAGCATGCTGCCATTTTAACAGACAGAAGCAGCAACACTGCTCAGGCATGGGACCTCTGACAAGACCACACCACTCCAAGCAGACACAGCTATCCCAGTACCTGCACGCCCCAGCCAGCAGCACAGAGCAAGCCTGTGGGACAGGCACACATGCAGTGGGAAGTGATGGAGGAATCAGGCCACAGAGGCATTTGTTTTGTTATGTGAATGGAAGAGCATTGCAGAAACCAGCTCTGCATGTTTTCAGGAGGTGGGGAGGAAAGTGCAATAGCAGTCAAGCAAAGAGAACCATTTGTGTTTTAAAGCTGACCTTGATGTTTTCCCCATTTTTTTCATGCATTCAACTCTAGCATCAGTAGAGCAACCTTTTTAGTGTCCCCTCCTCCACTAGGTCATCTTTGTGCATATCCTAGTGCCAGCTCCATTAACAAAAGTCTTCACATCCAGGACATCCTCCCTTCCTGAACCCAGGTAATGGATTCCAGGTCTAAACACACTGTGCCATCACCATGAAAGGTTTCCAGAGGCAAGACAGGGGGCACGTTGTAGTGAAGGGGCTACACACAAGACAGAGCAGTGACAGGATCTGTCACTCATCAGAAATTCAACAGAACACTAACAGTACAAGCTTGAGTTTAAGGATGCTATGCCTCAAACACACTGGTCTAAATATTGGCACGAGCACATTTTTAAAAATACGGTTTAGACAAAATATTTGTGCATAAATACACAACACCCTGGAGAAAAGGGCCAACAGGGACCCCACGCAGCTGGGGCAGGAGCAGCAGGCAGCCCTGCACCAGCAGGGGCACTGGGGAAGGCTCAGCAGTCCTCCTTGGGCCACTGAGCCTGGTCTCAAGGCCCTGGTGAGAGAGACACCAACAAAATGACAGGGACACAGGGATGCCACTTAGACAGTGGGGCTGGAGCACTGCCCTGTGAGGACAAGCTCTGGGGCCAGAGCTGCTCAGCGTGGAGCAGAGGTGGCTTTGGAACACCTGACAGCACCACAGTGCCTCCTGGGAAAGCATCAATGGCATGGGGGTGGGCTCTTGCCAGCAGAGAACCACAGGAGGGTGAGAGGCATTGGCACCTGCAGGAACTAGAGAAGTTCAGGCTGGAGATGACACAGTTCTTCCCCTGAGGATGGAGCAGAGAGGTTACACTGCCTCCACCTCAGGAGGTTTCCAAGACCCAACTGCATGAAACTCTGAGCACCATGCTCTGATCTCACAGCTGTGCCTGCTTTCAGCAGCTGCTTGGACAAGAGACTTCCAGAGCTACCTGAATTATCCTAGCTGACATCACAAATGCCAACACAAATACAAAAGTAAATACACATTGTGTAAGCTGTAGATGCACACACAAAAACCTGTGCCCGTGTGTGCATGGGCAGCAATTCTCCAGCAACCACTGTGCAGATTTTGGGGTTTAGTTGCTCATTTTCACATGCACTGCTTATTTTTGCAGTTGCTTATTTCTTGGTTTTGAAAGAGATTTGACATAAAAATCTTCTTCCCTGTTTCTATCTCAGATACCTGTGCTATTCTCTTCCTACACAGAGTTATTGTTAGGGAAAAAGCTATAATTTCTGTTTAAATTTCTTCCCAATTAATGCCCATTAACAGCAAAGGTGAATATAAAACAGAAAAGCAAACTCAACAAAACCCAAATCGTTTCTCCTTTACACTCATGCTGTCCTACAGAAGTCTTGACTCAGGGCAGAATTAGTCCCTCTCCGTCTAATAGCTGTTGTGAAAGTGGAATCATTGCACCCTACATGGAATTGGAATTGATGACAAACCTCGCAGTCACTTGTATTGCTTATTTTTCCTGCAGTAGGAGACTTCTGAATAGCTTCACTACAGTGCAGGTTAGAAGGTGACGCACTGGGCCAACAGCCAAGGAAGGAAATATTGCTTCTCAACAGGTAACATTCCTAAAATTCACCAATTTCAAGCAGTTTTTCCCTCATATTTTGAAAAATTGGACTTCTACTCCAAGGAACTGAAGAACAAAACAAAGAGTCTTCTCTATCATTCTGTAAAAATCACAACTGGCAGAAGATTTTTCACGTTTTCTTTAATCCTGAGTTTCTTTTAAATCAAGAAGTCATTCTGGGAAGAGCCTGGTTATGACCCAGTTTCTACAAACGGTACAGCAGCCTGGGCTGATCTAGGTTGAATGCCAAGAGAGCCATTGTTTTAAAAGTAAGATGACAGAGAGCCAGCCGTGAGTCATGTCATGCACAGCACCACAAAAGCTGCACAAACAAGTTAACAGTAGGGCAAACAGGTGGTGGGTAAGAGGTGGTGTGATCTGCCTCCTTCAGCAGCACCAAAGACCTAAAGGTAAAGGAGGAGGGGGCACCTACCAGGGTTGCTACAAAGTCGGCTTTACTGCTGCCGCCTTTATGACAACAATACAAAGTAACTCCCACAACACAGTGAAGATAAGCTCTTTAAAGAAAATATAAAAGCATTAGCTTGGCAATTCATCCGAACCTCATCAGGCATCGTAGACATTTTTGAAGTTTAACAAAGAAAAGCACATCATTAAAGAATACTGCTCTATCACCATTCTTATGCAAATCCTTTCAGATAGTTGGGTGGAAAATTCCATCTAACACACAGTGAGAAATGTTGCAGGGTGGAAATTTCAGCTATACCGAGTGCATCTATCACTTGTATAATCCAAACTACTGTATGTGCCCTGACTACAGAATTAGTATTGATCCATTCACCATGTAAACATCAAGTACTTTCTATTATTACTTGAAATAGCATGCTATCACAATTTCTATTTCCTCCCTCTATCTTAAATAGAAGTATTGCACATTAGCTCTTCCCTTCATGTACTTTTTTGCACAGCTATCTAACTACAGTGTTCAAGGCTGTGCTGGGTTTCCTGCAGACATCTGCAGTATTACCATCAAAGTACTTTATTTTCAAGTCATCTCTGATGGAAGGCAATACAACTCTCATTTACACTGAAACCTGTTACTGTGGCTTCTCTTGGTAAAACACACAGAGCCCTTTGTTTTAAGATCTCTTTTGTGACTACCATTGTGAATGACAACATCAAGCAGCTTCCCCAAACGTTGCTCACACACCTCTCAGGAGTATCGCTAAGATAAGAATGGACTGCAAGAATCTGAACAGCTATGTCATCTGAGCACATACTGAAAAATAAGCTGCTGTGGCTTAAATGCAGCTCTGGAAAGTGCTGGGAGATGCTTAGAAGTGTAACGTGTTTCACCTGTTAGAACCTCGTTTTTTCTCTGAGCACGGTGAAAAATTTAAGATGGAAAATATAAGGGCTTGTGTCCAGGAAAGCTCTAAAATTTTAGACGGGAGAGTTGGTCCTAAGACTTCAGCAAGACTCCCCAGACCCCGAGCACTGAAGTGCCAAAGCTCTGAGTCAGAGGCAGCTCCGATTCAGTGTAAGAGGGGCAGAGATGGACAGCAGCCATCCCCTGACCCTTATAAAAGCAGCCCCCAGAGAGTGAAGGAAATGAAGGTGGGGCAGTTTGTGCACCGAGGGCTAGAGGTGAGCTCAGCTGGTGGTTATCCTGCTTGGGAAGGAGGCCAGCTGTGGGATCCACTTGGTGGAGAGCCCTCCGCACTCACCAGAAAGGATGTGGTGACATAGAGGGAAGTGCCATGAAAACATGCAGCCACACAGGGAGCGCCAGAGCCTGGCATGAGTGGCATGGCAGTAGGGATAAGCACTGTGAGGTGTGGCCAAGTGGATGATCTGCTGTCCTGGTGGCAGAGCTTCAGGAGGAGGTAGGAAGGGAAAGAAGTATCAGGGACTCCGAGGAGGAGATTGACTTGGTGGAGCCACTCTCTACCGTTCCTGAGGCAAATGCACCAGCTGGCTGCACCACAAGAGGCAGAGGATCCCCTACTCTCTCACCAGCAGGCAGGAGGAGGGGACCTAAGAAATGGGGGGGAATGGAAACAGGTCTCCTCTCAAGACAGCAAGTGAATCCTCTCCTGGCCTCCCTCACCCTCCCAGCTGCCCTCATACAATAGGAACAAGGTTCTGGAACTTGAGGACTGGGCAAACAACAACTGGGATCTCCATTCAGGTTGGAGGAATCACCTAAGGCGAGCCAGCCTGGTCATCCTACGCCTGCCCCACCACCACCCTAGTCAAGAAAAAAAGAAGGGTAGCTGTGTCACTGCCTCCCTTCCGGGAGGAACAGGAGGCCCAAAATGCTGGCCAGACCCCATGCCAGCACAGTGGGAACTCTGCTGCCTTCCTGGGTAAAGGAAGTTACTAGAAAACTCTCTGGTCTGGTGTTGTCCTCTGGTTATTATCCACTTCTGGTTCTCCAGGTGGGCAGCGATGAATTTCCGGCAAGAAGCCTGAGAGCAATCAAGAGGGACCAAAGGGCCTGGGGGCACAAGTGGTTGTTCTCTATCCTGCCTGTTGTAGGGAAGCATGAGGGTGGAAACAGGAAAATCCGGCAGGTGGCTTCGAGCCTGGTTTCACAGGCAGGATTTTGGTGGTTTTTGAGCACACATCTGTTTACTCGAAACTTGCTGCTGACAGAGTACATCTGTCTCAAAGGGTGTTGAGTCCCCTACCTCATTCTCGTGGGGAAACTGCACTTCTCTGCTCTCTGCCTGCCACCTGTGGTGACAGCACAACCCCACAAAGTATCCACGTGAGGTGAGCTTCTCACCTACCACACACCCATGCTGTGGGCCACTGAAATATGATCTTTCTTTTGTCTCCATAAGTGCAAAAATATAATAATCTAATGATCTAATAAAGTACACAAACTGTAAAGGCCAGAAAAGGCACTGAGAATGGCAGGACTCTTTATTCCCAGAACAACAGTGCATCTCCCAGGTCTTCCCCCCACTAAAGCCTCCAGCCCCAGAGATCACGACAATGCTTCTTTACTGCGTTCTGTGCAGGTTATCTGATACCATGGCACACCAGAATGTCAGCTGCAATGAAAATTCCAGGAGCTCTGAGCCCAGAAAACATCTGGGCAATCTCAAACCATGTAGGAGGGATGGCAGACAGCAAAGGGTAGGCAGGACTGAGGAGGAGGAGGAAGAGGAGGAAGAGGAGGAGGAGGAGACCCACAGTCTGTAGGTGTTCATGCATCTCCCACTCGTCTCCCTCAGCAGACCTGCAGCCCCCCCCCTCAGAGCCCCACATGGAAAACAAAGGAGACAGATGGTAAATGAGACTGGATCAGACCGGAGTGGTAATGATTTACACCAGCAGATAAACTGACCACTGGCTGTTGGAGTGCTGGAGGGCAATTGCACCACCCCACCACCTCCCTCCCACCAAAAAAAGAAGGCAATAAGAAAGCCCTGTTTCTGGGAAAAGTATGTCAACCTCAGTGCTGGGCAAGTTCCTTTTTTTTCATAAAACATCCTGTAGGTCTGTGGTCCCAAGCAACTGCTGACAGACATCTGCTGAGTGTGATTCATTTGATATGATTCAAGTAAAAGAGAAGTTTCTCTCCTCAGAAAACCAAATAAACCAGGTGCCTGGGATGCACCAGGGGTTATCTGACAAAAACCTAAACAGGAAGACAGAAGACTGCCTCCAGGTTCTGTCACACAGACAAGTGTTCAGGACTCAGCAGAAGCATTCTCCTTCAGCTCCCACCTTCTCAAACAGTATCTCAAACCCAACGTGAACAAGAGGTCCTCCAGCAGTTTCTCCAGGCCATGCCTGAGCTCTCCTCCTCTTGGGAATTTCAGATGTAAGCACAAATGCCAGTACTATGTGCCTTGTGTCCAGACTTAGCTGTGGGGCTGCTACAGCAAACAGTGACCAAAATCACTAGAAAGAAGTTGCTGACAGACCCTGAAAACAAAGCTGACAACCCAGCACTCAAGGAGAGGGGTAGCTCCACCACTCTAAAAAAGGAGGGTGGGTTTGTACTTTGAAATTCATTGGTAACTGGGCAAATAACTGCCCTTGAGCTGCCTGAAGGTCTTTGGGAAAGTGATCAGAGATGACTGTGTCACAAGCACACCATGAAAGGAGCTGGAAATGAAGGGAGGAGAAACAGAAGTGTAAGGGAGATGCAGGAGGTAAATAAATGCATCATGAACTCAGTAGATACGAATGGAGCTGCTTTTCACTGTCATTGGCACCGAGGATATACCGTAGCAAGTCAGCATACCCATTACCAGCTTGGTCACTCATTTATGTCTCTCTCACATCTTCCAGGCTTCTATAATTATCACCCCAAGATGTTCTTGAGTATCACTTCTGTGTCCTTTGCCCGATTTGCCCTTTGCCAGACCATCAGCATTGCTCAGTTTCCCAAGACACATTTCAGTCACCACGAATCTAAATACCAGAGGCCTCTGGACCATCCCTTGAAATTAGGTTTGTCTGTTTGCTTATTTAAAGCTGTGTTATAAAACATGCTGAAATGGTTTTTTTGGTTTTTTTTTAATTAAGTAATGCAAAAAAAACCGGAAACTGTGCTATCAGAATGACTCAATAAGTCTTGCTGTTATTCTCACACAACTGCTAATTATAAGGTCATAAAACAATTTTCCTCCTACTTAGCCTAAAATAGTCAAGTCTTACACATAACCAGGTACGTAAGAAGCAAGTAATGTTTTATCACTTACTTGGCAGCCCATCACCATCAGCATCTGTGGCATGAACCCAGAATACTCCTGAAAAAGGTTAGCAGAGGAACACTTGCTAACATGCCAACACTTTTTCCTAATATTATGGCTAGAGTCTCTAAAAAGCAAAAGGCAAAGCTTCTTCCCGGAACACTTAGGAATGTCTATGGCACTAAATGTACCTTTTCTAGCAAAAAAACAGAAGCCCAGCAGCCAACCTGTCACCATTACAGCCACATCCTCTAGCCAGCAGTACAGTGCAGCCTGCTCACTTTGCCCCTCAGGAGTGGCCAGGAAATTCACTCATGCATCAGATGAGCCATTCTGGCAGACTAACCCTTAGGAAACCCGGGGTTTGGGCTGTCCCACTGTGTCTCTTCTGTCTTCCATCCTGCTGTTCAACTAGAGTGTGTCACCCTAGCCAGTGACCTTCACCAACACGCCCAACCATACGCAAGGCTGGCCCACACCTACTTCTCAAAGCCAAAGGACTTTTTGCATTCTCTACCTAGGTCTCCCAGATGAGTGCACTGGCCAGTACCCCGCTGAATAAAAGGATCTGAACTGCGGCAAAGCAACATCCCACTCCATCTACTATGCTGACTTCAAAAGGGTGCTTTCTGTTTGCTCACTTCAAAGCAACCACAAGCATTTCTTCTTGGGTAGAGGGTTTTCAAAGTGCTTGAGTCCATCACCAGCACTCTGGAGAGTCGGAGAGATTGCAAAAACCTCCTGGATTTGTGAGCTTCCAGAGAGGTGCCTTTAGGGTGTTCCTCCTCCAGCATGCAACTTCCTTAGGATGCCCAGTCCTTGTTACATGCTGGAACCAAGAGGACTGGCTGTAGGCCCTGAATCAGAGCAGTCAGACACACAGAAGGTCATAATTTTGCCACCAAATTTAAAGCAGCCCTTGCACTCTCTGTTGGTTTCCGCCCTGGTGCAAATCCCCGCTCAGATCCTGCTTCATCTGGTGCTCAGGTGCAGAGTGCAGGGTGCTGATAGGAAACAGTCACTTCTCTCTTTGGCTTTAATTGTGTTGGCACCCTCAGCTGTGCTCACCACTCCCTTCTTCTGCCAGCTCCATGCACAGATCTCTGCATCTGAGCTCTGCAGACGTGAACTCCAGATGCACAGCCATCCCACTGGCAAAATGCAGTTCAGCCCCACCAATCACCCCGCCCTCCTTGAGCACTACTGCAGAGTCAATCACAGAGAAATTTTCTGTGAGTGGGGGTAGTTTCTATCATGCAGACGTTTTGTGCATGTGTATCTACACAAAGGCTTCCCTCAGGGAAACCTCCACGAGATCTTCAGGATATGGAGCCTGCATCTACTCTAAAAACCAGGAGGAAGTATAGAGGCAACGAGTTAGGGAGCTCCTTTCCCTACAGCAGGACTAAGGCATGTACACAGGTCAGCTCATTCGGCACAAGTCAGAGAGAATCTGCAAAACTTTAATAGCTCAAGCTCTGGAACCTTAATAACAGACCTCCATAAAGAACTGGAATCCAAATCCTCAAAGGTATTCAGATGCCTGAGTTCCTTTGGTTCCAGCACCATTGATTATCTGGGCCTGACCTACAAAACTTCAGCTGCAGAAGCAAAGCCACATTCATGACTGTTTTCTCCATGGAATTCATAAATTCTCCAGAACCAGCTTGCAGAGAAGCATGGCAGTAGATGGTCTTTAAGAACCCTACAAGAAACTACAAAGGGAGGCTACTTGAGAAGCATTGTTTTCTTTCTGTACAGCAGAAACACAAGTTTTTTTCACTGCTGCTCATGTTACTGTCTAAATGAATCCCACATAGACAGTTAGTTGGATCCTATGAAACAAGAAGGCTACACTTGGCACCTGCTGTGTTACAGATTGTGCCTGTGAAATTGAATTTACAAGGACAAGACCAGAGAGAAAGGCAAAAAAACAAGGAGCTGTTGAGAACGACGTATTTGCCTGAAGTATACTAATAATTTGTCATTAAGTGTAAGTAAAGACTGCCATGCACTTAGCAGTGAAGATCTTCCATAAGTCTTCCGTGTGGGACCTGAGCTATTTACAAAATCAGCTTTTTGGTACAATGACTCTATCCTACATTGCCAGTGCATGAGAAACAAAACCCAGCCAACTTGCAAGCACTACTCTTGTGTACGTTTTTATTAGACAATGCCACTGAAAAGGTTGCACTGAGGGTGACAGGTGGCATTACCTGTGTAACTTCCCTCTACGGAACTGAAATCCAGTCACACTGCTAATTCAGAGATCTAAAAACACCACATCCCTAAACAAAGGAAGTATGAAGACTGCCGGACAGCTGCCTGATGTTTGGGCTTGTCTGGTGAGAGCAGAGGAGAAATCTCAAAAGGCCAAAGCTGTTCACGTGGTTATCTGTCAGCAGGGGAAGAACTCTGTGCAACCTGACAAGAACAACCCTCCAAGATACGCACAGTGTGTGCATGTGTGTAATATACATGGAAAAAATAATGGTGTTTGTGTGAGCAATTTCTTCCCAGCTTGCTCATGCAAGCCAGCCAAAGGTTCCTGACACAGTCAGAAAGAAGATTTCAGAAAGTGCAGGAGTAAAATACAGGATTTTAGAATCATAAATCATTCTGAGTTGAAAGGGACCCACAATGGACCATCAGTCCAATTCCTGCTCCTGCATAGGACAGCTCCAGAGTCACACCATGTGCCTGGGAGTGGTGTCCAAATGCTTCTTCAACTCTGGCAGATTTGGTGCCATGTCCACTTCCCTGGGGAGCCTGTTCCAGTGTCCAAACACTCTCCCAGGGAAGACCCTTCTCCTAATATCCAACCTAAACCTTTCCTGACACAATTTCTGGCCATTTCCTCGAGTCCTGTCCCTGGTCGCCACAGAGCAGAGATCAGTGCCTGCCCCTCCTCTTCCCCTCACGAGGAAGCTGCAGAACTGCAGTGAGGTCTCCCCTCAATCTCCCCTCCTCCAGCTGAACTGACCAAGTGCCCTCAGCTGCTCCTCCCACAGCTTCTCCTCAAGGTCCTTCACCATCACCATGACCCTCCTTTGCACACTCTCTGATAGTTTCATGTCTTTTTTACATTGCGGAGCCCAGAACCACCCCCAGGATTCGAGATAAGGCTGCCCCAGCCCAGAGCTGGAAATGCTGAGCCTGGTGTCCCCAGGACAGGGATGTCCCTCCTGGCTCCGGGGCACTGCTGGTTCATGTCTAACTGGCCATCAACCAGGATTCCCAGGTCCCTTTCCAGGGCAGTGCTCTCCAACACCTCATTCCCCAGTCTTCACACAGTTGATGATTGCCCAGCCCTCTCATTTGTAAAGGTCTCTCTGCAGGGCTTCTCTACTTTTGAGAGATTCAACAGCTCCTCCCAACTTAGTATCATTGACAACCTTGCCCATGATCCTTTCCAGTCCTGTATCCAGGTAATCTGTGAGGATGTTGAGGAGCACAGGGCCAAGAATGGAGCCCTGTGGAACCCACCAGTGACAGGTCACCAGTCTGATGTCACCCCAATCCTTTGCGTCTGACCTGTGAGCCAGCTGTTCACCCATCCCATGATGTGCTTATCCAGCTGTGGGCTGAACATTCTGTCCAGAAGGATGCTGGGACAGACAGTATGGAAAGCTTTGCTGAAGTCCAGAAAGATTACATCAGCTGGCTTCCCTTGATCAACCAGGTGGGTTACCTTGTTGTAAAAGGAAATTAGGTTTGGCAAGCAAGACTTTCTCCTCATGAACCTGTGTTGGCTGTGACCAGTGTGTTTTTCAATACCTCCCAGAATAATCTTCTTCATAATTTTACTAGTCACTGAAGTGAGACTGACTGGCCTGTTGTTTGCAGGGTCATCCTTCTTGCCCTTCTTGAAATTAGGACTTTCACCAGCTTCCAGTCAAGTGGGACTTCTCCAGATTCCCAAGACCGCTCAAAAATCATCAAGAGAGGCTTTCCCCTTTTCCATCAGCAGCTCCATGAGTAATTTTTTAAGAATTCCATCAGACTTACAGGGATCCAGCTGGAGCAGCAGATCCTACGCAAGTTCAGGGATGATTGGGAGTTGATCATTCTCACATCCACGGTCCTCCAGCTCAGGGCACTGGGACCCCTTAGCCTGTCACCTGTGTTGAAGATGGAAGAGAAGAAAGCATTGAATGCCTCTCCCTTGTCCGTGTCCCTGTTTCTGGGATGACCACCCTCATCAATGGGCCAACGTTATTCCTGGACTGCCTTCTGCTATTAAGTATTTTAAATAAACCTCTTTTTATAGTCCCCCACAGTTCTGGACAACTCCAATTAGGCTTTGGCTGAACAAATTTTCTCCCTACAGTGGCGAGTAGCATCTCTGTATTCCTCCTGTGTCATCCAATCTTTCTTTCACAGGGGAAATGCCTCCTCTTTTGGTTGAAGATCCCAAAGAAGATCCTTGCTTAGTCAAGCTGACCTTCTGCTTCACACGTTTGACTTATGGTATTCTGGAACTGTCTGCTCCTGTGCTCCTGGGAGGTGGTGCTTAAAAACTGGCTAGCACTGATGGACCCCAGCACCTTCAAAAGCGTTTCCCCAGGGGACCTTACTCATTAGTTCCCTGATCTGCCTGAAGTCTGCTCCCCTCACGTCCAGGGCTGAAGTTTTGCTGGCACTGTTCCTCCTCTCAACAAAGATTTTAATGTGCATTTGACATGTAGCACCTCATAATACTGCATGGAGCACTGACCAACTTGATGGAGAAGCACCGGTGTTTGGAGGCATGAGGTAACACTGGAAGCAACTGAGTGTGAGGAAATCAAATCTAAGCTTAAGGGAAAAGAAAATAAGATAAAATCATTAGAATGCAAAGAACAACGGGGCAACCAAAATTCAGATCACGCTACATGAGCCTCAGACAACTCAGGAAGCTACAGGACTGTTGCAGGTGAGTTTTTCCACCCCTGAAGTGCTACAGGGTGGGTGGGAAGTGGCTGGAAAGTGCCTCAGTGGAAAATGACCTGGGTTTGCTGGTCAACAGTGGCTGAACATGAGCCCAGGTGTGCCCAGGTGGCCAAGAAACCAAATGGCACCTGGGCTGTCCCAGCCATGGTGTGGCAGCAGGACCAGGGCAGTGACTGTCCCTGTGCTGGACACTGCTGAGGCCACACCTTGAGTCCTACATCCAGTTCTGGGTTACTCACTTCAGGAAGGCTATTGAGGTGCTGCAGCAACTCTGGAGAAAGGCAATGGAGCTGGAGAAGGGTGGGCAGAAGTCTGATAACGAGCAGCTGAGGGAGCTGGAGAGGCTCAGGTACCTCTCACTCTCCACAACTCCCTGACAGAAGGGTGCAGCCGGCAGGGGTCAGGCTCCACTCCCAGGGAACAGGGACAGGACTATGGGGAAGCAGCCTCAAGTTGCACCAGGGGAGGTTTAGGTTGGACATTAGGAAGAATTCTTCACAGAAAGGATAACTGGACACTGGACTGGGCTGCCCAGGGAGGTGCTGGAGTCACCATCCCTGGAGGTCTTTTAAGGAAAGACTGGAATGCACTCAGTGCCATGGTCTGGGTGACAAGGTGGCGATCAGCCACAGGGCGTACTCCATGATCTGAGAGCTCTTTTCCAACCTGACTGACGCTGTGATTCCGTGGTGACCGCGGCTCCTCGGGCGGCCGCGCCGCTCCCCGCAGCACGTGCCCGGGGCACGACGTTCCCGGGCGGGCGGCGGGGGCACGGAGGGGAGGGACGGGGACAGCGGGATGG
>VZRV01003488.1:217626-258938 GCA_013398115.1 Falcunculus frontatus
GGCCACGTGGCGCCGCCCGGCCCGGGGCGCGCCCCCGCGCCCGCCCCTGCGCGCCCGCGCGGTACCACAGGATCGGTGATGTTGGAAAAGGCCTCTGAGGACACCGAGTGCAGGCTGTGAGCGGACACCACCTTGCCCACTAGACCACTGAGAGCCACATCCAGTTGTTCCTTGAACACTTCCAGGGACGGTGACTACACCACCTCCCTGGCAGCCCATCTTTAACAACCACCCAATCTTTAACAACCTTTTCTGTGTAGAAATTCTTCCTAACTCCCTGGCACAGCATGAAGCTTTGTCATCTCATCCTGTCCCTTGTTCCCTGGGAGCAGAGCCTGACCCCCACCTGGCTGCCCCCTCCTGTCAGGGAGCTGTGGAGAGCCAGAAGGTCCACCCTGAGCCTCCTTTTCTCCAGCCTGAGCCCCACCAGCGCCCTCAGCCACTTCTTATCAGATTTGTGCTCCAGACCCTTCCCCAGATCCGTTCCCTTCTCTGGACTCGCTCCAGCCCCTCGACATCCATTTGAATTGAGGGGCCCAGAACTGGACACAACAGTTGAGGTGTGGCCTCCGCAGTGCTGAGCACAGGAAGAAGAATCACTTCCCTGGTCCTGCTGGCCAAACTATTTCTGAAACAGAACACTGAAAATACTCTTCAGATAGTCTCACCTCCCTTCCCCTGTGCCGCTCAGGCATCCTCGCTGCCCTATCACCAGAGCAGGGGCCACAGCCTGGCCCCAGAAAACAGCCAGGAGACATCCCCACCTCCCCAGCTGCCACCCCTGAGGTTTCCCTTTTATTCCCAACCCCAAACTTGAAACCCAAGCCGTGCTCTCCATCTCTGTGTCAGCCCTGCCAGCATGTGCTTTCACGTGAGCTGGGCTTTCCATTTTTCCCACCTGCCTCTTTTCATGTCAAAAATCACAGAATCACAGAAGTGTAAGGGTTGGAAGGGACCTCTGGAGATCATCCAGTCTAACCCCCTCTGCCAAGGCAGGGTCACCTGGAGCAGGTGACATGGGAACATGTCCAGGTGGGGTTGGAATCTCTCCAGAGATGGAGACTCCATGATCTTCCTGGGAAGACTGTTCCAGTGCTCTGCCATCCTCAATGGAAAGTTCTTCCTCATGTTGAGTTGGTTTAATATATGGCCACTGCTCCTTGTCCTGTTGCTGGAAACCACCAAAAGCGGACTGGGACCATCCTCCTGGCATATACCTTGGAGATATTTATCTGCACTACTGAGATCCCCTCTCAGTCTTCTCCAGACTAAACAGGCCCAGCTCCCTCAGTCATCATCTTTGTGGGCCTCCCTGGACCCTCTCCAGTAGCTCATTTTCCTTGTCCTGAGGAGCCCAGAGCTGGACACAGCACATTGGGTGCATGGTCCCTTTGCACTGTCAGCCCAGTTTAGCCCAGTTATCCAAAAGAACATTTGTGATGCCACATAGGGTGATCAAAATGTTTGCAGCTTTTCTGCTCTGCCCAGGATAGCTTCACACATGGGGTCCTTCATTCCAGCACCCACAATCAGACCAGCATAGGTCCAGAGGCCAAGGTGGCACCAGTTCCACACTAAACACTTTATGTTGATTTGTTTTGGGTGTGTTTTTCTATGTGTTTGTCTTTCAGAAGTAACAGCTCTGTGTTTCAAAATAATTAGAAGCCCTGAAGCCATCAGTGGGCACAAGATTTTGTAGTAGATCATTTGCCATCCAGAAAATACTTTCTCTGGGGGAAGGAGAGTGTGCAAAATTCAACAAAACAAATTATGCCACAGTAGACAGCGTGGGAGACTTAGCCAAACAGGTTATTTCCCACTAACTCTATTGCCAGTTGTTAGGGGGACTTAAACAAAGCCAGGTTTTTAGATTTAATCCAGAACCATTGAAGAAATAGAGAATTGACAGAGAAGTACCAGTGCTCCAGAGTCTCATTTGTTTTAAATCAGGACACCACTTGCATCCATCAACAATCAACTGCCCTGTTAGAGCATATCCTTAATATCAAGAGGTAAGGGGGAAATAATTTCTGATAGTATCCATCTTTTGAGATGTTTATTACGTTGTTTCTTTTCACAATTCTGTACCGTGCCATGAAACATCCCAGTGCAGAAAGATTTATGTAAACAGCTCTGTCACGTCACCACTTGCACAGAGGAGCTGATAAACCACCTGTACCCGATTCCCCTCCGGGCACGGCAGAACAGATGGGTCCCTTTGATGCTCAGTTCCAGGTGATTACCTAAGGACGGCAGCAGCACAGGCAAGACATTCCAATATTGTCCTCCGTATTCCACATCCTCCAAGATTTCTGCTGGAGGTACAGCCAGCACCCACTATAAATAACAATTTGTCAAAAGTCTTGTTGCTACTCTAGAATAAAAATGTAAATGCATGAAAGTACTGTACCAGGTAGATGAAGATTTGTATCTTTTGAATTTTTACAGCATGTGTTTTGAAAAAACAGGACTGAAAAAGGCCCCCTCAGTTCTCACACAGAGTCCATATTAAGGTAGATAACTGTGTCTTATGGTTCCCTTCATAAACATTTCAAGTTCTACCTTAAACTGAGTTAATTTTCTCAGACTTATCATTTACATGGGTGAAGAGTGACCAAGCTATAAAAATGCAAATATTGATTTTTTAATAGCGAAAAGTGAACGAAAAGGATAATTTTAAAAACAAACATTATTAAAGCACTTTTGGCAGCATCTTTTTAAACTTGTTTTGAACAATAACTCAGTCTGTTAGCAGACCCCCCCAAGATCATGTTAGTAACCTACTGCAGGATTGATCTGGCCATCAGGTTGCCTGTAAACACTTCCTGGCTTCACCACTGATTAGGGTACATGCTGCTAGATGGAGTCCTTCCACTGATTCCAGTAAATTTGACATCCATGCAGTTCTGAGAAACACTGAAAAACAACCAAGTACGTGTGTGGACTGCAACAGTCATCGGGGGCACCAGGGGTTTGTTAAGATTGATACTTTAGAAGGCCAAGAGTAAGAAGCATTTTGTGCACGCAGCCCATCTGCAATTCCAGTGCACTGTAATTTCTAAAAATCAAATGTCATATCCATGGATATATTGAAGTGACTGCCTTCCATTTGTCAGTCAGTTAGCAGGAGTTTCAAAAGAGACTTAGATTCATATCTCCAGGGCACTGCTGGAAAAGGAGCTTCAGCATGTACAGACCCCCTTGACTTCTGCTCTGGCAACTGAGGGATGTGTGTCAGAGCCAGAAGCAGCACAGCAAATACTGATGGAGAAGCCAAAGTCTCAGATTTCCCAGGGAGACCTTCCAAGAGGAGTTCATTGCTCATGGCAATGGACGGTATTTTAAGCTGACTGAAGCCACCAGTGGGGCAGGGGAGGTAGTGGGAGAGGAAGGTCTTAGAGATGTTCTACAAAAGGTAGAGAGATAGTGGGCAAAGGCAGGAGGGGAAGAAAGCACATGAATGCAACAGTGGGTGTAAATGCTTTTTAAAATGTGCTAACAAGGGTATATTTTAAACATCTAAGTATTGCATGTGTAACTTTTACACACAAGTCTTCGTGAGGCAAACAAGTGTAGAAGTAGCATACCACACCACCACTACTCACCAAGTCAAGTACACATTTCTGTGCACAAAGAGAAAAGGGTATCTGATTCCTGTTGCATGGGAAATACTGTCAGCATCCTGCACAGCTCGGCCAAGTTTGTGGCAGACTTTGCAGCCCAACAAAATGCCAAAATACATGACCTAATGGGCTTTACACCACGGTCTCACACTTTATTTGGTGATGAATACTTGCCATGAAGTATTTGCCAAGACAAAGAGAATAAAGCAAGAGTGGTATTCATGCTGTTTGCCAAGAAAAATACCAAAAAGAATATTTGTTTATGTAGTTTGCCAGAAATACCAGGTATCACAATAAACAGGCATTAGGTCAAATTTATCAGTTGCTGACACCACCTACCCAGCTGGCTGTAGCTGAAACCATCATTTGGTCCTCTGTTTTAAATAATTCAGAGATTACAGGGCTTTGGTTTTTGAGTCAAATACTCGTTGCATACATGTATATTATACACTGCACATATACACTTTGCTCTTGCAGGATACATCACACAAAAGCATTTCAAAGAGTGACACAGAACCAAAGCCTCCTCTAATTTAAGTTACCAAGGAAGGATCACCAGTACCTAAAGTGAATGTGTTCATGAACACATGCAATTCAAAGTGACATAACATCAGCAGAAGGTTACTTTCACCCTTCCACCATTCTCTGTTTTCCTTGGGATCACCCAGACCTGTCAGCTGAATTAGAAGTAAGCCTTGTAACAAAGACATATTTCAAGTTTGTTGATTTACCTTTTTTTTTTTTCAAAGTGAGAAGAAGCATGTTTTTTAAAACAAAAACTTTAACTTGAAAAACAATAGCTCAGGAAAATGTGTACAACATCATGCAACCTGCCTCTTAAATGCCTGCCTCTCTTAAATATTTTTCTCCTTCTTACCTTTTTATTTAAAAAAAAAGTCTAAAAGGAATGAGATACAATTTCTGAGCAACCTTGTACCTAGACTGAGATTTTGTGACTGGACATTGCCTCCAAAGAGCTCCAAGATGAAGTACTACCCTTCTTTTAGGAAAGATGTTTTAACATCCTAGCCCAGACTGTGGAATTGAAAATTACAAGGAGCAGGAGGAATGGGTAGTGTTAAAAATTGTCAGACCAATGCCTTTCAAATTAAGTCTGGTAGAATATGAAACAGTGAAGGTGAAATACCATTTGCAATAGAAAAGCAGAAGGAAATGAGAGAAAACCTGAATAAGCAATGAAATAATCACATCTGACACACAGCTGTATGCTGTTGAGGGTGAAACGATTCAAAGGATCGTAGTTGAGCAGTAATGATCTAAGGTCCACTTCTGCTGAAGTCAGTGAAGACACTGATGCTGACTTTACCAAGATAAGGATTATACAGCTCACAGTTTGAAGGCCAAGTGCCAGACATCTTTAAACTGATAAAATCAGAAAAAGATCCCTTGTCCGTTTAAACCATCTTGAATTCAAGGACTTTGGATTAATTTTGCCAGCCTGCTCCAGCTGGGATGCAGTCACCAGTGGATAAAATGACCATAGGAAAGTGTGTTGTAGGGAAATAAATTCATGATGGAACACAGTTTTAATTGTACTTAGCTGAATATTTCTTACTGATTCTGAGTATTATTTTCTCATACTGCAACTACTGTTATGAACAATGAGGAAAAAGAGCACTTGATCTGGTCATAAAGGCTGCTGAACTTCATATTGGAAAGAGCTTCAAGAGAGGCTCTGGACTCCAGATGAGCACTGTATGTGTGTGAGAAAGAATCCTTTGTGTCCACTGAAGATACAATCCTGAATTTAATCAGTTTTCCTTTGCAGCTGTGTACCTTAAACAGAGCACATAGCTTTGCCATCAGGCTGTCCTTTCCATCATGAACAACTCAGGCTTCCCTTGAACAAAATATTTGACCTTCAAGTCCTAAAATCCATTCCTCTCCCAGTTTCTTGTCATACATTCCCCAACGTTCATAAGCTATAAATAGAGATAGATGGAGAGAAAAATAAAGACACTCATTCCCTTGAAACCTTTTTGGCCAGAAGAACTTTGCTGCAAGAAGCAATGGAAGCGTGATAACTATTTTGCTTTCAAAAACATTTGAGTTGCTCCACCTAAGCAAGGCCAGCTGATGTGTGAGGCAGTCAGCTATTTTAGTACTGTCATGGAATTGGCCAAGGAGTTGCTGGAATACTTATTCCTTTTGACAGGAGCCCTGTAAGTTAACTCCACACAATTACCTCCAGAACTTCCCAAAAGACAGACTTCAGCCATGGCAAATTTTATATACATTCAGGAAGGCACAGAGAAGGCGACTGTTTACGGTATAATATTGCCAGTTTCAGGGATGCACAGTGGTTACTGGAGACAGACCATTTTCAGACCAAGGTACTCATTGTCAGGAGGAGACTTGTGTTGAAAATGTGCTGTGGGGCATTGTTCCAAAGACCTGATGCTTGCCCTGTAAAACGTCTCTGATCTCTGGCTATGCTGCAAATAGTTCTGATAGTGCAGATTTCTATCCTCCACCCAATTTCAGTGAAAAAAACAGAACTTTTCCATGCATATATGGCTGGAGACAGGTTGACTGTATTTCAATTAGCAAAGCTGCTATGTGAAAGAAATTTTAATTTGCAGGAAACTTAAATTATATGTCATCTACAGGTAATTTAAATTATGTAAGTCTCAATTCTAATGCAAACGTCTTCTTTGAAAGCAAGAGTTAAACAAACATGCAGATCAACTGCTAGATTACTGTTCATGGTTTTCAACTTAACTATTTTGTACTTATGTAACAACTTAAATGCAGGAGGTGAAATGCAAGGCTTTTGTTCTTCAAAAAAGGACCTGCATGACATGTTTGGTCATCATATTTTCCTAGCTTTGCAAAATAAAAGAATAATCTGTCAGCTTTTGTACTGGGTCATCAGCCAGTTGGACTAGCACAGATCCTTCAAAGCAAATACTGTTTATTTGTTTTGGAAAATGAATTAAAAATTACTCTGTACTTTTACCAAAAGAAATAATGAATCCTACAATGCAATAATAGATCCCATGGCCGTTTCAGACAGGTCAAAAAGCACCTTTTGGTTGCATATAAGAGTTAGGGTTATATGAACATAACCCCTTTGCTCTTCAAACCAGGGCAGCTGCAATTTTGTATGGAAGAAGTGCACCCATACAGTGAGACAGCTGGTTAAGCTGGACTAATCTGAGTATTTTTGTGTTAAACTCTTGCTTGCTGAACGGGTGGGCATGCGAACTGTTACTGTCATCCCTTGCCGTACGGCCTGGACTTCCTGCGTCCCGAATTCCGCGGGATTCCGTGCGGGATGCCAGGACAGCTTTCGCCACCAGATGTCCCCCGGGCCGTGCAGAAGCGGGGGTGGGCAGGTGTGGCCGTGTGGCAGATGAGAGACACCTGAGCAGCTGCAAACCCCAGCATGTGACACACGGACTGTTCGCCGGACGTGCTTCAGCAGCACGAGGGCTGCTGCATTTTAAAGTTATTAGGGCAAAACTTACTGGGATGCACCTCACACACTATACTAAACCTGGAATACTTCTCAAGGTTTAGAGTGAGGGTTCCCTTGCTCTGCGAATAGCCATCACCACTTTTTTGCAACAGCCTCCGCCACTTCTTTGTGGATAGACAAGCTAAAAAGCTAAACCAAGCCCTCTGCTTCTAGGGCTCACAGGGATACCTTGGTGCTGCTCAGAGTACATTGCTTAATCAGGACTTCTGCCCGTAAACCAAGGTCGGAAATGACTGGACCAACACCTGTATTTTCAGAGCCCTGGGAACACCCTAGCAAGACTGCAGACGGTGGCAAAAAACAGTAATAAGGCAGAACAGGTGAGAATTTGAAACCAATCCAAAACAGTACGTTTTTTCTATTATATTTTCAAATATGAAAGTTAAAAGATATCATCTAGGGCTGTGTGTGCAGAGAACCCAAGGATGAAGAACTCACAAGGAGAAACACTGTGCTCAGATAAGGAACCAAGAGTCTTCTTCTCCTTGAGGCATCAGGATACTGGGACTACCAGAACTGCAGAGAAAAGAATGGAGACTGCCGTCCAGAATGAAGACAGCAGTTTAGTGGTGTTCTCCACCACCCCAAGCTCAGCATTTAGGCCTTACACAGTTCATGTGTATGACCTGCCGTGCTTCTCAGCAAAATCGACACCGTGGCATTCCTAACTTCAGCTTCTCAGGAATGCCGGGAATGCTCCGCTGTAGAGGTGAGCACTGGAAGACAAGAGTTGGTCACTGTAGGTGGAGTACTGCTCCGTGGATAGCACTTCCCACACTCTGGTCCACGCTGTCCTAATTACGGATTACAAGTGTGCTGATGTAATACCTTCCAGTCTGGGTAATTGACTCAGTCTTTCATCAGGATCGTGACCGCAGCACACAAAACCCATATGGTCCTACTCTACACAGTGATCTTCAGGTTCACATCTGTCTCAGTCAACATCAAGATGACTCCTCCCTTCTTAAATCATGTGTGTGATTCCCTTTGTGCCTTTCTTTCGTATTTTGCAGGGTGACACTCTTGCCTGCCACCCAACAGTTCTACCCTGTTAGAGCTACCAAGATTGAATGTCTCACAGGCAAAGTAATTTCATTCTTTTCAAAATAATTACAACATTGTTACTTTGTACTGTGAATGTCAAAGGAGATAAGGGAAAATAACCATGGAAAGGTGGAAAGAACTGTTTAATTCAGGAGGCAATTAAATATCTACTAGTCATAATGTGGACAAAGGGTTTGCCGTGACTCAACAAGTGATAGCTCATCAGCTCAAACACATTTAACTAGGAAGGTGCACATAAAAAACAGAGGAGGTTAGTTTAATCTATTTTTTTGGTTAAAGACTATTTTGGATAATGACAGGGAGCAGAGAGAAAGGGTAAAATGAGAACAGCTGTGTATGTTGATGGAAGTAGCACAACTTTATTACGAACAGAGAAAATACTAAGAATGCACATCCCTTACAAAGAGGAACACTTTCTAAAGAAGGCTTAGGCATTTGGCTTTGGTCCATGCCACTGGGAATTGTGTGTCATTTCCCACTTGGAATACTTCTTCTCTCTCCAAACCCTGTAAGTATCAAGACATTCACAATAAAGTGTAGCCAGGAATTACTACAGCAAGCACACCCACAGAGGCTTGTAAACACATGTTGGAAAAGCCCTGACTGGAGTACTTACAAGACAGAATGCAACCACTCAAAGAAGATTTCATGGCTGAGGAAATAAAGGCTTTAAAATGTGCCCAAACATCATGTACAGAAGAGACTGCAATGGCTCTGCGGAACTGTTCTTCCACTTCCCCAAACTGTTTCTAAAAGCAGAGGCACATGCAAACCCAGAACCCAGCACCTCTTCTCACATGACTGTGAGCCTAGGACACACAGTCCTGCAGACAGTGTGCTCCGTGCTGGATCTCCAGGCCAAGATTATCAGAGCAGCTTTGGAAATTTGCACACCCAAGAGGAATGAAACATCAAACGTGTTCAGAATCTTTCCAAGCATCCTCTGTTAAGTGCTCAGGCCAAAGCTTTAAACGAGCGTAGACACATCTAGAGCCTTCACTGCATTGCCAATGCCTAAACACAGGGAGCTGGAAACAGGATCTGCATTTTCCAATCTTGCTACTTAATGTCTTTTCTTAAATGCTTTTGGGCCACATGGGGACAATATTTTTGTTAGGGGAATGCCGCCATGGTTGGTAATGGTCATTCAAACTTTCTCACAGTTGATCTGTAATTAATTTGGCAAAGAGTCCCAGCAGATGGCAGAACTGTTTGCATCAAGCTCTTCAGACAACAACAGCGTTCAGGCCATTTCACAGGTCACCTTGGAGTGCCTGACCCACCCTCTTTGTGCTGAACTGTCCTGCATTTATCGGCTGTGGGAAAACACCTGCACATTCACTCACCAGTCACAATAATACGAAGCACAGTAACACCAAGCAAGTAAAGGAGAGGTTTTTACTCTTTTAGAATCATTTAGGTTGAAAGAGACCTTTAAGATCATCAAATCCAATTGTATAGTCCAACCTTCACAGATCTGGTAAACATTACAAGACAAATACAACAAAGTGTGAAGTGCTCTAATTAGATCCAAGAGAGCAGTGCAGAGTGACCCATGGCTTTTCACTGTCCATATCCAGGCCAATCTCATGCTCAGCTAATAATGCTAAACACAGCTCCTAGCCATGACTCCAAGGAAGACGTTTATCAGGTTTTACAGCTTTTGCTATCACACAAGTCACAGCCCTGAGAACCACCAGGTAATAGGTTTGAGTGGGGCACCAAGGAGCAAAGAATAACAAAATTTCCCTGCTGATGTTCCTCCTGGTTGCTGAAGCAGAAGCTTAGCACTGCACCCATGCCCATTTCAACACTTCCTGTATTGCTTTGTTTTTCAAGAGTGTTTGTGTTTCCGTAACACCGAGCACACGCCAGATAAACAAAGTGGCTTTCCCCACTTGCTTGAGATGCTCTGTTCTTACAAAATGAGAAGCTCAATGGCATAAGTTCCTACAAGTTTTTTTAAAAATCAATAACTTCTCCCTATTAATTGCACTTATGTGATAGGCTTAAACAGGTACTTTTAGCATCAGCTTAACATTGGAAGGCAAAAAGGATGTGACTGTTGTAAATAAGACTAAAACATTTTGTTTTTCAGACTGAAGGTTTTTGAGGCCCTCCAACAGGAGAACAATGTTTATTTTAATGTGGCTGACACCAGAAAATAACAAAACCTCTTTTATGATCAGAGTATAGAAATAAAACTCTTGTCTGCAACCTAAACAGGAAGGCAAGTCATTAGTAGTACATGACCACAACCTGATAGATAAGAATTTCTCTCCCCACCATTCAAGCTTTCAAAACCCTGTTTTGAAAGCAAACAAAATCGCAGAAAATTTCCAACTGTAGTATGATGAGTCTTAAAGAAAAATTTTGTCTCAGGAGAAAAAAAAAGTGGGTGCTTTTTATACACAGAGCAGGTATTTGCTGAAAACTTTTCATTAAACTCAAAGTGTGCTTTCTGTATGAGATGACAGCTTCAAAGAAAATTTCCTGTCAATACCAAAGCAAATGGATAGAAAGTAACCGAGGAAATTATATTTTTCCAAAAACTATTCATTTTGTTAGTGTTTGACCATTTCCCCATGATGAATTAAATAACAGGTTTTCATAAGCAATAATACTTCCAATTAAAATAATGGGGGAAATAATTTTCACCCCTGAATTTTTTTTTTTTTAAACAAAATAGATTTATTTGCTTTCTCTGCTTCCCAGACTTAAAACCAATATGGTCTTCTTGGAAAAATATGTTTCCTTGCAGTCAAACCCATTTTCAGCTGGAAGAAAGCCCTCAGACAAAGCAGCTGTGCTTAACACTTATAATTAACCCATCTAAAATACCCTTTCATCTGGGCTCCTGAAAGCATTCTACAAATAATGAACTGCACAGAGGCATGAGAAGGACTTTTGTTTTATAAGAGAGGACACACTAACAAAACAAGGGCCCACCTTTCAGAAGCAAATATGAACGCTGCTGCTGCAACACAGCGTCAGCCCAACTGCCTCTCCAGCCCAGGAGCCTTTTGTTTTCCTGGCAGGGGGGATGATATGGTCATGGAAGGTGGGTGAAGCTGATCCTTCATGCTCCAGATGTGCTGATCACTGTAATTTCCCAAGAAGACTGTCAGAGCCTTTCCCTGGGTGACAGGGTCTGCCAAGAAAATATTGGAGAACAGGTCAATGCACTCATATGGCCATAAACTGAAAGAGAAGTTCCACTCCACGTGAGGAGTAATTTCTTTCCACTGAGGGTGGCAAAGCACTGAGACAGCTGCCCAGGGAGGGTGTGGAGCCTCCCTCCCTGGAGACATTCCAACCCCACCCGTTCCAGGTGACTCTGCTTTGGTAGGGGGTTGGGCTGGGTGATGTCCACAAGTCCCTTCCAGCCTCAGCCATTCTGTGATTTTTTTAAAATACTCTCCCACCATCTGACAAAACTCCGTGAGGCCTGCCTGAGTCAGAGCTGGTATCTAACTGCTTTCCATTTCTAGCAGTTTTACTGCAGGCAATGAGTTCCACAGCTTAATTATACATCGTACAACTTAAGTGGCTTTTCTTTGTTTGTTTGTTTGCTCAGGGTCCATTACTTACCAGTTTCACTTGAAATTGCTGTACTACACAAAAATCATTCCACATACATCAGGGTCAAGTTGATTTTACAGACTTTGTGATGGGCAGTATTCTCCTCTCTCTTCTGCTTGTCTTGAGCCAGCAGTCTTGATCTATTAAGTCAGTCACTCTCTGTGCCAAAGCCAACTCCTAACTTTTATCAGTTTTCTTGTTCTTTTCTTTCAGAATAAAGAAGATCTAGGAGGTTCACTGGTCTGATGCCCCTGGATGAGCAGTAAGAAGCCCGCAGCAGGGGTTGTTAAATTCTGTGTTGCCTGACATGGCTACTTTACTGCATGCCTAGAAGCCAGGATGCATTTTACCAGGAGTATCATTTTCAATGCCCTCATTTTTTTTTTTCCTGGCATTAATGAAGTGCTCAGACCCCACTCTTCTTCACATTGTTTCACCCTGGGTGAAAAAAAAAATTAAAAATCAGCACTCTTTAAAGATATCAGAAGCACATTCTCATTAATAACTTGAAATGCCTGGTCACAGTCTTGTAGTTCATGCTGCAAATGTATCCCCAGGGGTCTTACCCAGCTTGACCTTCTTAATCATTGCTTTTCCTTACAGCACTGATGCTCTGATCTCATAGACATCCATACAGGCCAGTTACAGACTCAGGAATGCAGCATGTCACCTCTCAGGTCAGCAACAGTAAGGCTGTATTGGTGTTAGAACCACATTCCTAGTTAATTTCTGACAACAGTCTGGGTTCCCTCCTCTTGCTATAATGTGTAATAAGATGCTGGACAGCATTCCCAGGAGTTACTCCACTTTGTCCTGACTCCCTGTGTTCTTGCTTCAGCTTGCTCTGAAGCTCATTACCCCTTGTGCTCCATTCTGTTTGCATTTGAGGACAAGAACACCATCACAGCAATGCACAATTTGGAAACTTGGTTCCTGTGCCTGTATACAGTGGATACTCTCAACAGCAATGCCTCAGCTTGTTTTCTGAAAATTAACTGCTTTCCCAAAGTATTAGCAATAATTCTTTATTGGATTTTGGTAAACTCTTTGGTGTCGCCCTGAGTTTTGCAGTTCTTCGGTGTTTTCATTTCTGTATAAGTGTTTCTCACGCACTGTTCTGTAAACATAGTTATGTTTTTGTAACTTTGTTCTATTGTTTGCATTCTTTTCTCCTGGGCGGAGATGTTTGATGGACTTTACTTTGACCAGTGTGGTTGAGGGGTGTAACACTCACCCTCCAATCCAAGGTGATTATTAAGGAGATATATAATAAAGTCCGAGGTCTTCTCGGCCTCTCTTTTTCTGCTTCTCTCCCTGAACAGGTGTCTGCATGTTCTTTTGTGTCCAAGTGCGACACTTTGGCATCTGCATCTTCTTACTAAATAGACACCAGCCTTGAAACTTAGGTTTTTTAACAGCTTTGTGTTCCAGCTTCTTCTAAACTCAGTTATGATCCAATTCCTGCCAAACATACTCAAACAAAACTTCAGTCTGATATAAGCAGATTTAGGTAAAGATAAAGGAAGGAAAAAATCATCAACACATTTGATTTCTAAGGAACCATTTTTTTGGCAAGACAGTTCTAAACACCAACCAGCTACAGGACATCTGGATCACACTTTGGAGAGATGGATTCAGAAGAATCCAACCCGATCCTGAACTTTTTAATCCATAACGTCCATAATAGATATAAAGCACATGTGTACCAGCTGCAGGAGAAGATACCCAAATTATTGGAACATTAGTTATTTGATTCCAAATTCCAACACTGCTTCAGTCCCAGCAGTTAAAAGTCTCAGGTGGAATGAGTGTGACTCCCAGAAGCATCTGAATGATCAGACAGGAGAGTTTTCCTTAACATTCACCTGCTATACTGAACTAAAGGTGACTAAAAATACATCGGGTAATTGGACTGCAGCCAAAGAACACACCCCAGCTGCCCAGAGAGATGGTTCTCACTCCCACGCCCCACTACTTCCCTCGGCTCAGCCTGAAAATTTCAAGTAAAGCACTCAGCCTCTCTCTCCTGCTGTTTCAAGCCTCATGGAGCTAGAAAACAAACACCAGAGAACAACTGCCTCCCTTTGCAGGAAAACAGCTCACTTTGGGAGAGTCAGAACCAGGCTTTGGTGCATGATGGGTGGCAGGTAAGTAAAAAGAGCAAAGTTTTCACACAAACATTTGAACTGCAGAAGTCACTCGTGACAAAGCAGTTGCCATGAAACAGTACTCTCTTCAATATAAAACTGATTTCTTCATCTTGGATTTTTCTGACATTCTGCTACAACAGAACCACGTTTGTATCTTCATCTTGCTCAGTGTAATCTACTTGTTAAGTGCCTTAAAGGTATTCCCAAATTCCACTGAAAGACACTCAAAAATACTTCCACGTAATTCCTAAACACCCCAGGACCATAAATGGGTATTATTTTCAGAAAACAGAATGTGTGCCAAAAAGCTTTAGATCAAAGTATCTTCCAGTAGTTTTATTCCAAATTTGGCCATGAAAAAGTCCAACTTAGAAACCAAAACCATCTAATCTAGCCTAGACATTCAACTGTCTGATAACAGTCTTCTTTTAAGGGGGAGGAGAAAATTTGACCAAACTAAAGGTGACTCTGATTAAAATGACTACCACTAGAAAAATTTGTATCTAATTTACTGTGGAAAAATGTGCCAGAGAGCTTGATAAAATTTCAGCCAAAGACAACAAAGTAGGTGCATGTTTCTTTCTTTTAGATGCATGTTTCTTCCTTTTTTGCCCTTTAGTTCCTTTCGTAAGAACTGCATGGCACTGGCAGTATCAGCTTCCTGAAAGGCCGCCTCAACTCCCCTGACAACATTCTTCAACATTGAAGAAGCCTTTTTTCATGGAATCAAAGAATCACGGAATAGTTTGGGTTGGAAGGGACCTTTAAATGCCATCTAGTCCAACTCACATGCAATAAGCAGGGACATTTTTGACTAGATCAGCACCTCATCCAACCTGATCTTGAATGTTTCCAGGGATAGGGCATCTACCACTTCTCCGGGCAACCTGCTTCAGTGTTTCACCACCCTCATCATAATTTCTTCCTAATATAATCTGATTCAACCCTTCTTCAGCTTAAAAACATTACCCCTTGTCCTATCACAACAGCCCTGCAAAACGTCTGTTCCCATCCTTCTCATAAGCCCCTTTTAGGTACTGGAAGGCTGCTATGAGGTCTCCCAGGAGCCTTTGGCCCCAATTCTCTCAGCCTGTCTCCATAGGAGAGGTGCTCCAGCCCTTTAATCATTTTTGTGACTCATTCCAACAAGTCCATGTCTTTCCTGCACTGGGGACCCCACAGCTGGAGGCAGCTCCGCAGGTGGGGTCTTACCTGAGCAGGGCAGAGGGGCAGAATCCCTCCTCCCTTGCTACCCATGAGCTGTGGGATGAGCTCAGGACATGTTTGGCCGGAGGCTGGGTCGTGTCCAGCCTCTCACCCACCAGCAATTATCGACACCATGGGTTGTGCAACCCAGCTGCAGGTTGCTGTGCATAAACTATTTATCACACTAGATTGCAGCAGTTTTTATTTGGGATGTCATTTTGATCACCACATTCTACTTCCTGACTGTAGATAAAGCCCACTGGCAGATCAGTGTGCAATAGGCTGTTCTTGCCTGGGAATATTAATGCATTTCTCTGTCAGCCTTCATATTACTATCTATTCCTCGCTGAACAATTTCACACATTTCACAAAAGGCTTTTGATTGCTTAACAGAGCAGTTTTATCAGAACAAATGCAAATTACTATTTACAACACATTTTTGATTCTCATCTTGGCGTCAAATGCTGTTTCTCTGTTGCTACTCATTTTAAGACTTCACTTAGACCTTAGAAATGAGGATTCACCTTATAAATTAAGAGTATTCACTCTGAGTAAATCTTGCATTCACTGTCTAGACTGTTGGAAGATGTTAGATTTCAGCACTGCCCTTATGCTGAGCAGATTCAGATTCCTATAGAAGACAGATGTTTGGAATTCTTGAACAACTGTCTTGCCTAATAATATGCTGAAGAATCATGTTTCAGATGATGGTACTGCTTGCATGACATCCTCCTATCTCCACTTTTTTCCAATAAAATGAAATGGAGAAAAAACAGAAGAAGGAAGCAAATAGCATTTATTGTCTAAAGAAACTTCAGTTCCATTCCTGAAGCAAATTTTAAGGTATTTCTTTTTACAGAAACTGGTTGTACTTAATAGAAATTACTCAGAACAGCAATTGGATTAACCAGGAATATACCCTTCTAGCCCAAGAAGTGAGCTGATAAAGCAACTTCTGAAAGACTTAGTTTATATAGGCACAAGGCAGCTTCCTCTAATTCTACCAGGTTAATGACAAAATTAGATACAAACAACTAGTTCATGTTTGCAGCTGTGCTGAATCTGAGACACTTTACCAGAGCAGTTACAAGCAAGTCAAGCCAAAATTCTCACACAGAGAAGTTTACCAGAGATAGAGAACTATAAGCATAAAAGCTGGCAATTGTTTATTTAAGGCATCCTGGACACATTGTATTAATGTCTGCTACAGAATTCAGGTTAAACCCTGAGCAACTGGTTATCTTTTTCTGTGTTACAAAATGTAGTTCTCAGAACATTTGCATGTAGCTATTCAGTATGGAGCTGTTTGAGTACCCATCCTTCACAGGCCTGTGATACCTTCAAACACAAAGTTTTGTCTTCATGGTGCTTAAAACAGGATTTCTGCTGGCCTAACTTGTGTTCTGTTTCACAACAATATACATTTTTTGTGTGTTGTGTATTACTTTTAAGGTGTTCAGACAAGAAAACATTTTTTAAATTTTTTTAATATTGTTGTCTCTAACTCTGAAAGTGAATAGAAAACAACATCTTTTTCCTTCTATTTGTAAACTTGTTAAAAAATTAGTCTAAGCATTTTTTCACATTGACTTGGGCTAGGAATAGACAGTTTTCAGGCAGAATTTCACAGATGCGCAACAGGGTTCCATACCACAATCTCATTCTGTATTGTGCATGTGATCTAGAATATATAATTACACCTATTCAAAAAAACATCCAAAACTTTAAAAAAACATGGACAGGCAGCATGTGCTGATGTTGCTTGATAACTAGCTGTTTGTTAAATAGTTAATTGGCAGCTTCAAGTTAATCCATGACATCAAGCTACAAAAAAATGAGACACCAAGTGAATACTCCAAGCATTTATAACTGAACATTAAATTTCAGTGTAACATGTAAGGAATATGACTTCTACTTTGTCCAAAGAGTTTGGGGTGTTTTGTTTTAATTCTTCAGTGTTAAAGAAAATAGTAATTTTAGCTTTCAAGGTAAAATTACTTCAAATGTGCAAACTGCACATTTGCAATGAAGTTGGACTTCAAACTGAGTTCAGTGCTGTTGGTCATCACCATGGAAATGTGACTTGACAGGCACAAGAAATTACTTCGGTACTTTTATTTTTCTTTTCCCTAAGCACAGCATTGGTGACAGCTTTTCTAAATTTAGAGATGTAGCTGGAACTAGAACTTTGTCTTTTCAAATCAGATCTCCCTCCACATTCTCTTTGGCATCCCTGCACAAAGATTAACCTAAACTCTCTTTGATGAACAATACTCTTCAAAGCAGTACTCTCTGAAGAAAATAGTCTAATTTTGTAAAAATAGTTTATTCTAAAAAATGGCACATCAATGAAAAGAGTCCTCTGAAAAGATTCTATTCTTATGTATTATAACATCTCTAAAATGCCAAAGTTCTCAGTTATGAAGTTTATGCCACTTTAAACTGCTTCACATCTTGAGCAAAAAAAGACGCAACAAGCGGAAAGCAGCCAGATTTCAGCAAATGCTAATAAAAACTTCCAGTGCTTCTGACATTAAAGAATGGTTTCGTTTGGAACAGACCTTTAAGATCATCAAGTCAAGCACTAACCCAGCGTGGCTAAGGCCAACACTAAACCATATCCCCATGTGTGACATCTACATGTCCTTTTAAATCCCTCCAAGGATGTTTACTCCATCACCTCTCTAGACAGCCTGTTCCAACAGTTTTCAACCTTTTCTGGGAAGAAAATATTCTTCCTGATATCCAACCTAAACCTCCCCTGGCACTGCTTGAGGCCATATCCTCTCATCCTGTCCCTTGTTCTGTGGGAGCAGAACCAAACACCCCCGGCTGCTGCCTCCTGTCAGGGAGTTGTGCAGAGCCACAAGGTCCCCCCTGAGCCTCCTTTTCTCCAGCCTGAGCCCCTTTCCCAGCTCACCTCCCTGGTGCTCCAGACCCTTCCCCAGCTCAGTTCCCTTCCCTGGATTTGTTGGTCTTGTTGTGAGGGGCCCAGAGCTGCCCCCAGGATTCGAGGTGCAGCCTCAGCAGTGTCCAGCACAAGGACAGTCACTGCCCTGGTCCTGCTGCCACACCGCGGCTGGGACAGCCCAGGATGCCACTGGCCTTCTTGGCCACCTGGGCACCCCTGGGCTCATGTTCAGCTGCTGTCACCAGCACCCCCAGGGCCTTTCCCAGCTTTCCAGCCACTTTTCCCCCAGCCTGGGAGCTGCAGGGGGTGGTTGTGACCCAAGGGCAGGACCCAGCACTTCCCCTGGTTGTACCTCACCCCACTGGCCTCATCCCATGGATCCGGCCTGTCCAGCCCCCTCTGCAGAGCCCTCCTGCCCTCCGGCAGATCCACACTCCCACCCAGCTCGGTGCTGTCAGACACTGACTGAGAGGGCCCTCGATCCCCTCATCCAGGCCTTTGATGAAGATGTTAAACTGGCCTGGCCCAGTACTGATCCCGTGGGAACCCCACTGGTGCCCAGCCCCAGCTGGATGTCCCTCCATTCCCCAGCACTCCCCGGCCCTGCCATCAGCCAGTTCTTCCCCCAGAGAACAGGGCCCTGTCCATGAGCAGCCAGTTTCTCCGGGAGATGCTGTGGGATGAGGTGTCAAAGGCTGTGTAAAGTGCAGGTAGACACATCCACAGCCTTTCCCTCACCCCTGAGCAGGTGACAGGAGGAGACCAGGTCGGTCAGGCAGGACCTGCCTCTCCTAAGCCCGGGCTGGCTGGGCCTGATCCCCTGCTTGTCCTGTACGTGTTGCTGATGGCACTCAAGGGGACCTGCTCCATGGCCTCCCTGGCACTGAGGGCAGGTGACAGGCCTGTCATTCCCTGGAGCCTCCTTCTGACCATTCCTGTAGATGTGTGTCACATTTGCCAAGCTCCAGTTAACTGGGACCTCCCCAGTTTGCCTGGACTGCTGGTAAATGATTGGAAGTGGCTCAGCGAGCTCTCTGCCAGCTCCCTCAGCACCCCTGGGTGGATCCCATCCCACCACTTGGGAGTGTCCAGCTGGTGTAGCAGCTCACTGACCATTCCCTCATGGATTATGGGGGCAACATTCTGCTCCCATCCCTGTCTTGCAGCTCAGGGTGCTGACTAAACAAGGTAAATGTACTGCCCAGTATTCTTCTTTCTAATGAAGTTTGTCCTTGAAAAGGAAAAAGTGCATATGCTTGGATAAAAATGCAGGCTAAAGTGTCTAGGCCCAGATGAATCAGAAGATAACTAAAAACCACTTGTAAAACACCAATGAGGCATGAAAAACACCTACATCTCAAATGCTTGCAAATAAAGAGCCCAAATAAGCCAACAGCAAAAATATTGAAATGTTTCTACTTGCTAACTGTAAAGATTTTTTTTTAAGTGCCAGATAATTTACTCTCATTTTAAAAAAATAGAAAAATATTGAAAAATATTTACCTAAGGAAATGAAGAAAATCTAGAGTACAATGTGAAATACAACATTAATTCAGTCATTTTTCTAGTTAAAGGCATTAATTCGGTACATTTTTGTGGTTTTACACAGTGCAGTGTGATTAAGCCTTACTTAATGACTTTCTTATTTGGGACATGCTACAGTGAACACCTGACAGTGCAAATCAGTGTTATCAAAATGCAACATCAGAAATGGGAGACAGGAAGATGTGAAACAAGTGATATAGTGGGAAAAAAAATAACAAGTATGATTGTCACATTCTTGAAACTATCTTTGTAACATATAAGCATTTGAGGTTATCATAAATACAAAAATTAGTAAACTTTTAACCACTATAAAAATTTGTAGCTTTAACTTACAAATCCAACATGTGCATTTACACATAGCTTACATAAAACATTCCAAAAAGGCAAACCACAAGCCCTGTTCTCATTTCGTCAGAGAAACTTCTCAGCCAGCCTAATCTGGAACACAAGCATCTTCAACGGTTATGACCATCACAAGGATTTTAAGTCACTTATTCTGTTTTCTTTGCTTGTTTTTTCTTAGCACCCTCTTGGTGCTGCTCAGAAGGCTGGTCACAGACTGAAGACCCGTTGGAAGATGTGGCACCTTCACCCTTCACTTTGGAAGGTGTCTTTCGCGAGCCAAAAAAGATTTGGCCCAATGCAGCCTCAAAGGAAGCAAGTGGAGAAGTTGCACATCTTGTCAACATCATTTTTACCTACGAAGAACAAGGATCAAGTTACAATAAAAGTTGTGATGGCTTCACAGGTAAACAACTTCAAATCTGGATGGGTGTATGGCGCTTTTAACTTTCTACACAAAGATGAGGCCATGCCACCAGTAACAGAAGTCTGCTCGTTTTAGCTGAAATTGGTCAAAGAATGCTTTTCTTTCTGACCAACACTTCACACAGCTATGAAGGGCATTCTCCATCAAGAACTGTAGCAACAGGACAAGGGGGAACGGATACAAACTGAAAGAGGGGAAATTTAAGGTGGATACTAGGAAGAAATTCTTTACTGTGAGGGTGGTGAGAAACAGGTTGCCCTGAGATGTTGCAGATACCTCAACTCGGGCAATGTCGAAGGCCAAGTTGGATAAAGCCTTGACAAACCTGGCCTAGTAGAAGATGTATCTGCCCATGGCAGGGGGATGGAACTGGATGATCTTTGAGGTCCCTTCCAGCCCTTAACACTGTATGACTCTATGACTCTGTGAGCTATATACAAACAACATGCACAAAAAAACCTCTGTAAGATTAATCATCCTAAGAGTAAATCACATTTAATGCCAGACAACTAAGGCGAAGGGCAACTTTCATGTGTAAGTTTTGTGCCTTGTTCAAACTGAAAACCTGTAAACAGAGTGGCTGCCTTCCATTTAAACTAAAAGAATGGAACATGTAAGGACCTGAATGTACAGGTGCATAACCAGACTTTAATTAGAATTCCAGACAGCCATACTCATTCCATAAAGTTCAGATATTTAACCAGGCATCCCTTAGGACACATAACTTGGAATCACGATTGAAAAAATTGTCTTTTAGATCCGGGTACTGGACAAGTTTATATTGAAACAGTTTCTACAGCTTTCAGAGACATGACAAGTTTCTAAGAGACACTATTAAAGGACTATGCCAGATACACTTTTTTGCTTTCTTACTTTATTAGTTAAGGGGGTGCTTGAGTTCCTGACTGTCAGTACATGCATCAGTGTAAGGATTTAGTTACTTCAGTGCAGTCCAACAGCCAGCTTCTCTGGACACCTGCAATTTTTGACTTCCAGAATAACATTCCTTTCTTTCTCCATTCCCAGCATCCACAGTTCAACAATGCCTTTATCGGTTTAGATGGAGAATCAAGAACATAAGCTTCAAGTCATGGCTCTATAAAGTAACTTCTGCAGAATTAAACTTGTCAGCTCCTTCACAGAAAGGAGACTGGAAACCACCCTTCCACACATTCTCTGGTCTGTTCAACAGCAGCTCTGAAGCTCTTAAAATTACCAGGTATCTGCTAACAGAGATTAGGTTTTCCAGTAAACTAGTAATCCAGAAGAAAGGCATCATCCTGGAAATGAACAAGACTGGAGGGACTGAAGACTTCCACAGAGAAGTAGTGTCTATTTTATTACAAAATAGTTACAGCTACTTCAAAGTGATTTTGGCATGCTTTCTCTTCCCACCCAAACACTTACTTTGTGAACACTTTAAGCCAGATGAGAATCCACCTGGCTTGTTTTACAAACCCACTGGCGACTGCACAGGTACACACAAAAGACAGAGAACAGCAGAGTTCCTTTCTACAAGAATAAGCTTTGTTTGAGATTACGGACATACAAGCCTGGAATATCAAATACTGAGTGCCAAAATTCTTAATTTTTTTCTTTTCCTCCCCATCCCCCCCATACATTGAACAGTATCAGAAACACTTCTGCTCATGTATAGAACACTAAACACATGACTTCAGCAGGAGTTGGCCTTCCCATCCAGAAGCATGCATTCTAAATATTAAATAAAATATTTTCTGTTATTTGGTTACTAGCAACACTTTCAAATTCTTACCTTGAAGACTACAAGAAATATGGTGTATAAAAACACAAGGTTGTGTCTTGCTATTGGCAAGTACTGTCCGTGTTGCAGGGTGAAAAGAACTGCTCCTATCAAAGTTACCTTCACAGGGCTAGAAAGCAAACAAAGAATGTTAATTTCTCTTCTCTGCTCTACAGTGGAAGCAATATATGTTCTTAGTGTGCAAAAGAGTTACTTTTGAATAAAACTAATGAAAATTTGTGGTAAGAGTAGTAAGATCCAAAATCCAGCTATAACTAAATTAAGATTTTTGCTTTATATACTATTACTATGCTTTCTGTCCATACAGCATCAAGTCCAGCACTACTCTGCACATGCAGCTGACTCCTATTTGACAAATCCTCCTCAAATCAATTCTTCTATTCAGACTTTACATGTCAGCTTGCTTCTCTTCTTCCTCTCTCAATGTATCTTATTGAGGAGCTAAATCACAGAGCTCACACTACTTGGACTAGACATAAAAACAGGTTCTTCTACTATACTCCAGAAGTTAGTTTCTCCAAGGAGTTGGCTTAAGGTGCTGAAGAGCAACATAGCCCAAGTCTTGGTCCACGGTAACACTCCAGCAGCTCTAAGGCTGTATCAGCTCAGACCTGACTGGAGCCAGGCCTGTGTTACCAGGTTTTGTCAACACAGCTGTGCTGGCCTGAGACATGTAAAGATTTCCAATCTATTTCCAGTTTACAGCAATCTTTGTTGTGGTACTAAATCCCTTCCTCAGTATGCAGCCAGAAAGCAAGAGATCTTTGGTCAGATCTTTGCCAGTGGCCTGATTGGCAGAATTCTGTGCATTTCTTAATCTGCATGTGACATGTACAGGTGACATTCCTGTTATCACAGAGCATCTACCTGTTCTTCACTGTCTTTTCAGTGAAGAAAAAAGTTGCAAAAAGTTGAAGAAAAAGATGCAAAAAACTGCATCAACTTCCTGGTCCAGAAGCCCAAAAATCAAACCTGTGTACACAGGCATCTCATCCATTTGCAAGATGTTTGATCCCTTTAACTCTGTAACTTGGTTCAATTTAATGCTCTCAAGATTTATACATAAACAAAACTTTTAAAATCTTTTTTGAGTTACTCTGAGCCATTCCCACAGTGGTGAAGGAGAATATATGCAAATGATGCCTATCAGTAAGCACTGCTCTGGTGCTGCACCTGTAAAGACAGTGTTGTTTGGGTCTACAGTGCTATTTCTGACAGTCACCTCTTCCTTCTGAAAGTTTACTTTCAAGACTGCCATTTAGGCACCGACAAGAGAAAGAGAAACTCTAAATACTTAGAATTTCAGAAAAAGCCAGCAACTAACACAACCCACAAAAAGTTGAAATACTACCAAAGAGAAGGCTACAAATGTCTCTCCTGTTATTCTGTGTCTAGGAGTGGCTGCAGAAAAGCAAAATGGCTTTTTATAAAAATAAAATTATTATTTTTAAAGACCTGACTGTAACCTGGGAAAGATCAAAAGAATTTTAGGAAATTATCACAGTGACCTTATCTTGACTTACAATAATAGCTTGTGGCTTTCCAGCCCGTTTCAATTCTCATTTTACAGAGAAAACCAGGAGGCATGTAATATTCCCCATTCTTTGCTTCTGCAAGAGAAGTAACTTTTCCCATCTTGTAGGTCATTTTTGCTATACTGAATAACCAATTTGTACCTTCTCAAATAATTGATGTCTTTGGAGGAAAATAGCACTGGCAGCAAAAGTAAGAGTGACAGTGTTCAAAGGAAGCCATCTTAGTGATGCTCAGAACATACAGCAAAATGCACTTGTCTATTTCTGGTACCACTGTACCTTCATTTTGGATAGAAGACCACGTCCCTGTAAGACAAATTGAGTCAATACTGCTTTCTAGCAACTCCCCACTAGCTCTTTACTGCTTTCTGACAAGTTTTGTTGACTTTTCTTCCCATTTGCTGCTCTTGTGCTGTGAACATAGATTAAAACATCTGCTAAAAATACCAAAGACCATTGTCCCATCTTTCACAGGATACAACCCAAGACAGAGTACAAATACGTTCTAATGCTATTTTTTTTTTGGCCTCAACCTCTAAAAGTGAGCATCAACACAAGGAGCTAGCAAAACAACAGCTAACATTTTGCAGCTTTTTAAAAAAACTTACTAGGACATCTTCAGGAGCTCATTGGTTTCCGGTTTCCACACTCCTCTCACCAGCTGCTCAAAGTTGGAAATTAAGCCACCACCAGCACCTGAAATTGTAAAGGTTTATGGTTAAGTTTCCACTGACTGACACCACTACTATGCCATTGCCCCCAGAAAAACTCATGACACCAGGTGCTAAATGTGGCACCAAAGCCCAGACTTAAAAAGTCTTCATCCAACCTTTCATGCAAACAAGACTTGAACAAGGGCCATGACATCTCAGAGGTTGAGATACTCAGCAAGAACACAGCTCTACCTCTAAGTGACAGCATCTGAATGGATGCACTCATCACATTCACACATGTTGCTTCCCACAGCAGCACAGAATCAAGCAGAAGCAAGAGCTGCACAACTGCTTTCTGAAGTGACCCTGATGGTGCGGCTGCAAATACAGCTGTCAGGAAGGTGGCTTCCAGAGCGGTACTCACAGCAGGCAGGCAAGAAGGGTCATCCCCACATTTAAAACCAGGTAATGGTTACAACACAAAAACCTAAGATAACCAGTTTTCTTCTTCAGCCTCATGCAAGGACACAGGTCTGAGGCAGTAATGCTGTTGGAATGTTGAGAAGTAGCTACACAGAAGATTTACTTCTTTGTTTTCATCAAATGCCCATCCTACAAGGTCTCATAAGACCTTCTGAAGGGAACTTCCCTCAAAGTCCTTCAATGTCATCCTTAATCCAGGCAGAAAAACTGCAGCACAGGCTTTTTCCTTGAGGGGACATCAGACTGCATCAGCACAACCATGCCCAGCACAGCAAAAGTTCTGCTGAGGGGCTAGATATTTAAACACCACTCCAAAAAATCCCAAACCCTCAGAATAAGATGTTATGCATGTTACCTCTGGCCCACCCCACAGCTACCATGACAAGCCAGGCATCTTTGTAGACAACGTCTGCATGTGCAATGCCATCTGTGATCTTCCAAGTCCTTGTCACTTCTTTCATTCCTGCCACCAGAAGACGAAGAGGCAGAAAGGAAAAGCACCGGTAGAATATGTCTTCTGGACAGTAAAACACTAGATACCTGAAAATCACGAGAAAAAACCCATCGGCCACATTTTTGCTAAGGAATTATCCTTTAATAAACTTTAAAGATATTTTTGGAATATGACTAGCAATGCCCAAAATACTACTGACAACTCAAAGTCTCGTGGTACGCATCTTGGAAAAAATTTGAGTAGCTTCTGAGCACGCTTGAGCTTTTGCAGCAAAACCAAATACTACTGCCTCATTGTCCCAGAGAAGAATCCATTAAAGTCCATGAGAAACAGCTTTACATTTTTCAAATTGTTCTACACTTTATATGTCCCATTTTTATAATTCAAGTTATTAAAGTAATGTCTGATTGATTTTGTGTGGTTTCAGTTTATTTTTTGAGTTATTTTTTGTTTAGTTTAGTGTAGGGGGTTGTTTTGTTTTGTTGTTTTCTTTGGGGATTTTTCTTTTAATAGGATTACAACAGAGTGGTAAATTAAATGCTGACACTGTGCTTCCACACTGCAGGTACATGGAATTATGTAACTTTAGCAAGAATGCCTCTACTACTTAGTGTCATGCTAGACGAAATGCATGGCTATTTTTAAACACACTTAACATCTTAGTACTCACCAATTCTAGTTTTTCCAGCTTGCCAATTACAAGCACATTTCTTTATTCAAAACATTGAAAGCACACTACTCAAACTTTAACAATATCTTTGATCAACTTGCTTTTAAAACCAAGTAAAGACGGCTAACAGTTAAATCTTAAAATGATAGTACATTTTAAAAGATTAGATTATGTGGTGTTTTATTGTATCTCTTCAATAATAAACAAAATTCAGTTCTTACTGAGACATTCACAAAAACCCAATCAAGATTAAGTATCTTGATTAAGTTATCTTAAGTAGATTATTTCAGCACAGGAGTAAGAGAGTAATAATTGCATAAGAGCAGAGAAAGTGTTTAAAAAAAAGGATAAATTTTTGTTTTCTTAAAAAACAAAAACAGAAAACCACTGCCCCTTTGCTTTAAGATTTTTGAGCTCAATCCTGCCTTCCAAGAATTTCTAAGGCCCTTCCCTTTATCTCCTCCTGTAAAGTCAGATGCCTCTGTAAGCAACCAGGCTTCAGCTGATATGACGGCAAAGATGCAGAGGGGGATGTATTTCAGAGGCTACTGCCAACAGCCATCTAAGCCACCTACTCACCAGACAACTCAAACCAGAATTGATGTACATGTGCCGAATGTGGGTTTAGGACCCTAAAGCGCTGGTTACAGGACTGAAGCTGGCACTTAAGGCCCACCATGGCATTTCTTGCCTGTAAACTCTGCTAACAGCAGATGCCGCTGTTCTACAGACTATTTAGGAGCATTCCCCAAGCCCAGCACAACCCCATTCACTTTGCAGTTTCTAGTGTGGCTTGGGGAATTTCATTTCTTGTGATCTGGGACCAGGAATTAAGGTCATTATACTAACGAAGAGGGAACTTTGTAAAGCTGGAAGCTTAAAACGTTTCGTAACGTTCACAGCTTCTCACTAAAACCTCGTTTAATTTGCACAGCAAATCACATTTGACCATGGTGAGTTAAACAGAAATCCCGTTCTCTTCAAGTGTACTCCTAGTTCATGTCACTTGACAAAAAAAGCAATCAGTCTGCCCATATCAGACTAGCAGAACCACAGGCAGGTTCTGTAGGCTCTGTTCATAATTCACTAATTAATATGTATTATTCATTTCACCTATTTGTCTAAATTAAATATGTCATCTTCTATTGCAACACAAAGACCAGAAAACTAATACATATACACAGACAGACAGAAATGCTTGCTTTCACTTTAATGAATTTGCTATTGTAAAACTTAAGGGGCTAGTGGAACTAAAGGATTTTAAGCAGGCCAGACTCTCCAAACATAGTGATTGAGCTTTCTAAATTCAAAACCCTCCTGCTGCTTATAATTTTTGTTAAGTTTGAAGTTTTCTTCAAAAATGACTTTCTGGAACAAACGAACTCCACTGGAAGGCCACATTTATATGAAAATCACTCCAGCTTTTTTTTTTTAACTCCAAACCAGGCCAAATTGCCACTTACTTGATTCGATCATACCATCCAGCTCACTACTGTCTTCCACCACAACACCCACCCATTTGGGAAGGAATGAAATACAGCAAAAGAAGTATGTGTCTGGTAGCAGAAACTGGAGGTCAAACGTGTTTTGGAACCTCAGTTACAGGAAAAGTCCTAAATTTTTACATCAGCCAGGTTCTGGTCTTCAAGAGCTACTTTTGAAAAACTTCACTGCTTTTATGACTTACCTATGTTCAGCAAATCAGCAAGTGAATTCATTTTATTAAAAGATAATGTTTTCAGCTGTTTGACCAGGAATACTATAAAAACCTAAGGCAAGTCTCCTCCAGCAACGGAGCATTTTGTTACACAACAGGCCGCAAGAGTTGCTCTCTATTCCCACAGAACAGGATCTTACAGCTGCTGTGACACTCTGGATGAAGAGACAGCATCCAAATCTACAACACTTTTCAGTCAAAATGCTGATTTACATGGAATCTTGGTGGTATAGCATCAGTTTACAGCATATAGCTTCATTAGAGCCAATATTACTCATCTTACCCAATTGTGGCAGCTTACCAGACTGAGGATGCCAGTAGGATATTTATGGTCTTTGCCAGGAAAGCTACTGGAGGCTCACCAAGCATCAAGGAAGACAAAACTGAACCCCCAAAGCAATAAAGCATTGCACTAAACCAGCAGGCCAATGGACTTTGGACCGACACTTCCACAGCTCCTGTGGAAAAAAAACAAATGCATAAATAGAAATGAAAACTGGAGAATAACATCATGTTTTAAAGGTCAGTATTTTTCAGTTTAGTTCCTTCAGATAATAAAAAATCCTCCAGCAATCAGCAGGCTCTCACAGGAAAATTTTCCAGAAATACAAACCTCAGGGTAGGGTGACTTTAACTTACACCTCTTAAACAGAAGTGAAAGGCTGAGGACGTGTTCTCTGAACATCCTTTGTGCATTAGTTTGCTATACGTGGCTACCAAAAAGAAAAAGCTTTCAGAGCATGGCAGAGAGGTCTTCTTGTTAATAGCCTGACACAGGGACACACTTGCTTTCAAATTTGTATTAAAAACACCTAAGTGGCTTATCTAAACAGGACTGCTAACATTTGGAGGGTTATTCTAGGAATTCCATTTCTGCTTTTGAGTGTTCCAAGAATTCAAGGTAACTTGTTTTCCTTTTTTTCCTCATAATACCCTGCTGTGATTGCTGGCCAAAATGAAAACAGCATCCAAGATAATTATCAAGGAGTTTTCACCTGCACTCTTGAAGAGAGAAAAAAGGTTACCTTGAACTATAATAATAAATGTAAATTTCCCTCGTTATTAAAAGGTTGACAGTTTTGTTTATTCCATGATCTTTAAAATAAATTATCCTTTTAAAATGCAAGTGAACTATGCCAAAAAGAGTATACAATATTAAAAGATTATACTGGACGTAATGGGAAGCATTAACCATTTTCAGAGAAAACCAACCTTTTACCAAAGCTAGAAGTGTCCTCAAGTAGTTGTTTTGACTATTTCCCTCCACTTTAAAAGTTTGGTGTTGCCAAAGCTTCCCCTCTACACTGGTGCTCACCTCTGTTTGCCTGAACGAGTTTAATTTTCTGTAGTCTAAAGGCTGAAGTTCACAAAAGCACTAGTGTCTGCCCCAAAACGAAATTTGCCATCTGTTCCTGATTCAGAGCAGAAGCTTTGGTTTTTCAGGCATTTCTGTGGGAAAAGAAACTTCTTCCCCAAGATGAGAGGCTCAAACATATAAAAGAGCATACAGCATTCTCAATACAATTCACTAAATATATTAATAAGATTGTTCCAGTTTAAGTGCTGGCATAGATATCAAATCTAAATACTATCAATACTGCATTACTATCTAAATTCCCATGTAACAGCCAATTTATAAAAATGAGCACTCCTAAGCATTACAGAATATCTGAATATAAAATAACGTCTCTTGTAGTTTTAACTATTTTGTAATTTATTTTTCAAACTGCAGTACCTGGTGCTCCAAGTAGGACACTTACAAAGCATTAATGGTTTGTGTTTACTACTTTTGGAGTGGATTTAAAATTAGATAGGTATCTGTTCGCTCTTCAAATCCATTCTCCTGCCTTTCAGCAATCACCAACTTCTCCACACTTCCTTTACCCCACAACTAGCAAGAAGTGGTTTCCAGTTTTGAGGGCACATACAGGAATTACAACTATAATTACCAGATTGCCCTCTATGAGTAAGCTCCACAGCAATGAAGATAAACTTCTTCATTCTACAAGTAAACAGACAAGAGACTGGAAACTCTACTGCACGTCAAGATTTTTCTGTTGGTCAACATTAGAATTGGCTCAAATGCCAATATTTAACAATTCATGCCTGCTTTCTAACAAGGAATATACCCAACACAGAAGGCAATGAGGCAAAAAACCCGTTGATACTAATTTAAAGATCATCCTAGCATTGCTACCTAGATTATGACTGGGGTGTAACCTTTCAGAAGACAAACTCAGTTTTAAGCAGGTCACAAGTTTTTATACAAAGTGGTCATTTATATTTGTCCTCTGATGCATCCTGAAAAATTAATGAGGCATCACACAACCATGCAATGGTGGATCTGACAGAAGGCCACTAGCCCTGCAAATGCACGCTTCAGAAAGTTAAGGAAAGGTTTCAGAACACATTCATAATTTTGAATACAGTTTTAAATATTGTTCCTGACCAACAGTAACATTAAAAAAACCCCAAAAAAACCACAAGCAAACAAACAAAAAAAACCCCGAAAAATCAAAACACCACCTTACCAACTAACTATTTCTGTCAATAGGATAATATCTCCTTTAAACTTTTCACCATGTTCCAAGTAGGCAATCAGGAATGCATACAACACACACACCTAAGGGAGCAAACCAGGAGAATTTGTACAGGTTTTTCTAGTACCCCATTCAACTACACATAATATCTTTGGTTAAGATAAAGGATTTATAGAGTTGGACTTAACAGAGCAAAACTATGCTGAAGAAATTATTTCTCTTCAAGTCGCCTGAAACACATCATAGAAAAATGGCAAGAACAAACGGAATATGACACATTCTCAACCACCAACACCTTTTGCAGCCCCTCCATCCCAAGAAAAGAAAACTGCCAGCTCTACAACTGGCTGGAGTTACAAGCAAGCAACTCCTAAGGCATCCTAAAAGCACTAAACAAGAATTCTTATTTTAAAACACGCAGAAAGGAACAAGTTGGTTGTCACTGGTGTAGTTTGCCAGCAGTCACAATGAGCAAGAAAGCCTGCCTAGGAGAATTGGAAAAGTCCCAGTTAGTGTGCACCCATCCATGATCCAAATGTCCACACCAAATCCGATTTTAAGCAATGGGGGTGGGTTGGTATTTTAATGAGACAGTCATCTGAGATAAAATAAACGTGGCTGTAACTTGAGCACATACTCCTTACATCACCAGGCACTCAAGGCTATCCCGTTATTTCCCTGTCAAATATAGTTACTGTTGTAAGTTTCCAAAGAGAACATAAAGCCTAGGCAGCATTAAGCGACAATAACATATCTGTACTAAGTATTCATAATAACTGCTATTTCAGTTATGATTTAATACTCAGTTCAAACCACTTGGGAAGTGAGAAACAGGCCAGCAGGCAGTCACCTGGATTACAGTTATTAATTCCAAGTATTAGAAAATACTCAAGAGTTCTGAACTATCCAGCTATTAAGCCAAGAAGAAAAAAAAAACCAGGTGCATGGATCTGAGCAGACTTCTGATAGCAATTCTACTTTCCGTAAGTGTTGTCTCAATAAAGCTATGCTGATGCAAAGCAGAGAGGCCTCTCATCCTGGTCTTTAGGTGTCCCCATTCCAGAGGAAAGTTTAAAGGTATTGCATGATAATGTCAGAAAGTCCCTTTTTAAATGGAACAGACACATTACACAATGCCACAGTGATGCCTCCTCCAGCCACCTAGAAAGAGAGACTAGACAAGAGTAAGGGAATAAAGATAGGTATTTATTTGAAGGGCCTTCAAGGTACACCCTGGGAGAGCCAGAGGCTGCTTCCAAAAATTGGACCCCAAGATGGACCCCAGGTCACGAGTTCTTCACACTTTTATAGGTTTGGACCATTTGCATATCAGGGTTAATTCTCCAATTAAAGCCCCAGTTTAACGATGTAACGCCCCTCAGCTTGCCCCCCTTAGAATCTTTAGTTTACACATTTTGGGCCTAAAAACAGCCTGGTTGTCCTTGAAGGCAAAGCCTGGAGAGGCTTTGTTATGTCTACCTAGTACGAGAGAGTAGGAATTACAAGCTACAAGGAACTTCAGAGTTACACTCTAAGCAGTCCAGAATTTGAAAATATAAAAGTTAAAACCTAAGGCATCAACAGGCCAGCACCTGTAAAAAAAATTTAGCAGCATTAACAAAGTTTGGTGAAGATTCTAGAATACATAAGCACTTTGTACCAGTTCTCATGGTCTGTTAAGCACATTTCCTCAGCAGAAAGTCAAAATTCACATTGGAACATTTAGGAAGGGAGCAAAGAACAAGCTCTCACTACACAAACAGTGCAGAGCCCTAGAAATCTGAGGCAAGCAGCAGCTCCCAAATTTGCACTATAATCCCAAAAGTCAGCTTAGTTTCCTACACAGTTATCACCTGGGATGCACAGTTACTATAAATATGTCCAAACACACACCACAAGTAGTTTAATTCTAAACACTGAAAAAAGGCCAACGTCTAAGTTTGTGACAGCAAAAAAAAAAAAAAAAACCCAAAAAAACCCAAACAGACTTGGGGTTAATGGCCACAGTGCAAAAGATTTTCTGGAAGAGAGCATGTAGAGACTGAAGTGCCATGATGTGCTCTCTTACAAAACCTTGTCAGTGGAAGTGGAAAGCTTTGTTAAATTCACTTTACAATCTATAAAATACAACAATGACAAGCCACCGCCACAGGACCTACCCATGAGAGTCCTGAGCTGTTTCCTGAAAGGCAAAATTGCCTTAACAGCCCCCTGCACAAAGAGGGTGTGTGAAGGATGTAAAATCTAGTATCTCCCCTCTCAGATGCAATTATGGGTAGAGAGATATTGGCCTGTGTTACACACACCCCCTCTGCACCCATAAACCTAACTTCGAGGGGCCTCAGCCCTTTTACTCCTGAGACTTTAAAACTGAGACAAATAAATAAATAACTACATTTAAAAATTAGAAGGTTTTCAACAAAACTCCTGGCTGAATTCACTGCCGAATTCGGCGCCTCTTAAGTTCTGCAAAGCGAGAAAAGCTTGGCTGGTTGTCTTCTGCGGGCAATGAGACATCGCTTATGGACAGAAGGGCTAATGCAGGCGGCAGACAATCCCATTTGCACGGCTACGGGGTAACTGGGACGGCGGCTCCCCTTGGGGCCCCATCCTCACCCTGCCGGGGCTGGGCACCCCGCGGGACACACACGCACACGGTGCAGGGCCGAGGGAACACGGAGGAACACCGGGATTGGGATGGGGGAGTGGAGTGTCCGCCCCGTCTCGTTTCGCCCCGCTCACCCCGCTGCTCCTTCAGCGCCAGGACGGAGGCGACATAATGCGCCAGGTCGAAGAAAGGGAACATGCGGAGGCGGGAGAAGCTCAGCGGCACCTGCCACAGCTCCATGGCCGGGCACGGAGCTCCCGGAGCTGCTACCCGGAACGCCAGAGGGGGGCGAGCCCTCAAGAGGCGGCTTGGCCGCTGTCGGCCGCCGTCAGCGCGGGGCGGGGCGGGGCGGGGCGGGGCCAGGCCAATCCCCTCTCTTAGCCCCGCTGCTCGGCTCTCCGAGCGCCCCGCGTGCTTGTTGTGCCTTTTGTTTGCCTTTTTTTGGTCAAAATAATGATAGTCCTGCTCCGTGCGCAGTTTGAGGTCGGTTGTGGTCTCCGTCAGAGCCCTTCCTGCCCTTCTGCTGCTTTTGTGCACACCTCGTGCACAGGTCACTAGACTTACCATGATACGTTTTTCTTTCTCTTTTTTTCTTCCCTTTTGAGAATTTCTGAAGCTCATCAAGGATATTTAGCATTACCAACGTGTACGGTCGGTTCCACATGTGGTCTTTCCCAGACTGATGCCATCTATTCATAAGTTACTTAAAATATTAATGTGCACCAGATCCTGGTCAGAGCTCAGCAGAAACACTTCAATACATCTTTACATCCATTTTGATAGTGATGGCCATTGCAAACTTTGCTTCCTGAAAGATCTGTATCCAGTGTTGCACCAATCCTACAGTATTTTCAGCAAAACCAGTTTGTTCGTGAGCTTCCCAAGTGGAACATTATTTTAAAGATCTGCTAGTGATAGCATAGGGTTAAAATGCTTCTAAAATCGTGGTAGCTAAAATAGGCCTTGGGAAGGGGAGTGGGCATTGTCTTTGCTAAATCATGTGAACCACCTGTAAGGTAGATAACAAATGCGATGATTACTTAGTAGTCAAAAATAATTATTCAGTTGTAACAAAGAATCACGAGAAAGGGACAACAACAATGGAAATGCTGTGGAAAGGGGACTTCAAATTCATGCTCGGGTGGAATCAATAGAACAATAGAAAGTTAATGATCAACATATGATTGTATAACAGTTACATAAGGAGAGGGTATAAAATGTATCTATCCCAAACCCAAGTCGGAGTCAGATTTGGGTCTGTACCCCTGATTCCCAGAGCTCTTCAATAAAAGCACCTGCATATAATCATGCCGTGATTATGTGTTTCAACGCTAACACTAGCTCCAAGACACATAACATTTGCTTTCTCTTTGTTCAGCAGACTAGCTAACTTGAAGGAGTTGAAGGATATTCATGTACTCACGATGGTTTGGATTGCAGGGGACCATAAATCTCATTCATGGGCGGGGACACCTTCCACTATCCCGTTTTCCAAGCTCCGTCCAACCTGGCCTTGGACACTTCCAGGGATCCAGGGGCAGCCGCAGCTTCTCTGGGAAACCTGTGCCAGGGCCTCCCCACTCTCACAGGGAAGAATTTCTTCCTCATATCTAATCTAAATCTGTTCTCTTTCAGTATGAAGCCATTCCCCCCCTTGTCCTCTCACTACATGCCCTTGTAAACACCTCTCCCTCTGACAGGCTCCCTTCAGGCATTGGAAAGCTACAATTTTGTCACCCCAAAGCCAAATTACACTAACTCTACACTGTTCTTGATGGAACACTGTTGAGGTTTGTTGTTCTCATCTTTTCTGCATATTAACCTTTCCCCCCCCCCACTCTGGACATGGAAGTTAAGTTTACTTGTTCATGAGTTTTTGGCTGGTTTTCCCTACTAATTTTTCCCTGCACCGTATTTGTCTTTTCCATTCAACTTCCACAGGCTGGTGAAAAGAACTCTTAAAGGCTCTAAATTTTGCACACTGTATGGTGAAGTTAGGCAAAGCAATCTGAAAATGTGCAACTTTCACAGGTGCTCTTAACCTTGTTCTTTGCCTACCGAGAACTAATTTCAGGAAATAACTGGAATTGTAGAATCATTCTGAGGAAAAGGTTTATGCCAGTTAACATAGCAAGCACTTGAACTTTTCCCAGAATAATTTCAACTTGCTGGGAATAGCAAGCTATTATTTTCATTGATTTGCCTTTTATCAGTACGATATTCACAGAATAAGTTCCTACTCTCAATGTCTCTTCCTTTCTGTGCATCCAGTGACTCATTTGCTCCCTGACAATTGACCCACATGCGTGCAGCTCATTTCTATTCCCTGGCCATTTCCATCTTCATTTCATCTAGAGATCCTAACTTAGTCAAAGTGATCTCTTACTAGTCTTGTCGTTAACAAATCTAATTCTTGTTTTCTGTCATGCTCATGTGCAGACACAGAAAACAGAGTTTGTTTTCTAGAGCAGAATACCGACTTGCCCCAGTCGATATATAAGACATAATGCATTAGTGAGCTGCATTTCTGTGGCAGAAATCGGTCCAGCATCATTCTGATTCCCCCTGAGCAGGGCTCTGTGTCCGTGCAGCTGCAGCCACGGAGCTACTGATGGGATTTAAAACGATGTAGTCGTTTTCACTCCTTGTAGTACGGGTTTATCCCCACAGAGTGGCATCCGTTTCATTGCTAGGCCGTGAAAACTACTGAGGCTATCTCTTATGTGATCATAGAAGGACAGGGAGAGAAATAAAAATGGCAGTGACCACAAGGAATCTATTGTGGCACAAGAAAAAACTCGCCGTTTGGGCCAGCAACATCTGCACTGCAGCCACCACTGTGACTGCAACTTGTGTAGGTATACCCAAATTCTTTAACATGGCAGCAGTGATACCTCTACTGGTTCTATTTTGCAGCAGATCAGCAATACTTGCCAGAACTTTCAATTTGTAGTCAGGTCCTCAAATACATAATACTTCATTGTCACTGCACCTGACATGTTGCTCTCCAAAGCAGAGTTGTGGTGGTTTTGGCTGGGGTAGAGTTAATTTCCTTCCCAGGGGCTGGGATGGAGCTGTGTTTTGGATTTGCGCTGAACTCAGGGCTGATGATACAGAGATGTTTTTGTTAGTGCTGAGCAGGGCTTGCACAGAGCCAAGGCCTTTTCTGTGCCCCGTGCTGAGGAGACCCAGCCAGGACAGGTGACCCCAACTGATCCCAGGGATGTTCCAGACCAGGTGACATCGTGCTCAGTGAATAAAGTGGGGGGGAAGAAGGAAGCAGGGGACATCTGGAGTGATGGCATTTGTCCTCCCAAGTCACTATGATGTGTGATGGGACTCTGCTCTGCTGGGGATGGCTGAACACCTGCCCAGCCATGGGAGATGGGGAATTAATTCCTTGTTTTGCTTCACCTGTGTGAGCAGCTTTTGCTTCCCCTATTAAACTGTCATTATCCCAGCCTGTGAACTTCTACCCTTCCAGTTCTCTCCCCAGTCTCACTGGTGGGAGATTGAGAGTGGCTGCTTGGGGCTGGGCTGGTGGCTGGGGTTAGACAACACAGAGGTAGCTGTGGATCTCATGGCAGTGAGGCGAGAAAGCGTGTTAACCACCACAGTTAAACAAGAAAGAAGTTTTGGTGAGTTTTCTGCATCCAGCTCCAGCAGCAAATAAGAGCAGCAGTTTCTCTGAGATGGCTGGTAACCAGGGAGAGATTCCTGTGTGTTCAGGGTGGCATCTTAGCAGAGCAGGGGAAGAGCAAAGGAAGCCACCAGAGAGAAATCAGATCAATGAACACAAGCTGCCTAATAAAATTAGAGTAACAAACAAGAAAACTTAAGATCTGATAATTTTCCCAGCTGTCCTGGATATTTCAGCAATAATTTAAAGATAGCAGGGGATAAAACCTCTGAAATAATCCTGTTCATCCTTGAGCCAACTATACAAATGCTGAGAGAACAGTGACAGTGTGAGCTGATGGTATTAGTGTGTAAGCCAGGTACACTTGTCTCTCTGTGTGTGTGACACAATTTTTTGTGTTTTGCTGATTTCAAACTAGAAGAACAGATGCCCCTTTCTTCATTTCTTGGGAACAGGCTAGTAGTAAGACCTGAGCAGCACAGTATTCACATAAAAGATTTAAAGATGGACTGCTTAGTATACTGCTGTGTTGAGTGTAAAGCTCAATGGGAAATCAAAACACAAGCCTGAACTGACTCTCTTGCCCAAGAAATGTTATCATGACCTTAGAAAACCTCACTGTAAACACCTGCTGAATAGCTACCCAACTTGCACATTCTCCAGAGTACTTTTCAGTAGGATTATGCTAATTTTGTGTTTGAAAAAAAAAAGGTCTGTGTACTTAGCATGGAAGTATAGCTGGTGAAGTTGCTGCTTAATATGTTTATTTAGTGTTTTATTTCGTAAGGACTGTTGGGGTCCTACAGACAGTGGCCTGGAATTAAAAAATGGTGCCCTAGGGCAACAAAGGTTGAGAACTTCATTAGTATATTTCACCAGTATGTCTCAAAACCCTTGCTCTTCTTCCCAAAATCAGGAAATTAGAAATACTCTTTCTTTTATTAATTATTAGATTAAATTTATTTATCTTCTAAGAAGATCTCTAAAACTCAAATCTGTGCATCAAAATCAAGTCAGGTGAAAATAGTAATCTTTGTCACATATGGAAATAGACATTTCCACTGTCTGCTCTCATCCTGCCACATTTGTGATTTGTAGCCATCTGCCACACTGCTGTCTCCTTCCAATCGAATTCTTGCCCTGCTCCACAGTTTTCTGCCTTGTTTCCCTGTTTTCCAAGTCTTTTATCCCCATCAAGCCGCTTACTTTGATCTTCTAGTGCATTTTCCATATATGCTTGCTAGCACCATATATTCATCAGCCCTGCATATTTCTTACAGTATTACTGTCCCCCACAGCTTACCTGGTTTTCTTGCTTTCTCCATGCCATCACCAGCATTTACTCATGGCTTAGTGCACCTCTCAGTCTCCTGTCTATCTCTGAGAATCTGGCTATTCATTCCACTTTTGTCACCTTACTTGTGTATGCCTTCAATCAATACTCATATACTCAGGCCCCACCTTTACCTTTGTGTACCTTCCAACTTCGTCGCTCCTGCTACCCTCCTTCTTTCCCAGTTTTCCTCCAGGAGGTCAGGTCCTGTCTCCTTTCAGATTTTCTGAAAAAAATTGAGAAAATAAATCATAGGAAGTTCAGACGGCCAATTTTCTCCTGACACAACATTACTCTGGTTTATTTTCCTTGTGTGCTGGTTAGTGCTGATCTAAATTGCAAAGTGGAGAAATAATGGTTTTTTTGAACTGAGCAGCAGTGTTGTTTGACTTACATCCACCTCAGATCCCTCCTCCCTCATGCCAGATTAGATTCTCACAAGTATTTAAGGATCCATTTAAAATTTCTCTTCTCCTACAGCCTTTGAAGCAGCAGCAGCGCTGTGTTCATTCCTAGATGAAGCCTAGGACTGTAGCAGCTGTAGCCGATGCTGCTGGCTCTATCCAGGAGCGCCCTGGTTTCTACCCTTAGGTCATGGACACACAAGTAGGCAAAAGTGTGTGTTTCAGGCTGTGGATGTATACAAGAAGAGTTTTTATGTCTACAAAATAAATACTCCAGTATTTTGTATCTCTGTTGCAGTAGTAAACTCAGTCAGGACTTCAGTTAGAGGTGAATTCATGCTAACAAAAGTTAGTATTTTGGCTGCTAAACCTCTCCTTAGCACATCTTGTTCCTTAATAGTATTCTTTTTGAAAAGAGCTGATTTATAGAATGGACTTTAACTCTTACTACCTTCTTTATCTCCCTGTTGCATCATTAGATATGTCACTTGCTGGTTAGTTGATAGGACTGAGACAAGCTGCAGCCCTCTGTTGATCCATCCAAGGTTCAAAGGATGCCTTTCCCTGCAGTTGTGACTTTCCTTCAGCAATGGCATGCTGGAGTGCTGTACTGTCACTGTCCTGTAATGTTCCCTGGGTGAGCTTTTATCCATTGTATTGACTTGTGGTTCAGCTCCAGCAAACACTGAGCAGCCTCCGTGTCCTCTCAGCAGATACGTGATTCTCAGGACAGGGTGCTCAATACACCTATTGTGTAAATAGACCTGTGCCTTTCGTCACTGTAGGTAATTCACCAGTCCCACTCTACCCACATGAGCGTCTCCTCTGGGTCTGAAAATTGTGGGCCTGCTTCATCCAGCTGCTCAGGGTTTTCTTTTTCTGAAAAAACATGTCAGCAATAATCACTGCTATCTAGTTTCAAGGTTGTAATCAATCACGGCTGGCAATACATTCTTTACATATTCTTGTTATGTATTAGCATTGTATATCCCAATATTACTTAAGATTTTCAAATGAATTGCATTAAAATCCCTGTATATATACAGCAAAATAAACATCCTTGCTTACAGTAACTCACTATCTCTCTAAACAAAAAAAAGGGCATCTGGGGCAGGTCATCCCTCAGGTCAGGAGAAACACAAGGGGACAGAGCAAGACCTTCTCCTCAAGATGATGCTACTTACTCTGTTTATATATTTTGCCAAATCCTTGCCAGTCTGATCTCAACCAAGAGCTGCTGTAGAAGGGAAGAAAAGGATACAGGAAGACCTCAAAGAGTACGAATGACCAGGCCTCAAACTCTTCCCTGCTACATTCACTGGCTTTTCTCTGTTACATACATTAGTAAGGCAAAAGCCCAGGTCTTTAAAGTTCATTAGATATCAGTGGGTTTTAAGTGTTCCAAGTGCTCCAGGACTCTAGCATTCAGGGAGCATAGGATCTGGGATTACTAATTGTCTCACATATAGAGTTATCTATTTAATCTGATCTTTTTACGTGAAATATTACACAGTTCATAAAAATACTGTTTGGTGGACATTTCCATGCATACAGTGAATGTAGATGCTTCCATCAACATATGACAATTTCAAAATACTCTTTATATTTGAATTTAACCTGGTAATCTTACATTTCTGATACTTTTTTTTTCTGCTCCTTTTCTTAGTTGCTCCACTCACAGTGTTGTTTAGAGCTAATTTTGTTAAATACTGATATATGCCTTGTGATGCACTAGACATTCAGGAAATGAGATCTCAAATAAAGAAGAGCAATGCTGACAAGATACTGCATGCTTTCTGCCCTATCAGGTAAACTTCATGTAATACCCAAATGCAAATGAAGCTGAACCCAGGACTGGACCTCAGATAACAGCTTCAGGACAGTCATTTTTCCTCCTCTATTTGCTTTCATAAAATGGTGTCCAGAGGTATTCTGCTCTGGGCTGCAGGACTGAACAAATAGTCTGTTCTGCATGAGAAAGGGGAGTCATCCTATTTAGAGTGGAGTGCAGAGCAACTGTTATTCTTCTCTCTCCCATTTTCCCTTGCAACAGCAAAGGATCTGTGAAGATACTTGGCTGGGCAGAGCCCTGGGCAAACAACTCCAGGTGATACGGCTTGAGCAGGAGGCTTAGACCAGATGATCTCAGGAGGTCCCTGCCAATGGAAACAGTTTTGGGATTGCTTTAATCTTGAAAATATTTTTTGCCATAACCTTTATACGTTTTTTCTCACCGTTATTTCCTGACCAATTCTGCCTACAGCAAAGACGATGTAAAACCAAGCTAGGACGCTGTCAGCTCCTGCAGAGGGACAAGTCCAAACTGAGAGTTGTGAGCTTGTGTCTGCAAAGTCACTGCCCATTATTTAATAAATTTCGAGTACGTCGTCAGTCTAATTGGACAGATGAGGGGGTGTGTGCTCAAAAGCTGTCTAGTGCCATAGCTACCATCTGACAAACAATTTGTGGACCATACTTCAACTACTAGATTCTGGGAAGGATTAGTTAAGGAGGAAAAAAAAAGCACTATTCAACAGGAAACAGACTTCTGATTGTGCCCCTTCATTGTATATTCTCTGTGTTCTCTTTTCTGCTCAGTGGTGCAGGCCAGTTTGGGACACTCTAAATTGTCAAGAGCAGCAAGGGGTTACCCCGAGTGTGCTTTGTTTGGCAATACAGACGGCTTTTTTTGTTAACTGACTTGAACCCATTGTCTGTGCACCCCCCTCCCAAACCTCTCTCCTGCCCTCACCACCCTTATCCCCAGCCCAGCTCACCCTCCGCAGATCCCCTTACTTTGGGTTCATGAAGTACAAATTAGCATAATCAGATTATCTGCATGGGGTTGTTCAGCACAGAGCTGAAAAGGAAGAAAAGAAAAAGTGGCTGACAAAGAGAAGCCCTGAGGAGGGCAGAGCGGGTGGCATTGCTGTTGTGCTGTGGTGCTGAAAACTTGCACCTGCATAGCAAACAGATCCTCTTCTCACTAAGGACTCTTAGATGGTATTAAAGCGTAGGAATTAATTGGGGGGAGGGTAAGGAGACTGAAAGGATGACAAGAAAGCTGGGATGGAGAGGAGAGAGGACAGAGGAGAGAGAGGAGAGAGGAGAGAGGAGAGAGGAGAGAGGAAAGAGGAGA
>VZRV01003488.1:258974-306214 GCA_013398115.1 Falcunculus frontatus
GAGGGGAGGGGAAGGGAGGGGAGGGGAAGGGAGGGGAGGGGACTGAGAATGTATGGTTTGTGACAGAGAAAAACAGTTTGATTTCTATTCACCATGGAGAGGAGATCATCTTGGTAATCTGGCCTATCAAGATAAGACTTTTAGAGTCTCTGCAGGAGACTGATAAGAAACGTAGTAGGAAAAAAAAGCCAACTGTCTAGGGGCAGGGTATGTGTCTGGGGCGGGGGGCAGAGGTGTTCCTGGGCATTTTCTGTGGTGGACTTGCCTTGCTAAGAGTAGTAAACAATCTGCTTGATTGCCTTAATGCCTGCTCTAGTTCTCTTCTTTCTGCCCTTGCTGGGAGATGAATGGTCCCAGAGGATTCAAGACTCAAATCCGTAGCCACGGGTTGTAAAAGCAGCTAGGGGCTCTATATGCTTGTATATTCAGGAACATGAGATTAAATGACTTGAAGGTGCCTGTTTTTAAAAATATCTTCGGGCTGCTTCTACACTGCCAGCTCTTCCAGCTGAATTGTCTGACCAGTCACCCTCGTCTTTCTGATGTATCATGCATGGGCAGAGATTACAAGAAAAACACCCCAAAAAGCAGTCACGGCAACCCTAAAATGTTTTAAGTTGAGCCCTCGAGATCAAGAGTCTTACTGACAGCCCCAGCGCTAGACTTTTTCAGTACTTCAGAGAGTCAGGATAAAAGGAAACATAAATGTCAGGGTAAGTCAAGTTTTGAGGCAGTATTTATGACAAACTCCTGCCTAACTTGAACCTGCAGTTTTCAAGAAGTATTGTCTTTGGTTTGATTTATCTTAACAGCACCACACCGAGAGCTGCTGGAAATATTTAACTGATGAAGTTGTGATAAATAGCAGAGAAACAATTTTTTACTATTATTTTAGGAGTATTTTCACTTCTTTGAATTTAAAAATTTGACTTTAGCAACTTACAGCTGTACTGTTGAGGGAAATAGAAAACATATTTGATAATCAGAAACATATAATCAATGTATGTCTGTATTGGTTCAGGAGCCTGTACTTTTGGGAAGTATTTGAAATTAATAGGAGCCACTACTTCAGAATTACCTAACTGGCATCTTGACTTACTTTTTAGATATAAGAGAAACAAGATGATGTTACTCTGTTTTCTGCAGCTGACATATAGAGGAGTCATAGAGAAGTCTATGCCTCTACAACAAGTGTAGTGTCCCTCCAGGTTATGTCAGGCATGGTTAATTCATCTTCCATGCTTTCACTGGCAATGTGTCTTGTTTTCATTTTTCTTGCTTATATTATTCTTTAGTTTGAAAGAGGAATAATTTTAATTATAAAGGCAAAATTTGTGGGTTTTCGTTTGCATGTGACCTTAAATAAACTTTGAGTTGGATTTCAAGGAGATGAGAAGGGTAACACAGATAATAGATAATAGAGAGATGGAAAGATATAAAGAGAGAGATGTCTGCTTTCTTTGTGTTTTCTATACCTGCTCAGCTATTCCATTCAAAACTAAAATTATGCTGCTGAAGTTACCTGCCATGACTTTCTCCCCTCACTTCGGAACCTGAGAGCTAGGGAACACCTGTTTGCATTCCACATGTCTGTGCAGAAATGTGGCCTTTGAGATTGGTCTGTCCTGTGCCAAGCACAGTGGCTGGGCATGTTCTCCAGACAGCAGCTGGCTGCTCTTTTGTGCCTGAAAATTTGGGAAAAATGTTTGCAGCAAAGCTCAGGAGGAAGAGCCAGAGCGGGCAGCTCCCTTCAGTATTGAGTTATTTCAGTTCCCTTTCAAGCGGTGGGAATGTTTCCCACCCACGCAGGCTGTGCCAGCACCAAGTGCTCTTGGCAAGTCCAGTCTGCCAAGCTCACTCTCTCCGTAGGGAACTCTCAACTGGAAGCTGACTTCTTGCCATTCAGTCCCAAAGAGATCACTGCAAAGCCTCTCAGCAGGACCAGATTCTTCCTTCTGAAATACCTTTTAACCTACAGGCAGTAAAACATTTCAGGTCACGGTCAGCTGGTCTGAGATCTGTAGTTAACTAGGTCTTATAGCCTCCACTCAAGGTGCTTTTAGGCATTGCAGTTTCCTCCTGAGAGTTCGGGTCTTTCCAGTAAGTGTAAAGCTTTTTAAAGCTGGAATTTAGTACTGTGAAGTCTTGAGCTGAGGGAATCTGTAGGTTACGTTCTGGTTGGTTGTACATCAATGTATCAGAGCACAGTAATTCTGCTGTGGTCTGAAGGCAGAGTTAATATTGTCTGCTCTTGGCTTTTCTCAGCTCCAGGATGGAGCGCTGCTGTCTGCCAGGGTTTGCCAAATACAGTCACCACGAGAAAATCAATGCTAATCAATGTCTACAGACAGGGTTGGAAGCAGAAGTCTCCCTGGAGACTTGCTGACTGCGAGCTGTCATCCTTTAGCTTTTCATTAAGGTTTTAGGCTACCTAAGAGTCTGTCTTTCAACATGTAGTGTGGGGAATTTCAAAGAAAGTGAGAGACCTTCCCCAGCTCTGAGATACTGTTCCCCCAGCCATCTGCAGAAAGGTGGATGCCCTGTGCTTGTGAATACCTCTCTGCTTTGCTTGCCAGCATGAAAGTCGAAGACTTCATCTGAATCCCAGTGCAGTCCATGCTGACATCCACAGGAGTCTCACGGACTTCTTCCTGCCCTTCACCCTTAACCTCTTCTGTGCTGTTTTGTAACATTGACGCTCAGCAGGACAGATGTACTCAGGAAAGGTTGGCTGCTCCTTGCCTCTCTTTCTGGCTCTCAGTGCTGAGGGATCTCTTCTCCGAAAAAAGTTTATCATGGGGTCCTCTCTTGTGCTCTGCTGGGTTTGCAATCCAAGGCAGTGAAACAAACTGTAGAGGGATGGGATGTGCATTTGTGTGCATATATGGAAAGGGAGTGAAGTGAGAATAAAATGGTATGAGGCTCTGTTCCTTACAAAGAGGAGTTGGATGAACTCGAAGTGCAAAGAAAATGCTGCCCATGGCTTACAGAGAGAACAAAAGTGAATAAATTCAACCAGGTACAGGTATTGACTGGGCACAGAGCAATCTCTACCTTCTGTAACCCAAGTAGCTTTTTGAGCTGCTTCTTCCACCCACCTTCTCCCCTCTGATTCTCTCAGCACCTGCTGTATTAAAAATACAATTACACCCTTGAAAAATGATGGATTTAGACTCTGTCACTGTGTCGATGACCTTTAGATTTAAGACTGGCTCCCAAGTGACCCCTGCCCCACAGGTAAGTAGTTAAGTCGCCCATTCTCTCCACCTCCTTTCATCACCCAGCCTTCAAAGAACAAAAGTCAGATCTGCCTTGCTCACACTACTTTAGCCATGGTCACTGCGTATCATTCCCTAGCAGCAAAGAAATTTGTGGGAACTGGTTAGATACTGGAAGATGAGTTGCTAAATGGTTCATGAATCATAATGCCTGTGAAACACATTGGTGCTGCACCTTTACTTCTTGTTCAGAGCAAGGTGCTAGGATGGATCTTAGCATCCTGAACAACTCTGCTTTGCCATTTAATGTGGCTGTCCCAGGAATCCCATGAGACCCTCTCTGTGATGCTCACCGTACCCTCCTCCCCACTGATTTAGACAAGGTACAGCAAACAAGGCTGCCACGTACAAGCCTCATCACAAAGTCTTCCTCAGCAGGGGCAGTACTCCAGAAACCATGAGGCACCACACAGATGTGGCATCTCACTGTGCACTGTCCTGTGCCAGGCAGAGCATGCTCACATCCACCAGGATTTGAATCCACAGAATCTCAAGCCAAAACCCGGATTCATGCACAAGACTGCAGCATCCTTGCAAGATACATTTGCAACTCATTCCTTTCCTTACCCAGCCCAAATATCCAACTTCAATTACATTCCATAGCCATGAGGGGATATGCAGAAAGTGGACATGATGGATATGATGGACAGCAGCCTGCACACTTCTTCCTGGTTATTAGGAACAGTGTACAGTGACACTGCACCTCTCCTGGCATCAGTTCCCATAGGCTCTGTGAGAGCTGAACAGTGGCAGAGCTTGTTTCCCGCCTATGGAGAAACTAACCCTCATTTGAGCTGAAATATGGAGCTGTGTTCTTCCACTGATCCTGTTGAAAAGTCCAAGTAAAGGAGTGTCTCACTGAGATTCCTGCATCACAAGTTCACAGGAGCACCCCTCACATCCTCTGTGCAGGTTAGGAGTACCGTGCAGTTTGGAGCAAGCCATGACTCTTTTAACTCTCCAGCACTCCTTTTTGTACCAGGAGGTACCAAAGACACTTCTAGAAAATGCCACCCTAGCTGGCATTCCTTGCAATATTGACAGCCATAGCTTCACAGAAAAAAAAAAAAAATTACAAAAGTAAAAAAAAATGCTATTCACACAACTCTATTCAGCACTGCTAGTTACAGCTAGGGGACAGTAGGGTCCTCAGGACTAGGGATATTTTTGTCCCTTGTACTAAGGTTTTGCCACTGCAGCAACATATCTGAGACGTTTTCAGCCAACTCCAAATAACTTGGTCCATCTCCATGGCACAAGTCCCGTTATCTCACAGCACTATGTTGGCATGGCTGTGCCATGCCCACTTCCAGAGAAGGGATTGCCACATGATCCTCAGCATACAAACTAATTTGGCATCACCTGCTGTAAGGAGAGGGCTATCTCTAAGGTGACATTGCCTTGCTTAGTGTAAATACACACTGGACATCACAGATAAATACATTTTGAATGTCACATTTGCTGATTTTGTGACTTTTATATGTAATTCCTTGAGACGATGCTTTTCTGACACATATTTTGTGCAGAAATTCCTCTCTTGGTGTATCATAGAACACTCTCAGGGATGTGAGACATTCAGTCAAGCATGAAACTGAAACTGTCCCCATGTCCCAGTGATTTCCCATCTCTTCCTCACGACTTCTGCATCTGTCATCCTATTGCTTCCTCTCCTTCTCCCGGCCTCAGATGCCGTTGGGGATTAGGTTGTTCCCATCAGATGTTTGCCAGAAAGAGCAGCTTTATGTCCTAAGCTCCCCTCAACTTTGAATTAATTTTTTTATCTGAATCTGGACTCCTGTTTGAATCTTTAGGTTGTGCCTATCTGAACATCTCCAGATAACAATGGACTCCAAATTAATTCTTTAGGGTGTCTTATACTTTTTAAAATGAAGATGATTAAAATCTTTTGAATTGTGAATGTTTGGAAGAGATAAATAACAATGTTGCACAATGAAATTTTAGTTATCTGTCTTTTTCAAGGGCTAGTCAAAATCTTCTTAGCATGTAGATGAAAATACATAAACAACCCAAAATTGTAAGAAATTGTAATAAAAAAAGAACTGCTGTAATTTTTCATCATCTGATAATGTTGTTTCTAACATCAAGAGTCTTGCATAAGAGATAGTAGAAGAATCCGCTGCTGGAAATTACATCCTAATGTTTTGGGGATTCTCTACCAAGTGGTATGCAAATGTAAAATGAAATTTTAGAGGAGTTTAGAGAGACAAAGATTAGTTTCTTAAATAATTTATTTGGAATATATTAGGTGTTAAATAACATCATATAGCACAAAGTGTTATCAGTTGCACTGTATTTGTTCATGATCACAGAGATAAGAAATCCCCAAAACACAAAGAAGAAACTTGACCAAAAAAAAGAAATCTTTGGTAGAGAGATCTAGTGATATACTTTCTGAATGTGACAGTAGGGAGCCCCTAAACTGAAAGGAGATCAAAGAAAACAGTGATATGAACCACAGCAATACCAAGGGAAGGTTTTTAGCATAGAAAATACAACAAGGATGTTATGTTACAAAACTGCCAGGTTGTCTTTCCCCTTCCCAGTATGACAGCTGCTCACAAAATGTTTTTCCTTGCCTTGGTGATGTGTATTTCCTAAGATAGCAAGTGACTGATAGACCCAATAGCACCACCACGCCTCAGCAGTAAGTGCTCTGATTTACTTGGACTAATTTGTCCTGCCACAACTCCAGCAAGCTAGCAGAAAGCTGGGAGGAGGACGTGGCTTATTACCTTTGAGGTGCTGTGCAGAAAAGGCTGTGGCTCCATTTAGTCACATTAAAGTGGGCAGAGGTGGGGAGAAACGAACCATGGGAAGGACTCTTGGTTCCTTTCCAGTCAGCTGCTCCCCAGGGCAGCCTGACAGCTCACAAACCCAGGGATAAGCAAACTGACTATTAGCAGTCTTCAGAAATGAAATCAAATCAACATGAACCCTTTCAGCTTTTTTGCTCTTTCTTTCTTTTGGTCAGAATCTGTCCACTGGCATGCCTGTACCTTACAGCACCAGTGCTGGATGCGGTGAGCTGTGTTCTTGTCAGACTCTTTTGTCAGTGCTGAGGACAGCTCAACCTTCCTGTAGCAGAAGCCAGCCCTGGCTTCTTTGGTGCCCCTGGTGCTTGGTGAGGCTTTGAAAGGCAGCTCAGCTTCAGGTGCCAAATCCCCTCATGCAGAAGGGCCGTACATGCTGCATGCACAAACCCTAGTTCTGCTTTCTGAAAGCACCTCTTTGTCTCATGAACAAACAAAAAAAGCCCAGGGACATGCCTTGGCCTAAGGGAGCTACATTTCTTCACCAGTTGTAAACAATTGTCTTCTCTAAGCCTTGACGTGTACCTTGGTCCACATGGAAATCAAGAGGGACTTGTGTCAGTGGGAGCAGGATCTCACCAGAAAGACATTGTACTTAAACCTGGTGTCGTTTTCTCTGCTGCTCTGGGCTGCTCGTAACTCACAGGAGTAGACCAGGCCTTGGCTGGTACAGGTTATAACTCAGTCAGGAAATTAAATTGGATTTCTTTGTGGGCAACAATAACCCACAGTGGCCACTTTCATGAAACCTCTTTTCATCCCACTTATCATCTGAACACCTACAGCATGGTGGTTGGTGCTTTTCCTACAGGGAAATAACTCACAAATGGAAGATATTTACACCAATTTCTTTGTGGTTGCTCCATTGGGACATTTGGGATACTATCCAGGAGGGAGAACCTCAGCTGGAGCAGGTGAAAGCAGGGAGTTTAGGGGCAGTCAGTGAGGTATGCAGGCATAACCATGGACATAGACTTGTCCACAAAGGTTTTCACAGTGTGTTGCTGAGGCCTTTGTCCTGGGACCCTTCTCCCAAAGCAGGACCTCACCCATTGCTACAACTCCTACAGAAGAACAAAGGCATTAAGCCACCAACCTCTTTGACGGGTTTTTAAGGCAGCTGGGGCATAGCTGACCATCTTCCTTCACATGCACACTGTCACTGCTATGGAGATTTACTTTGCCTATTGAACCTACTGAAACTCGTCTACATCTATGTATTTTGTCACTTTAAATTGGCACTTTTTGCTTTAACCTAATATTTAATTTTATTTAATGTGCTTTGCTCTGACATGAGGGATCTCTCCAGTCTGATGAAGAAAGATGTAGCCAGGTTCAAGGGCTAGGACTCGCATTTTAAGCAAAAGATTCAAGCTAGAAATAAGATTCACAAGTTCAAGAGTGAGTGCAATTAGCCCATAGAACAACTGGCGGAGGACTGTGTCAAATATCACATCTCTCAAAATCTTTCACTACCAAGGCCAGATGTCTGTCATGGACAAATTTTGTGGTGCTGTCACAGTTCTTCATCTCAATAGTGTTTCCTTGAAATAGCATGGGAGAATAATCTCTTTCCCTGTCAGAAACACTGAATGAATTTCTATGCCCTGATTTATGGAGGAGATTCAGGCAGAAGACTCTGACTTCAACTCTGCTCCAAGCTCCCAGAGACCACAAGTTCTCCATCTGAACTTCCAGGTTTTTGCACAACCAAGGATTTCCTATCCTATTAAATAAAAAGGCAAATAAAATAGCAATAAATATTAATAAATAATCACAATACACAGAAGAGCAACCCACAGATTCTGCCAGGAGAGAGGGACTATCACACTAACACCAAGACTGCACATCTCACTGTCTGCTAGGGAGATGATGTCTCTGACCAACACTCTACTATATTGCCGCTCATGCTGGAACAGGAGACACCACAGTTTTCAATCAGTGTCAGCTCTTCTATGCTCTGCAAGTGTGGGGCTTGCTGGAAGAATCCCAGGATGCTGCCCCGTGCTGCCACTGCTGTCTGCTGCAGGCCTGGCTCTCCCAGGACCTTGACAAGGAAGTTGATGTATCTCATGGCCAACCGGAGCGTCTCGTTCTTGCTCAGTTTTTTGTCTGGTGGGTGTGTGGGAATGAGTTTCCTCAGCCTGGCAAAGGCGCTGTTGACATTTTGCTGCCTCCACCTCTCCCTGGTGTTGGTGAAGATCTTCCTTGTCATTCTTAAGGTGCTGCAAAGCAAAGGAGATGGTGAGTGAATGCTGCTGTTCACACAGGCTACTGTTTTGGGGGCACTGTAACCTCTGGGCAAGTTGCAAGCACAGAGTGGTGGTGTTAGGCTTCTAATTTTTGCTCTCTGTGGCTGGTGGTCTTGTCCTGCATGTCCTTCACAGATTCACCCTAAAGTTGTCGTAAGTATTGGAGATGCAACCGGATGCCAGAGTTCAGTAAGAGCTTCACAAAGGAAATAAAGGAGTTTAATTTCCTTATGCAAGCATTTGGTCCTGCTACAAGCCCAGCTTCTCCAGGCTCCTCAGGGTTCCCCTACAACAGAATTCCCAACAGACAATGCATTTGTCATCCCACCAGGCTGCGTGAGAGCCACTCAGGCACTTTTTATGGGGGAAGGCAGGCAAACCCAGCACAGAACATATCCACACCTCATTTCACACCTTCCTGGAGTCGGCTCCTAGCTGGCCCAAGCTTGGTGATTCCTGGCTGAAATTAAGTCAGGTGGACCTTCACCATGGGTCTTCAGTGAGCAGCCAGCCAACAGCACAGACATGTGTGACTGTGGTTATTTCAGGAGGTTATTTCCCTTCTCCAAGGAAGCACCAGTCTGGTTCCCTGCCCAGCCCACACTGGCTGCTCACTGCTGGTATCAGAGACTTTTCAGTCTGACTTATGCTTTAGCCTCTGAGAGATGCCAAGACTAAGCCACAAGTGCCATAAGTGCATGAGGGAAAGTGTGATTTCTACAAAACGTGCTGGCATCCCAGACAAAACCTCTCCCCAGTTGTTCCCTGTCCACCCTCACAGAGCCAAGCAAAAAGAGAGCCCCGTGGCCAGAGCAAACCTGGCAAAGAAGAGTACTGAGGCAAGGGGTGCACAGTGGTTTGAAATGCCATTTACCAGAAAGACTGCCAAAAGTTCTTTGTGTTGCCCCAACCCTTCTCCCACCCCCATGGGAAAGTGTCTTCCCTTCTCTCCCACAGCCCTGGAGGAGACACTGATTACTCCATTTCTGAAGCAGCTCTTTATGCCAATGGCACACAGACAGTTGGAGCAGGGAACAGCTATCCACAGCCAAGAGACTAAAACACAAATGTTTCCATTTACCCTCTAATGCTTGTGAAAACCTCCTCTTTTTATACTCATTGGCAAACCCATCTTTACAGTGGTCCTGTAAAGGGGAGTGGGGAGCAGACGGAATAGCATCCTTCATCCACAGGAAGAGAAAACTTTGGGATGACAGCCTAGCTGTGATCCTGTTCCCATCTGAAGCAGCCTCACACCATGCAAGACACTTGGGGTTCACCAAAATACACGGTAAAAGTCCAAGGGAATAAAGAAACACAAATGTGACTCACAGTTTAATTGGGATGCCCTGTCAGGGAGCCAAGTCAGGGAAGTTCCTGCCCAGCACCCTCAAGTTCTGGTCCAGCACGGATTACCAGCTGCCGGGGGAACACAGCTGCAGCACTATAAATCCTGTCACAGCTGTGTTCAGAGACCTCTGGTCAGGGATGCAGCCAGTACAGGCACACTCCTCTACACTGTAAATGGCTGCTCACGCCGACAATACCTCACAGGCTCCTCTTGGCCCTGGCCTTTACACTGCTAACACATTTCTGTTTTGGTAGAAGATTGAAATTACTGTCATACCTTTAGGGGATGAGAAAATTGTTTCATCAAAATGGCCTTGCTTCATGAAAGGCTCCGTTAAGGAAAAAAACCCTCATATTTCAGGTTGCTGAGAGTTTTTCTCATCTTTTATAGACTTACATTAAGACTCACTGCTTGATCCAAATGGGGATTATATCTCTCTTTTTATTCTTTTTTTAAAAAATTGTTCTCCTACTCTGTGTATCATTTTTGGTTTGTGCTGTGGGAACAAATCTGCTTGGTGCTTTGCACCTACCTCAAACATGTTGCATGTACCTTTTTGGCAGGAGCACTGCCACATCAGTGGTACAGATTTTAAACACTGCCTTCCAGTGCTCCTCTGTACTGCAATGTGTTCAGTGCCCAAGGCAAAACTTTTGCCTTTACAGATTTATTCTTCCAAGCAGCTGCTCAGATCCATGTGAAATTCAGAATGCCACCTGCTTCTTTCTGTGTTCTGTTTTGGTGTTTGTGTTGTTGTTTGATTTTTTTTCTTTGTTTTTTTCTTCTGAAGATATACTTATCTGTGTACAAAGATAGTTATTTTTTACAACATAGCAGAAGTTATTTGGGCTTCCTTGTTTCTTCTAATGGTTTGCCTGGACTGTATTTTGCCAGCTTTGGAGATCTGCACTGTAATTCTGCCATGTGGGTCAGTGTTGGCTGGATACCTGTTTACGTCTCTGCTACAAATACCAAGAGAAAGTCTGTTTCTTGTCTTCCTCCTGCTGCAGATAGTCCCCAGCACAGCTCTCCAGGAAAACAGGTTAACACCCAGCCCTGGTGCTGTGAACATGCCCTCTTGTCCTGTTGGTGGTGTTACTGCTGGAAAAATAAACCCTTCAGGTTTATTATTACTCCTTCAGGCCATGTTTTTTTTGTCTCTCTACTCATGCCTCTGGAAAGGACAATGCTACCTTTGTGGTCACAAGACTTGTCAGCAAACAGATGCCTTTGTGAGAACAGCTCCTGCTTTACACTTCAAAAACGTGTGTTTATATTTCTGGCATTTATTCGAAATCTGTAAACAACAGCTCCTTTCCTTTCCCAGTGCCTCCTCTTGCACTGATCGCTCTATGGGGAGCTTTGTTTCAAGTGTAGGCCACCTCCATACATCTCTTCACCTTAAATTCCTCTCCTTTTTGTCTTTACTGGCGTGGATTTCCTGTTGTTGTGCTTGGAATTTCAGTTAGAAACATAGGAGAAAAATCATCCTGGTCCAATCCTGCAATAACTGTAATTTTTCAGCACAGCTTTTTTTCTCTAGTCACCTACACATCCCTCGAGTTCTCTGTAACCACAGCACCTTCTAGTTAAAATGCAGCCAGTTTGCTGGCAAAGGGTCTGATTTCCATTTCTTTTGTCTCATTCTCTTCCTTCTTTTCCTTCCTTCTCTCCAACCCTTCTCACCAAACTTGTCTTTCATTGTTATTTGCAGCTTCAGGTCTTTGCTAATTTTGCACATCTGAGCAATGTATTCTTTAGCTTTCTCTGATGCATTATATAAAATACATGTCATCTAGTGGTTGTGTGCAGCTTGTATCCCACTGGTCTGTTTTAAATCTGTGCAGAAATCACCTGTTTGTACATATAATGTACAGATTTATTGCATTAACCTACAGGTTTGGACTCTGTACCTTCTGTTCACCTTCCCTGACCACAGATTAACAGCCCCACATTTAGATGACAATTAAAGGTCCAGGAAGACAGCAGCTTAGATTCAAGAGGATTAATTCTGCTCTCAGCAATGTAAATCTGAAAGTTTACACCATTTTCACTGGAGGAATTACTTTGAAGGACAAAATTTTGCACTGAGGAAAGGATTTAACTGAGCTCCAGGAGGCATGTCCAAAAGAAGGAGGTAAATGCAGTTTCATAAGGTGCACATCTGCAACATGTAAAGAGAATTATGCGAAGAAATAACCCCAGTGAAACTGCTCTAACAACCAGAAAGAGAAAAAAACAAAGGAAAAACAAGCCACCACCACCCACCAAACAGACAACTGAAGGTCCTTCCACCCCCTGCCTACCCATCTGAAAAATATAAAAATGTGTGGTGGGCGGAATACCGGCTATTTTAATGCAGCCGCGAGTGTCGCCAGACAAAAGACTGAACCGCAGAAGAGATGAAGATCTCTCCCGTAGCAGCAGTTCTCACAGCCTCTCCGTGCAAAAGCCTTTCAGGCAATTCAGGCAGCAGCAGCAGCAGCAGAAGCAGCAGAGCAGCTTAGGCACAAAACACATCTCTGCCAGACATTCCCCAGCAAATGGCCCCCGAGCCAGCGGTTAATGTCTGAGGGCTGGCAGGGGACTCGCCAGGAGCCCGGCACTCAGTCATAATTAGCAGGATGCTATTAACTAAAGATCTTGGACAAGAAAGTTCCTCCCTCAAGTTATACCTCTGATCTCGGTGAAGTTAAATCCATGTTGAAACTGGCCACTGGAGACCTACTCCGGCAAATCTTAATCAGACAGCAGATGCTTGCTGCCATCAAGAATTGTAGGGCTTCTAGTAAACCTACGGTGCCACACCATCACTCCACAGGAGAAACCCAGTGCCTGCTAAAATTGGTTATTTAATGCATTGCATTGGATTTTGTGAAGTCCCCCCAGCCCTTAAGTAAATGGCAACGGAAGAGCAGATGGTGCCTGTTTCCTCTACCAGGCAGGTGCTCATGAGCCCGATCTGCCGTGGGGAGCAAAGATTCCCCAGCTATCACTCCTTGCTGCCGTGCTTTGTTCGCTTCACATCCCTGTGATCTGGGTAAGAGGAGAAAGGGGAAACTCACAGTTTCCCTCTGCAGTTTCACACAAGCCTCACAGCGTGGCACTCAGCTTCATGCAGAGGGCAAGATTGAGCATGGCTGTCACAAGGCAAAACATTACCTGTGGCTAACATGTGACTTTATTTTCTTTTCTCCTTCCTTAGGAGGAATAAACTCACTCCTTGCAGCTTAGCCACGCACTGTTCGCTGCATGGCCGCTTGGATTTCAGGGACTTTCTTTGGGTTGGGAGGGGAAGGAGGGGCAGAGGGGACAATGCACCCCAGCTTGATGGATTGCAAGAGGAGCAGCTCACCTCTAGGTACAGGCTCTCCCCTCCCGGCTTTCCTCAGCTCAGTCTCCCCAGTGCTGCCTCCATGTATCTCGGCACCCTTTCCAAAGTGCCTCCCACCTGAAATCCCACAGGTGCATTGCTGGACAAGGACACAGAGAGATCTCAGTGAATCTGAGAGTGGATACTGGGCTGGCAACCAGGGAGTTGAACTTCTGTCCACGTTTCCCTGCCATGCCTCAGGCAAATTCCTTCTTTTTTTTTTTTTCCCCTGCACCTCCTTGTCCCTCCTGCTTATAAACCTCTGCAAGGTTCATGGAAAAAATTATCGAGTGTGTGTAAGCATTTTTGTGTTAGAGCAGACACGAGAACGGGATGCACACGAACCCAGTCTTTCAGTGCTAGTGTAATGAATGAGAAGAGCCTCTCCCTACATTCCCGGTGTGTTTCCTAGCACTATCAGTGAACTTCATTTTATTTCAAATAAGATGTGGGAAGAGGAACTACTTCAGGAGTAAACAAGGGCTCCTTTCTCTGCCTCATGCCTCTGTTGGGAGTGTTATCCGACAATCATACAGTAAACAGTACAGCAGAGCAGCAAAAGCACTATAAAAACCAGTCCATGCTGACACAGTGATTTACCTTTTTTAGAGTCTGTAAATCTAGGACAAAATGCACATAGTAGAATCTCTGCTTCTGGGAGCCCTCCTGTCTAAGGGCAGCATTTACAGAAACTCTCACAGCCACACTTGTGCTCTCACTGAACCTTTAGAAAAAGGAAATCACTGGAGTCTTCAAAAGCAGCTGTGTGAAGGTCTCAGGATTAAGCCAGCCTTCATGTTTGGGGTTACTACACTGCATGTGATCCCAGTTTCAAGAGAAAGGTCTTTCACCTGACCCGGTGCTGCCCTTGGGTTGCTGAGCTTTGTAATCCAGTTGCCCTCCTGGAGGGTGCAGGTCTTCGGCAGGGAACAGCTCTCTGCTTTCTGAGGAATCACTCTTGTCTGCAGACTGCACACTGTGGCATCGTGTCCTCTAGGCCTGCCTTGGGAAAGGAAGATCTGCAAAGCAATGGGCTGCCACCCACATGGGGTTTGGGAGGGCACAAAGTGTGTGGCCAAGAACTTGACAATAGTGATAAAGATCACTGTTTACTCTGCACATGGGAGTGGACTCTTTTTTGGGGTTGGGGGTTTTTCATTGTTGTTGGATTTTTTCATGTGGCTTCCTTCTGCTCAATACTTTCTGTGGTGCTTTGCAGAAAGACAAATTATACCACAGCTCTATACCAAAAAACTAAAGAACCCACTCGTGGACTGCAACAGCTTTTGCTAAATGGAGTTCCAGTGCATTGGCAGGGGCATGACAGCTTGCTAAGCTGAGAAAGGAACACTCTGCCAGGAGGTTTAGCCTTTATTTGCTAAGGTTGCACTTGTGCTGTTTTCTGTTCCAGAGAATCTGAGAGTCTCTCTTGGAAAAGTGCTTCTCTGACCTGAATGACAGTTCCTGTGGGTTTCCTTTAACAAGAGTCTCTGCCAAATTAACAGCCCAAATACTACATACAGACACTCTCCCCATGCTTTAAGGTAAACACAGAGAAGAAAAACAGTTTGGTTCTGTTCCTGCAGTTCTTCAGGTCTCTTTTTTTTTCCCCCCCTCTTCCACACTGATATTTCTCCCACCTCATTGCAGCCTCCCTCTCTCTGCCACAACGAGGCAGGAGGGCAGCTGTGAATAGCAGAAACCATTTGCCCTGCCTATGTATGTAGGGAAGTCCACATCCTCCCTCCTGGAAGGAGAATGTAAGTGAGGAGTGGGACCAGGTGCTGCATGTCTTACAGCTCGGCAGAGAGCAGTCTGCAGCAGCTCACGCTGTTAGAGAAGTTGGGAACAGAGAGGGGGAAAATACAGGTCTGCAAAGGACATTTGCATCAGGGGAAAGGTAGATCTTTATTATGCTTGGAAGTGGCCCCCAAACAATATTTGCTTTTGCATTCTATTCAGGTCTGCTCTGAGGCTGGTGGCAAATCTGCCTGTGACTGCAGGCAAAGCAAGACTGAGGCTTGAGAGCATCCAGTGCAGAGCCCTGGCTTCCTGCCAAACCTCAAACCAGGCTGCTGACCACCTTGGGTCACACCAGTGCCTGCTGTGCCTAAGACCAGAGGAGCAGACAAACGTGGCCACCACGGCAAAACATAGCCTCCAAAAGTGGGGTTCCAACTGCAAGACAAGGAGCACAACCCCGTTTTCCCCTGAATGTCTTGCCACCAACCTCTGTGGGGCTGCTCCTGCAAGAAACAGCAGCACAGAGATCATCCCTGCCTCAACCACCTGTGTTCAGTCCACAAGCTTCCTGCCTTTTATGCTGGCTCTGTGAGCACTTCATTTCTTGGATCACCTGCTCATATCACAACTACCGTAAAGATTTATGTAAACAGGCAGTAAAAAAAAGCTACATTTATTTTACTTTTTTTCTGGTTGGTTAGCTTTGCGGTTGGTTGGTTGGTCTTTTTGTTGTTGGTGGTGGTTTTTTTGGGGTCTGTGTGAAATAATGTAGAAATGCATGATGGAAAAAGATTCTGAAAATGTAATATCGTCCTGTAATTTTACAAGGAAATCAGGAAGGATAGAGACAACTACTTCAGAAAACATGCATGTTTTGCTGTTTATTAACTTTCTCAGGCAAATAGCTTTATGCAGAAGGCTACCCCTGGAAATAGAAACATGTTTTAGATTGGCAGTTTCAAGCGTTTTTTCACAAATCTGAGAACTACTAATATTTAAGAGTAGAAGTGAAATTTAAAAAAAAAAAAATTGCTAAGCGCTTCTTCCGAAGTGCACTGTTGAACTGAGGAAAATTCAAATGCCTATGTATTTTACATATGAATCAGCTGTAACAGAGCTGACCAGTAAAGTGTGGGGATATTTTTAAATATGTGGGGATTGGAATTTAAAAGTGATTCCTTACACTTTGACCTGTTGACACTGACAGTGAATTTCCACACAGTCTAGTGAATAAGCATACAGCATAAAATTAATTAGTACATGATTATTTGTACTTTTGCAAGGATTTTTTTTTAAATACCAAACAGCATTGGAAAATTCAGTTAAGGGAGTCTATGATGCTCTGTCTAATCCTTTTGCACCAGTGCAATAGCTCTGATTTACAGCACTTTACAGTGCTATAAATGAGTTTGCCTAGTGTGTAATTATACAACTGTAAGAAAATCTAGGAAGAGTTAAGAATACTGATTTAAAAAATCACTTTAGTTTCCTCCACATGTCACCACCAACATTTCTCTCAGAACCAGTCAAGCAAATCAATACTTTCTTTTGGTAAGGTCAGAGTCACTGAGTCTCTGTGGATCCTAGGAATTTGGAAAGTTCAGGTACAAACTGTGTCTTCACTTGATGAAGTGCAGCCACCTGTAAGCAGCTGTTTGTCAGATGAGGTGCCTTAGTCTAAAATTTTTAATGACAAGAACCAGAGGTGCCACAATAAGAAATAAAAATCCAGCGAATCGGTAAACGGCTACTGCAGAAATCCCTTCCTTTAAGAACATCTCCTGCTCTGAGGGGAAATTTTGTATTTCCCAAGAAAGTTGCAAGATAAGCCCAAAAGAGGGGAGGATAGCTGTAAAGAGAAGAGGCCGTTGTCACTTACTTTTCTGGTACTTGTGCCTCTGGAAACCTGGTCAGGGGGCGAACAGGCAGCAAAATCAGGCGCTTCCTAGGTTTCTTTCCTGACTGCTTTTCCAGTGCCTGGCCACAGAGCTTGCTCTTGCTGGAGTCAGCCTAGCGCTGGTCCCGGCTGCCTCATTTATAGAGTAGCAGGTCCTTTGTCTGGCGCGTGTCACCACTAGCCCTGGCAATCCAGGGAGCTTGTTTTGCATCTCCCAGGAGATTCTCTCTCTGTCTTGCCTTTTCTCTGCTCACCACATGCCCCCTGCCCTTTTCTGGGACTGGTATGGGGTGCTAGCTGGCACCATCCTTACCAGCTTTAGTCACTTAACTAAGTGACTCTGGCTAGGTCAGGTGAACTTTGTCAGGAAAGGATGAAACCGGCATTAGCAATAATCTAATTTTCCTCTCTGTTTCCTCTTCTGTTTGAGGAGATTTTCTTTTTTTAAATTTTACCGATTTATCCAGATTTGAGCTTGTCAGTGTTTCCAGAGACAGAGCTGGCTCTTTCAAAAGCCATCTCTAGCATGACTCAGAACTGAGGAACAGGCTGGGGTATTTACTGCACTCCCAAGTAGGAGGAGGCTCCTGCTTTGCTCTGACAGGACCTGAGGTGTAATTGGGGGGTGACCATGTGCAGGCAAGTGGATCCTGCACTGCCTGCCTTGGTGGAAGCTCCCTCTCACTTTGAGTCACTGCTGGCACCTTCTGCAGCCAGAGGACAGCAACAGCTGCTGCTGTCCCAGTGCTGTCCCAAGCCCTGGCTGTCCCTCTGCCTCACTCTGTGTGACAGCAGGAGGCCACAGGTGTGAATTCAGACCTCTTCCAGCCTGCCCTTCACTTCAGGGTCAAGACACTGAAGGTTTAACTCATGCTTTTACAGCAAAGATGAGTCAGCTCCATACCCCTGTGGCTAAGATGTAGGGTCATTGAAACACAGGCTTCTTTCTCCACTGCTGGGGCGTCCCCAAAGCTCTCTGCTCAAGGACAACAGGCAAGCAAGGTGACATCAGAGTGCAAAACCCAAAACCTGCAGAATAACCCCATCCCCATCAGGTGTCTGTGTCCATAACAGAGACTGCTCCATCCAGCCTCGCCCTTGCCCTGGGTAACAACTCATTCATAGGTCAAACACTAGCTCAGGTTGCCCAGAGAGGTGGTAGATGCCCCATCCCTGAAAACACTCAAGGTCACTTTGGATGGGGTGCTGAGCAACCTGATCTGGTTGAAGGGAGGTTGGACTAGGTGGCCTTTAAATGTGCCTTCCAACCCAAACCAGTCTTTATTTCTATGAAAATAGTCACAAAATTGCCCCAGGCACAGGCCAGCTTAGGCTTACTACAATCGTACAGATCCTTTGGGACCCGTAAAATCTTTTCTGCTCCTCCATCAACTTCTCCATTAAGCGCTGCGAGTTTTCTTTGGATGAACATAAGAGCAAATAGGGAGAACAAGAGTAAGATATCTACTTATGCCCTGGAGTAAGAGGAAGTATCCTGGGGCTACAAAGGGGAACAAGGGATGGGGAAGGAGAAGCCCCAGCTCATCACCCCATTTTTATGGGGCAGGAAAACCTCTGCACCCAGGATAAGGCAGCTTTAAACACACTCCACCACTTCCCCCTGCCAAATCCTGGGAAAGCTCAGCTAGTACCCAGACCAGCTCACCCCAAACAGCAAGATGGCTCAGTAGTGCTCACCAACTGGGTTTTAAAACACTGAGAATGTTTCAGTTAACAGGATTGCCCCATAAATATTAATAAGCCAGCAGTGGAATGATGCGGTTGCTCTCCGGAGAGAATGAGCCTTGGGTCCCTGCCGGGGCAGAGCTGTTCCCTGCAGAACTCGACTGAAGGTTCAGCCCTTTCACACGGTAAATTAACAGTGGCACTACAGCCTGAAAGCTGTGTCAACCGCTTCATTTAGCACAAGTGTTATGTTAACTAAAGGCCCTATTCCGGAGGGGCCTTTGGCCTCGCAGAAGCCTAATTTCCATGTAATTTACATTGGAGAGTTGGAGAGTGCCCCTCCTCTCTTTTACTTCCTCCAACCTATTATGTACCCAAAACCTGCCCCGAGATGCTCCAGCCAGCAGGCAGCAGTAGGGAAGGGGGCTTGTAGGTCCAAAAAGGGAAGGGAACTGAAGCTCTTGATCCCTAACTGCTTGGATACTTCACTGCCTAGAGCTTTCCAACCCTGGCCAGACAAAGCACTATAAAATTCAGTCAGAAAAGCTTCTTTCCTTGCAGAGAGAGGGACAGGATGGACTGCTTTTCATTCCCACTTGTGCATCCACGCAGGAGAGTGTGGAAACACGATAGCACTTTGTCCTGCACTGCTGGGCACACCAGGACCCACTGCCAGGCACTGGGCAGGTGCAGAGCCAGCACTGGGAATGCTGATGAGATGGCACAGGGTTGCTGACTTTTACACCAACTTCAAGGGTCTTTTTCACCCTGTCAAAATGCTCTGAAGGGGTCGTACATCAGAGTCTGCTTCACTGTGTCTTTATTAAGCTTCCTGTTGAGCTGTGATTATTTGGCACCCATGAACAGCACCAGTTTCATTCACATCCCTCTCCATACTTGTCAGTGACCTGGCAGCAGGGGGAACACATTACCAATCCATCCCTGCAGCCCTGGCATTACTTTTCCACAGACCAGCTCATAGTTGCCAGGATATTACAGCTCAGCCAGGCACAAGAGCTGTGGAAGCAACATTGTGCCCTGGACCTGCTCCTCCTCACAAAAATTTCTGCTGGGATACATCCTGACAGTTTCCCTGGAGTCTGGGGCAATTCTTTACCTGCAACAGGTCTGGTTTTCAACAGCCACCCATTACCAGTTTATGAAAATTGAAGGGGACACCGAGTGCGTTTTGTAAGGTGGGATATTAGCAGGTCACTTCAGCCTTCTGCACCAGGAACTGCTTGGCCTGGATGAAGTAGCACTGACTGCACTGTTCTTATGCAACTGCACTTCCACGTGTGACTCTGTGAAGTGGGACACTTGAGAGTTGGCCACTTTGAAGAGGTCAAGAACATGTGGGTGGCTGCAAAATGTGGACAGTCTCAAAACTGGGTCTCTTTTTGAAATTTGGCATGCCAGGATTAACATTCCAGACCCTGAAACATCCTAGGGGCGTAACCGTCATTGTTCCTCTTCCTAAAAGGAAGAAAAGCTGTTTCTGGCATAGGAGACTGTGTGGTATGCCAGCAGGAGCAAAAGGCTTTATCCTGCTGCACAACTTCCAGGGCCAAGAGAAGCCTCTCCAAGACAGAGCAATGGTCAGATCTGCAAACAAATGTTTGTGTTTCACACTGGGCCAGACCTCAAACTCTGTCTTTCTCTAGCAAAACTCTTACTTGAAAGTGACCAGGATACAGCAGAGAATCCTGCCTAAATATGAGCAGAGGTTTCAAAGGATGGGCCTGGATTCAGGTAATGTCTTTTGCTTTGTGAGGTGACCCAGGTGAGCCTGATGAAAGCAGTGCACACAGAGTGACGGCAGGAAAAGGACAGCGAGAGGCTGCAGACACACAGCTGTGTTATCACTGCGAGTTCAGAGCCATGCTCCACATACGGGAACAATAAGAAACATTTACTCACATCTGGGCTCCTGCCCTTTAAAATCATAATTTAGATTAATAGATTTTGAGTTTATTGAGCTGGAGGAGGCTGCTTGAGGTTCAGAATAGCAGCTGCACGCAAACTGCTGAAATATTAAACTTTCATCATCTGAAGCTTTTTTGTAGCATTTTGAATCTCTTATAAGTGTTAACAAAACACTCAGGGGGTGCTTTAAATTCTGGCCACACTTTTTGGCTTAATTCCAGAAGCCAAAAATCTTCTCCTTTTTAATGCTGAAACTTGCTGATAGCATTGAAGAAAATGTTTAGCCACAGAATAAAGAGACTGAAAACCTAATGTGCCTCTAAACCTTTTCACTAGGAGCAAGGGGAGAGACAAACAGCTCATTTTCCACTTGACACAGATGCACCTCGACATTAAAAGTTCTTGGAAATCACCTAAAACAGAGGAAAACAAGGCAGGCATCTGAAAGGAAAATCAGCTGCCACTTTCAGGGGCACGCAATGTGGAGCTCAGCCAGGTTGCATGCAGCAGTGAGGCAACCACATCAGCATCACTCAAAACAGAGATTCAATACAGAGATTCAGAGAAGTGTGGAGTTGAATTTAAGAAAACCTTTCCGACCAGACTAAAGGCCCCAAAGGTCTTTGCCATAGGTGCACCTTCTAAAACAAACTTAAAACTAATGACAAAAAGTTGTGAAGAGACCAAGAGGTTTAATTTCCAGTATGACTTCAGGCAAAACCCTCAACCCCCAGCCATCTGGATTTGATGTGTTGGGAATCTCCAGGATTTTCCACAGTCTGGCAAGTCCCTCTTCCTTCACCTGCAAGTCTTTGGAACCCCGCAGCTTGTTTTTTGAGGTGAACTCTTGTAAGAAAGAAGGGAATTTGCTCTGAATCTGTCTGACATCTCTTAGTGCAGGTTGCTGCATGGGAATAGCTGAGGTTGAAATCCTCGAAGCAGAGGTCCCTTGTTTGGTGCTTGAGGCTGCTCCTCTTGCAGGACCAGCAGTGCATGTGTGTGCAAAGGGACACTCCAATAAAGCCAGCCTTTCAGGAGCTCATTATGATTACACAGTCCATTTCAGATAGAAAAAACAGATGTACTCACTATTCTGACTCTTAAAGGTAGCTTTCTTCCTTCGCTTTTAAAGTTATTCCATCCTATTATTTTGCTGAATTATGAATGTATGTCTGTATTGCTGCCTTGATGGTGGAGAGATGGTATAGCTCCAAATTTCATTTTCAACAGCCTTGTTTCCATTGTTTTTAAGTACATTTCTGTATTTCAGATGCTCAGCTGGTGCAAAGTGATGAACTTTCACCAGTTACTACAGAACAGTGCTGATTTGCAGCATGCAGGTATCACCCTCTTACTCTTTCAATTCACCTGAATTCCATGCTAAAATGCCCCTTTACTTTCCACTACCTCTACAGAAGCCAACAGCAGACAGAGAAAGGAAGACAAAATTTTGACAAAATTCCTCCAGATAAGAACCGTGCAAGATGCTTATCTGACCACCTGCATTTTCAAAATAATTTTTCAAGGTCAGGCAGAAGCTCCTAATGGTTTGGACCAGGGTGTCCATTCCCCACCTGACCATGAGTATCATCCCCGCACAGCTGATGTCCCAGCCTTTCACACCTCAGCTCAGGGAAGCAGCTCCATCAACACCAGTGAAGTCTTTCCTGTACACATTGGCATGTCCCCACCCCACCTGTGTCTGTCCCCTGAGCCCATGAAACCAGGACATGCCCTGTGACCTGCTGGACCCATCAAACCTGCAGGATATGAACCCTGTTTGTACAAATTTTAAACAGCCCTTGAGACAGCTTTGCTTACCCTGAGTGAACAAGACATAAATATCAGGATGTGTGTTCAGCAATGGAGAAGGACTAGGGGGGCAAATTCTCTTGGCCATATGTGAGTACCAAAAGCCCAGTGCAAAGCCACAGCAGAGGCAGCCTCATCCTTGTCACAAACAAATTGCATTCGTCCAGGAGTACCTTACCACAAATGTAGCTCAGCTTGGTTTTCTGGGTCATTTTCAGTGGGCACGCAAAGAATTAACAAGCTCTCAGCTCCTCTGTTTTAGTTGCAACTGACCTCTTTTGCCTTCTCCAGCTTTCTACTCCAGTTAGTAAAAAAAATGCCAGCAGTTCTCCCTGGATGAAAAACGTGACAGCCTCAGAGAGCAAGTGAGAGCCATAAACCACGTTCTGAGAAATTGTCAAACTTGAGGAAGGTGCTGGTGTGACTGCCTGGGCTCCTGACCAGTGTTTCAGGAAGACACAAGCCTGTACCAAACCCAGAGCCAGAGGAGGTGATTACCTTGCTTGCACTAAAGCACAGGAGCAGGTTTTGGGCAATAAAAGTCCAGGCTTTGCAGGCACAGATTGTTTTTGGTAACCTGTCCCTTCCTTGAGTTCAACTGCTCTGCTCAGGGGCTGAGCCCAGGCTGGTGACAGCATCTTTCAACCAAACCTTGTATGAGGTGCTGGGCTTTCCACTGAGAATAAACAAAGTCATAACACATAACAAATGCAAAGTAACAGGCAGGAATCACAGAATAAGCTGAGTTGGAAGGCACCCTCAAGGATCATCAGGCCAACTCCTGGCCCTGCACAACACCATCCCTAAGAGTCACACCATGTGCCTGAGAACATTGCCCAAACACTTCTGGTCTCCATGCTCCAAAGGATCCTCTTCTGGCACACCAGAGGTACCGTCCCAGGGCTAAGTGCTGGCCTCCAGGAATGCACCAGCAGTGCCCTCCCCAGCCCAGCACCAAGGCACTGTTCCTGCACAGGCAGCACCCACTCCTGACCTTCGGTTTGCTGGTGTCTCCCACGCTTGGCCAAGTCAGAGTGCCTGCCTGCCTGCATGGAAACAAAGCCCTGCTGCCCTGCTCCTCATCCTGGCACTCTCTGCCCACCCCTTTCAGCACTGCTGTCTTTTTGCAGTTTAAATGTTCCTTTTTAGAGTGCCTTTTATTTCCAGCTTGGAGAGCAGGGGGACAAGAGATGGGATAGGGATGCTGAAGTAGTAATTTGCATAATCTGATTAACAGAGGATTATCCAATGGCTGCTGAACAGCCTTAGTGTGCTTGAGCTAAAAATCTTACTATTCATTGCTCTCACCACCCTGCAGGGCGGCTGCACCTGCAGCACCAGCTAATACTCTCCTGGGGACTTCAAGGATGGAGAAAAGCGGGGGCATATTTTTATTAGTATCTGGGGGAGGGTTGAGGAGCTGCAGCTTCTTGTGTGCAGCCCCTAATTGATCTGTCTGCATTAGTCACTAGGAAGATGAAATGAAAGCTGAGCCAGTTGGCATTATCAGGAACAGCCATCACCTTTGAAAAGGGCTGGCTTGTGTGGCTCTTCCCAGTTTCCCTGTGGCCAGTTCAGTGGGGCCCATCCTGATCTGCCATGAGAGGAGCTGGGTAGAAGGGCACTGCACATGCAAGGACCTGAAGCACAATTTCCCCTGAGCCTCGCTCAGCTGGGAGCAAGCCAGGCCCAACCCTTGGTCTAAGACCTCTAGGATCATCAAGCCCAGCCATTAACCCAACACTGCCAAGTCCACCATAAACCATGTCCCTAAGTGCCTAATCTACATGTCTCTTATATCCCTCCAGGGATGGTGGTTCCACCATTTCCCTTGGCAGCCTGTTCCAGTGCTTGACAAAGCTCTCAGAGGAGAAATTTTTGCTGGTGTCCAGTCTAAATCTCCCCTGGCACAACTTGAGGATGTTTCCTCTTGTCCTGTCACCCAGGAGAAGAGATCGACCCCCACCTCGCTATGACTTCCTTTCAGGTAATTGAAAGAAAAATAAGGTACTCCCACCCCAAGCCTCCTTTTCTCCAAGCGAAAAATTCCAGTTCTCATAGGGGAGAGCAGCAAACTCTCCTGTAACAATTCAGCAGGCAGGCTGAAAAAAAAGGAACCTGAAAGGGCAGATAAATGCCAGAGCTCCTTGAGCACACTGCACAACTCAGCACCACACAAGGGCATTGACTGGGGCTGAGTCTAGCTCTCCCAGAAGGAATGGGAGATGGGTGAAATTCAGGTCCTAGCAAGACAAGACGAGTTTAACATCTGCTGGTTTCCACAAAACCAGGTCTGCATCCCAAGCATCCACCCATGATGAAGGGTTGAAACTCCAAACTGAGAAACATGTGGACTCTAGAATGGAAAGAACTGGGGACACAGAGATCTCCAGCTCAGGAGAAAAACCAGATAGCATAACCTGGAACCTCCCACACACACTCACATAAAAACCAGGGGAAGAGGAAGAATTTGGATTTTTCTTTTTTTCCCCATTATACAGAGGGATATCTGTAAGGCAGGCAACTTTAAAAGGTTTTAAAACCTTCCAGTGAAACTAAAACTGGACTTTCTAGAAGTAAAGAGACACAACCAAATTCAATCCCCACCCCACCCCCCCACCCCCCCCAGTAGAAATGCTGCAATATAATCACCCAAGACTAATTGTGAGTCTTTGTTTCCAGGAGCACACTCCACCCTCATAGCAAGGTCTGGAGATGCTTTACATATTCCCTTGTGACTCAGACTGCTGCATTTGTTTCTGAGGACCTGCCTGACAGCTGCCATTCACAGACACCACCTAAACAGATTTACAGCTCAGTGTGTCTTCCTTACTCCTCCTCACAGTGTGAATGAACAATGCAACACAGTGGACTAGTAAAACAGAGAGGCTGCAGAGTGTCCTGAAGTCATCCTGCCTGTCTGCTCCTCTGAATTCTCCTCCTCTTCTTCTGACTTCGGGGCAAAAAACACAAGAACAAAGGCTGAGAAGTAGCCACCAGAGGACACGTTATGTGTGCACAGCCATCACCACTGAGAGGGTTGTTTTTTTCAAGGAGCTGTGACACAGAGAAATATCCTTTCACTGTTCAACCCTCACTGCTCCCTGGAAACAATGACCCCTGCCAGCTGCTGGCTGACCTGCCAGGCTGGACAACAGTTGCACCTGTGGAATGGCCAACAAGGTGTCCAAGGTGTCCATGGCAGTGCTGTCTCCGTGGCAGAGGTGCCGCCAAGATAATTCCATGCTTTGGTGTAATTAATATTCCTGGGTTTAGGAGTTAACTAGAATCTACAGAAAGTGATAACACTGCATCCTGGGGTACATGAGCTCTCCTGCTTTGAGAAAGATAATCTCTGTTGCTGAACTAATCCTTCATGCTGGCATCTTCCCAGATGTCAAGAGGAATGAAGAACTGACAGCAACCCCACTAGAATTTCTCTGTGTCGTGCACTGTGGGAAACCTGTTTCCTATAGAGCCTTATTTCTCTGTACAGGTATAGCCCTGTGAGGCCTTCTTATGCCTCATGATTGTTGAATCTAGACCCTTGTCTTCTGATCAGAAAAACATTCAAAATGGCAAGAGGCAAAATAGATGTGAAAGGAACTTGCACATGTTGGCGGATAAAAGTCAGGCCCCTTTCTTCACTTGGTCTTGCTACTTCAGTACAGGCCTGTTCTGTGTTTTGGAATTGAAGGGCTGGGACCTGGTGCAGATCATTGGGCACCTCATGGTGTCCCAGGAAAGGAGAACATTTGCATGGATCACACAGCAGAGAAAACAGCAGCATCTGTTTACTCCATTGCATGTTCCCAGAGATGGACTTTTATATATATCCCCAGAGGCTCAGCAGCCAGAAGAGAAACATTTCCTCACAGCTGCTATTACCTTTTTTCCATGCTTCTGTCCCCAGAAAAAAACAGCAGAGCTATTTAGCTGCCATCCATTCCCCAGGCACACAAACTTGACCCACATGAGGCACAGAAAATACACAGACAGCACAAACAGAATGAAGAAAGAAAAAAAAACCCCTTTTTCCTGAGCAGCAGGCACGTTTCTCACAATAAATCTTCAACACACAAATAGCAGCAGCTCCACCCCAGCAGACAGCAGGCAAAGTTTTGGAGCAAAAATCATGCCAAGGAAACACATTCAAATGTCAGGGTCTAGGTCTGCTCACAGTGGTGAGAGGGAGGGATGCATCCTGTGAGGAGGTTGTGCTGCTCCAGCATTAGGTATCAGCTTAAACATTGACAGTTCTCCTCGGAAAGGTGCAACAAACCAGGGGCTCTTCCCTTTCTCCCTTGCCCCAGGGCCCCTCCCGGTTGACTCCGGCTCCCTGCGCAGCTGAACAACCGTTTGGGAACACAGGACAGCTCAGCGCGGGGGCCCTGCGTTATTTATGAGTTTGGAAATCAGAGCCGTTCGGTTCAGTGCCAGTAAATGGCAGTGATTGGAAAGAGGCGGGGGGAGGCTTGTGTACAGCTCTTCATTCTCTGTTCCCTGTGAAAAGGGAATCACTCCAGCTAACTGGCCCATGGAGATAAGGATTTCAGACAATCTGCATTAGCCCGATAAGCCACGTTTGCATTTCATAAAGATTGTTTGTTAAGAACCTCAGTAAAAAAAAATACAGTCAGACGGGCTTATCAACACAACTCATTTCCACTCGCACCCCTCTGCCCGTCGGCGCTGACATTTTTTTTCCCCCCCTATAAATTAAGGTCCCTGCTTGTGTCCCAGGTCTCTGGGATGGAATACAGACTGGGCAGCAGTGGGGGAGGACTGGGGAGGATAAGGAAGAACAACCTGAAACCTCCCAGCTGCGACTGGTCACTGTTAGAGCCGTGGTCCTGATCCACAGTGTGTGGGAGGGCAGCAGTGCCCACCTGGTGGGTGGTTTGGATTTGCCTTTTCCAGGGCAAACCAGAGCAGCTGGGCTGGCATCAGCAGCCTTCTCTCTTTGCACTGACTAAGGATCAGAACAGGAAGAAGGAGTTCATATGCATTTCCCTCTATTTCATGTTTTCCCATTTCCTCACATAAAAAACCCACAGCCCCTAACATGCGAAGTTATGGACTCCCAAGCCCCTGGCAGTCTTCCCTTTTCAAACAGGCCATAGTCAAGCATTTTGCTATAAAACAGCCTTGATGAATCATGGAAAACTATTAGAACACCCTCTGGTGCTTACCCTTTCCCGTCTTTTTTTTCCCCAGCACCTGCAGGGAACACACCAAGGCCGTTCTGTTTGGACAGTGTTGCCTTTCCCAGAGGTGGATGCACAGACCCCAGGCATTATTCAGGTATCATACTAATTCAGATTCAGAAAATCCTTTTCCACTCCCCCTTGGATAAAGAGTCCCAGCAAAAGGCAGCCACACAAAAACAATTAACAAACACAAGGCCTTCCATGGTTTGACAGCCAGCACAATTACAAAGTCTTAATACTTAATCTGTATCATCTATTGTTTCCAGCTGCCATTGCTGCACATTTTTATTAGGGTTTTGTGGCAGAAGGATCTCAGCAAGGGAGAAAGCACCCTGGCAGGGCTTTGCATTTCTACCTTAGTCCTTGCTAATGCTGTGGAGTAATACAACAATTAGTGCCACAGGTAAGGATGACTCTCTCACACACCTTTTAAGGGCTCCAACCCTCAGCATGAGCAGTGGTGACCATCATAAAAGTTGCATTAGCCCCATTTCAAGCAGATTCCTCCTTTTCAGCCCCGTTTGTAGGTGAAATCTGGGCAAAGCCTTGTATCACTTCAGTGGAAGTTCTCATGAAACCCCCTTGCCTCAAAAAATGAGATGGGAGATGTGGCAGTCTGATCACCACTCTGGCAAAAATCCAAAGTATTCATCTCCAGGCTGCAACCAGCCTCATGCCAGGCTGCCAGATGAGACATTAGTGAGGACTAGTTAACAACCAGAGCGGCTCAGAAGTGATACTGGGAGGGATTGGAAGATTTGGTGGTCAAAGGGAAAACAGGTAACAATATTTTCTGGGCCTTTCCTTGTCTTGTTCACAGGAGATATTGTGGACCTTAACTCAGAGGTTAGAACACCTCCACTGTGCTACAGGGAAAGGCAGGGCTGAGGGGCAGCAGATTAATTGGCTGACTTCATTAACTGCTCACAGCAAAGTGGCTGTAAAAGACCAGCAAGAAGAGGCTAATGATGGTCTCAGTACATTGACCTCAGCAACAGCTTTATCTCAGCAAGAAAGAACAGGAACTTTTTCTGATCAAACAGCAAATGCATTACAGAGGCATCATTAACCCAGAGAAGTGGCAGCAGCAAACAGCCAGGGGCTAAAGGCATCAGCAGTGCAGGAAAACCATCACAGGTGTTTACAGGCAGCACATGGAGGGTCTTTGACAGAGGTGGGTCCCAAGCTCCTTCACTGGTGGTGTTCCTGTGTTTCCAAGTATGCTGGAGAGATGGGGATTGAGTTTACCATTAACAGATTTGTAGTCACCAAGCTGGGTGGGAGTGTGGATCTGCTGGAGGGCTCTGCAGAGGGGGCTGGACAGGCCGGATCCATGGGATGAGGCCAATGGGGTGAGGTACAACCAGGGGAAGTGCTGGGTCCTGCCCTTGGGTCACAACCACCCCCTGCAGCTCCCAGGCTGGGGGAAAAGTGGCTGGAAAGCTGGGAAAGGCCCTGGGGGTGCTGGTGTCAGCAGCTGAACATGAGCCCAGGGGTGCCCAGGGGGACAAGGCCAATGGCCCCTGGGCTGTCCCAGCCGCGGTGTGGCAGCAGGAGCAGGGCAGTGACTGTCCTTGTGCTGGACACTGCTGAGGCTGCACCTCGAATCCTGGGGGCAGCTCTGGGCCCCTCACAACAAGAAGGACATTGAGGGGCTGGAGTGAGTCCAGAGAAAGGAATGGAGCTGGGGAAGGGTCTGGAGTACCAGGAGTGGCTGAGGGATCTGGGAAAGGGGCTCAGCCTGGAGAAAAGGAGGCTCAGGGGGGACGTTGTGGCTCTGCACAACTCCCTGACAGGAGGGGGCAGCCGGGGGGGGTCGGGCTCTGCTCCCAGGGAACAGGAGCAAGGACAGGATGAGAGGGAACAGCCTCAAGCTGTGCCAGAGGAGGTTTAGGTTGAACACTAGGAAGAATTTCTTCACAGAAAAGGTAATCAGACACTAGAATGGGCTGCCCAGGGAGGTGGTGGAAGTCACAGTCGCTGGAGGTGTTGAGGAAAGGCTGGAATTGGCACTCAGTGCTCTGGTCTGGTTGACAGAGTGGTGATTAGTCCCAGGTTGGACTCGATGGTCTCAGAGGTCTTTCCCAACCTACTCGATTCTCTTACAGGTATTTATGAGGCTCACAGAGCAAAATAACACCACCCAAGAACACCTCAAAGTCAAGCCAAAAGCCATACTGACATCCTTTTCCCTGTCTGTGCTGGCACTGAGTCACAAAAGTGCACTTTTCTTTCCAAAAGGACACCTCGTTTTGGAAGAGTGGAGGCTACATTGCACTGCTGGAGAGGATGTCAGACCCTGGGGCTGAGAAGGCACGCTCCAAGAAATAACACCTCCTTTTCTTCCAAATAAGGCACAAGAACCCACTGCATCGCTTAACTGGGAGGGTATGGGGGTATAATCTGCTCACCTCTCACCCCCACAGAGGGCTGGGGAGGAGAATCAGGGGGAAAAGACCCATAAAATTCATGGGTTGAGATAAGAACAGTTTAATAACTGAAAACAAAGTAAGATACTAATAATGCTGATAATAATAGCAATAATAATGAAAGTGAAAAAGCCCCAGAGAAGCAAGAGGTGCATAGCTGCTCACCATCCATACATTGATGCCCATCCCACCCCACAGCAGGTATCAGCCCCTCCCAGCCAAGTCCCCCCAGTTTATACACAGAGCTTGATATTCTCTGAAACCCTTGGATTGTTCAGCTCACCTGCCCCAAAGGCTTCGTATGCACCTGCCCGCTGGTACACCATGAGAAACTGAAAAGTCCTCGATTTAGGGTAAGCATTACATAGCAACAGCTAAAACACAAGCACATTATCAATATTTATTCTCATGCTGAATCCAAAATCACAGCAACACACCAGCTACTGAGAAGAACATTAACTCTGTCCCAGCTGAAACAATGACAATAAAGAAAATTTTGCCCAGGGAATAAGGCACCAGATGTCTGGTCAGTCACAGAGGGAACCCTTTCTGCATGACACAAATGTATCTTGGCTTCCCAAAATAAAATAATTAATTAAAACAAACCACAAAAAAAACCCTAAACCCAACAGCCTGGCCTGGCCCCTGTCTTTGCCAGCTGTTACCTATTTAATCTTCTCTCCCTTTCCATGTTTGTTCAGAAATCCCTCTTCCAGTGCAGCTGGAAAAGGTTGTTACTGACAGGCGACCAAGGCTGAATGCTGATGATATATGATTACAGGAGCCCAAAGAGCAAACACACAGATTTTTCCACAGAAAATGCTCCTGCTGCCCCAAAGGGCCCCTGAGACACTGCTCTGGACCGTGGCAGTGATAAAGAAGGGCAAGTGTCAGCTCCAGAAGAGAGGCCACACAGTTCAACGGTAGATCCTTGTGGAAGCTGCTTTACTCAAGAGTTTTGACTTTTGTGACAGAAAGTGGCTGGGTAAAAGGTGCTTTTTTTTGCTTTATGTCAAAGAGAGCCACTTGGCTTATCCTGGTTTTGAAGTGGAAGGAACAGAAATGGCTGAGATGAGGAAACACAATGCTATTAAGAAAGATTATCAGCTGGTGTAAATCGTCTGCTGGTGCCACTTTACCAAAACAGCTGATGTAGATCAGTGAACACAAGTGCCAGACAGATTTTGATGTCCTTGCACGTCATTTCTCAAGTTCCCTTACTCTGTTCTGCAATTCACAGTATGATAGAAACACATGAAGAGGAAGGAAAGAAGCCTGAGCAGTGAGGCAGCTGGCCCTGAGCTCCTGAACTGCTGCGTGGACTGAGAGAATTCTGCTGGTGAGTAAAAAAGGACAGAACCACATCCCTGGGAGGCACTGTGCTGTCACAAGCCAGTCCTTGGAAGGAAGGTGTCTGTGTTGTTACACATCTTGTCCATCTGTGCAAAACACACAATTGCAGTGCACAGTGCAAAGCAGAGACTGATTTTCCCCTAAGATGACAGACTTTAGACTTCCAGAGAATTCCAAAGCAGGAAAGGATGCAGGCTGTTTAACGCCAGCAACCAGCATCCCCCAGACTCTGCTCCAACAGCAAGGGCATAACAAGATCAGCTACTACTTTTTCATCTGGACAGCAGGGAAAGACTCAGCCGTGCTTCCAGGATCCTCTCCTACCTCCATTACCACAGTTTTACCCATCTTCCGTGACTGAGGTTAAAAGGGCAACATAGTGGAACAGACACGGGCTCTTCTGTCAGAATAACGCTCCTGCCCAGGTGAAAAGTGTCAGCATCTCCTTCAGACCCTCCCTGCCCTGTGCAGTCAAGCATTGTCCATCCCATGATTGTTCAGTTGCCTCAGTTTGACTCAGACATACCCTTTCTGGAAGAGCTGCGTTTACCCTTTTGTTCATTTTTTCAAGTGTCCAAGATGCTGCAGTTTTCTCTCATTTCCAGTGGCAATTCACCACCACTCCTAGCATGAGCTCTAGTGTCTGATTCCAGAAATACATCCTTTCTTAAGCTCATGTACAAATGATGATTCCAATTTCCACTTTGTAAAAGCAGAAAGTTATGGAAAACTGCTACAGAACTGTGGGAAATAGGAACTCCCTCCAGATGGAAGATAACTACAGGCAGTCCTCAACTACAGTCAGCCTTGGCTGGCATTTGCCTGATGTGTTCTTAGAGACCCCCAAAGTCACAGGTTTTACACATTTCCACATGTAAAATACCCCAGTTTCTATGCAGGTGGATCAATTTGCATTCCCCCCCTTTACTTCTAATTTCCTACCACCCATGGATAGGGAGTAAACACATCCCTCCCTTTTTTCATAACCACCTTTTATGGCTTTTGAAAATGGCCTTTTATGGTCCCTCCTCTTCAGACAATGCTATTTCTTCCATCTTTCCTTGCCGGTATTCTGGAGCTTTGAACACTTTTCCATCTTTAACAGCTGCACATAAATAATGTGAAAAACCTTGTTTGCTACAGGAAAGTCAAGGGACTTTGCATATGGCTGCTTAAGACCATTAGGAGAATTTAGGAATTGCAAGCACTTCCAAAATGAAGGCAGTTAGTAAGTTAAGAAGGTAACAGAATTAAGAATCCATTTCAGGTGAGGCAATTCAGGAGAACCTAAGAGGAAGCACACCTCAATCTGTCTGGTTCTGTAGGACTGGTAAGGCTTCAACCTCCTGATGTGCTTTCAAAGAGCGGCAGCTCCATGATGTTCACACCACTCCTCGTGACCCAGTCTGGATCCAAGCAGGAAATCTGTGGCCAGAGCACTGTACAGAGAGTGACAGGAGATGTGCAATGTACAATCTGTTTGTGCAAGTGAAGGATCCTTTCTCCTACATGTGGGCCACCTGCTTTATTCCGAGTATCATTGTTGTATCCAAGTATCTTTATTAAAAATAAAAGCTCAAAGACAGGCAGTCAATAAGCAGTGTCTGAAACATTTCAGAACTTTCCTCTGTGTATTATGTCATGGTAACTGCAATGAAGTCTGTTAAATGCTGCCCGAGAGACAAAACAAAGGATGAAACAGCATCTCAAGTGGCAAATTAGATTCATCTTTTAATCAGTGTTAAATACACACTTGTATCTTCTGACGAGAAAACATTTTAACCTGAAGAATACCTTACAGGTATAATCAACCATTCAAGACATCCTCCCTTTCAGGGACACGCATTTTTTTTTCCCATTAGTCTTTTCATCTATAAAGTCAAAAATCTGACAGATTATAATTTTCTGAGAGCATCTCTTCTTTCACGCTTAAACATTTATCACATCTGAGAAACTCACAGGCTTACTGCATGTTATTACACCAAGAAATTCAGGACAAGAGTCATGAAAAAGAAAACCACAAGGACATTCTCTTTTTTTTTCCATTTTAAGGAAAAAGTACAAAAAAATTCTACTTGAGAAATTATCCCCTATGATGTCATGGTTGCTTTAGCAAGTGAATAGTGTTAGTGGGATTTTATATCTCTCTCTTCTTAACCAAGCACAGCTAACAAAGTTACCACCCAACTGAAGAGCCAGCCTGACAAGTTGTTGCCAGAAGCTGAATAATTTACTCCAGTGTTTCAGTGGCAGGAGAAACTGAAACTGAGAGGACTGGCAGGACTGCTGCCACAAATTTCATGAACAGTTGGTATTTGTACACGTGTCTCCTATCCCTTAGAAAGAAGCCTCTGTTCTATGAAAGAGAAAACTATGAATAACCCCCATTTCTATCTACTTTCAGGAAAGCAGGGATAGCTGTAATTTTCTAAAAACCAGTCAAATCTTTTACAGAGAGAACACAAGGGCTGGGACATTAAACCAGAATTTTATTTTTTTTTCATGGGGAAGCCATCCCAGCAGCATGCACCTTCACGTTCTTAAAGAACAAAAGAGCAAATGGAATAATGTCCAATGTGGATAGTTTCTCCTTCCATTCATTTAGTGTTACACCACTACCAGATACCTCCTAGATGTAAAGCAGGTGGTCACATGGGTTCTGTGCAACAGAAACATCCCACTCCCAAGAGCAACCCATTGCACATGGTAGGGATGTATCAGTCTCAAATCAAGCACATCTGAGGTACTCATAACTCTGGTGTTTTGAAGTTAAACAGTCACACAACCTCCTTTGAAAAAAGAGGAACTTCTCTGAGATTTTCCCATCCTAACCTTCTCTCAAGCCTGAGAATTGAACAGTCTGAAGGTTTTGATGATCCCAGGAATGTCAAAGCCACCTGGCCACTGTTTACATTTAAACAGTCAACTGTCATAAGTTCACTGCAGTCCTCTCTACTCCCTTTGTGCAGCTTTCCTTCCAGCTTCCCTTCCCCCCAGTTGCCTTTCATCTTCTCCTTTAAACACTTGGAAGAAGCATGATGAAGGTGAAGAAAATACCTGTTAAGCAAAGGGAGGTAAATGTCTCCTTGGGAAACACGTGGGGCGTTACAAAGGGAAGAGATGTCGATGCCTTTGTGCACTGGGAAATCACAAAGTGACACTTCTGGGGACAGGCTCTGTCAGCAGCCAGGGGTCAGTAGATTTGGATGACATCATCCCACTCATCAACAGGCCAGACCCCATTGTCTTGCACGTTGGAGGGTGAGCGCTTCCAGTCCCACGTCTTCACAGGCACCTTCCACTCCGGGCCGTAGTTGGACTCCACGTACTGCAGGGTTTCGCAGGGCACGTGGACCTTGAGTTCCACAAATTCAGTCCAGCACAGAGTGAACTTGGGAAAGAGATACCTGTGCCAGAACAAAAGGGCAGGGTCACTGGCAGAAGGCTAGAATGCACCTCTAAGTACGTTCAAGGAGAAAGCAAGCAGCTGCAGATAGTGGCCATGTTACTTTTGTACTGTTTTTTCTCCTACACGCTGGACAACGGTGTTACCAACAGTAACTGGTGAACATTTGCCTCATGTGCTTAGGAAGGAGCATTTCTAGTTCTTTTGTTGCTTGTGCTCATATCGTTCTGCCACCTATAGGTTAGTCCCTGCCTCTGCTTTGCCAGTTACAAATGGGATTTAATAGTTACCCTTTATAGAAAGGTGCCAGGAGGGTGATACATGGTCACAGCAGTGGCACGTAACAGGTAAATTTCACGGCTTGACCAGAACATCCTATAGAAGTGTCAGAGTCGAGGTGTTAAAAAATACCGAAGTCTACCTACTATTCCTGCAGAGGATCACTCCCACTTCTGAAGTTCTGAAGACTTCCACACCAAAAAAAAGTGATCCTAAAATTCCTTTTCACAGGTTAAAATGAAACCATAAGCACTTGGTCTTTTTGTAAATGGCTTGTGCATTTGTATGATGAAGTAGAACTGTCCCCTCCATGTTCTCACAAGCATGAAGTTAATTTTATTTCTAAGCTCTGAGCAAACAAGATGAGAAAACAATTTTGCTTTATGACTTAAGTGGAAGGAAAGAACAAAGTGATCAAACATTTTTTGGATATATATCGAGAGACTACTGATTAAACTAAACTCTTACACAAAGTCCTCTCTGTTAAAAACCTAGAGAATTAACTCACTTTAAGGATTAAAGCAAGCAGTGTGGATTTGATTCCCAGACTCAGTTTTTGTAAATACTCATTCTCTGCTGGAGAATGCAACTGTCCAGTATTAATTTTGCAAACAAGAAGCCTCAATTGCTGCAACTCCAAGACAATATCAGGAGGATGCACATGCTTGTGTCAGAAATGCTGAGGAACTGTTTCTGCACATGGAAATAAATGCAAAACACAGAGGGTTAGAAACCAGCTCTCCAAGGAAACAGAGGCTAAAAATGACTACGAGAAATATTTTAGGGACTCTATGGGAAAAGCTTTCATTCTCCACCCTTTTAGATGTATAGAAAGTACGCCTGTGCAAGTATTTAACTTCCTGAAGAAAACATCTTTTACATTTCAGTTTTAATCTTAGAAGAGAACTTCTACCCTTCTCTGTGATGATCTAGTAGCAATCAACATCTCTTCTAATACTACATAATCAGCTGGTGAGATTCCTTTTAAATTGTTAGAGTGGGTTTAGGATTCAGCATGACCAAACATTCACTTCTCTTCTGACTGACCTCCTCACTTTTGCCTTCCTCCAAAATTCTGACAGGGCTGAAGACTGAGCAAAACTGAGGGTCATTCTGGTGTTACACATAGTCAGATTAATCATGCCAAATGCTCTCACATCTCACAGTAACAAAAGCTGGATCTCTTTTCTCTTTCTGAGGATGTATTTGGAATAACACGTCTGGAATTACTTGGCTAAGGATTCTGAACAGCTATGTTCTGTCATGGCTCAGGGCCTTTATGGCAGTAAACAAGCAGCTTTTCCTGCTCCTTTTCTGTATGCATTAAACTACAAAACACCAGCTCAGAATTACAGGCTTGGCTTCCTTAGGATGCTATGCCTAAGCAAAGTTACTATCTAATTCTCATTGAACTAGAATGCCACATTTGGTACTTTTAAAAAGCTACCACCAAAAATAAGTACGAGGCTACAAGACGAGGAAAGAGTTTTGTGAAAGCTGGAGTTCCAAAAGAGCTGTAATATCCAATGATACAGAAGCTGGAGTCCAGCACATGGTCACATTCATCCCCTATTCTCATGCCTTGGACCAGTCATTACCAAAGGAACAGGGGAAAAATATCTCTCAAGTATCCAAGGTTTGATGCTACAGTGGAATTTTGAAGGAGCACGTCAACTCCATTGGCATGGAAACACCAACTGCAATTTAGATGCAACAGGAGCACAGAGAAAAGGAAAGGAATTTACTGGTCAGCTTGCTTTTCAGAAAGCATCACACAAGAAAACTGGAACTGCTGGTGTATTCTAAAAAAAAATGCTCTGCTACACAGCACATTCTCTGTGGGGATATTCCAAGAGCTGTTACTTTAGTCTATTTCTAAATGTGCCTTTTGAATCTGGTTATCAAAACATCTTTCCCAGTTTTTATTTATCACTTCAGAACAAAGATAACTAAGACAAGGATTTGGACATTCTCTCCAACTGGATGACAGTGCTCACTAAATTCCCATTAAATATAAACAAATACATTTCAGGCAAAATATGAAAGATAATTACATCCTATAGAAGTCAACAAGGTTTTAAACTAGTCTGGAGCTATCTCCTTCTGAGTGAAGGTGAGTGATGGAAATAAATCTAATTATCAGAACCTATATTCAGTTTGCTGAGTCGATTAGAAAGCTTGTTTGCTGATTTAATACTGAAAGGGGTGAAACAAGAAACATGAGATCCTATTCAAAATTCCATTTTCAAAACATGAACAGTAAGGCCTGCAGGAATCATCTGCGTTGCTGTCACAACGCTACAGCCAACGCAGTATTCAAAATTGTTACCTCAAAATCCCAAATTGTGGGTTTTCCTGTGCAAGGAGAGTTGAGGCTTTTTGCCGTAATATTTCTTCATCAAGACAGATGTCTAAGGATTAATCTTCTACTGCAAAATTAGTTTGTGCAATAAACACTGTTTTAAAGACTTTTTCTCATCTTGGGTGTTTATGTAACTGGGAGCCTGTCACAGTCAGATAAGATCTGCCTGATACATGATATGCCAGCCCTGCTTTTGATTTCACAAGAGATCTGACATCTACTCTCTAGTGAGGCACAGGACTGTTCTCTCTCTGCTTCCCTGGTCTCAGAGTGCAGAATCTCCACTGATTCCCCTCTGACATCCACATTTCCACGAAGAGCACAGACTTTGCCAGGCTACAGCACACAAAATGCCATCAGTAAACACTAGCTTGTTCAATTTCTTTCCTATTAGTGGTACAAATCCGGCTCTTACTTAAATTTCTTGCCTGACTTGGCCTGAGTTCCTCCGTTCCATATGTGATCATCCTCTTCGTAGAAGAAAAAAATATCAAGTTTCACATCATCTTCTCCCTGAAAAGAGAGTTCCAAGCTGTCTTCCACCTGAAAGGCAAAAATACACACTGTATGTAACATAAAAATACAAAGCAACTTATGTAAGCAAAAAACAAATTTATTTTTATCAGATATACAGGGTCACTTCTATTCTAACTGAAGAAAACACTCTAATTCTGCGTTATTTTTAAACTTATTAAACACTTCTGCAACTAAACTCAAAGTTACAAACCTACAGAAAGACACACATGGAGTAAAATGTTCATTATCTTTATACCTTGCCAAATTTGTGCTTCAGTGGTAACCCTGCTTTCTCGAAGGCTGGAATGATATCTGCTTTGTAGTCCCTTATAAAGATTCCTAAATCCACATCTTTGCTATGAGGAATGACATTGCACTGTCTATACCAGCCTGAGGGGGGAAAAAATAAAACAGGAAAATCCCAAACTAGTTAATTCAGGAACATGAATTCAACAGAACAAAAGCAACACAAAAATGAACTGTCCCAAGATCACCAGGCAGAAGTCTTTGGCTGAGGCCATAAACAAGACTGCTGCCTTTCTTAGGTACAGAAAGAACCACATCAAAGAAAAGTATTACTGCACTTATAGTCATCTCTCTCCCCTCAGAAAGCCAGGAATGCAAGAGAAAACAAAGATAAAATATCTTCAGTTTTCTAATTTAAATGCAATTATATTAAAAAAAAATTTCAAAAAATTCTTTATCTGGGCCCAAATCTAATCAGCAATGAGCAGCTACAGGGCCACAGCTGTGCTTCTGATTTGCAACTCTTGTTTTATACTGCATCCAAAATGTTAATCATCTTTCAATCACCACTGCAAAGCAGGAAGACAAGAAGTGGGACACCCTTTTGTCTGTTTCATTAAGGCAGCTTTTAATAACTGTTCATTCAGAAAATTATATTCCCTAGGATTAAATAAATACAAGCCAAATGTGCACACACGAGTTTTCACAAACTGTTTCAATAACAAAAGAATCCTCACCAGTGATAAGACCCTATTCCTACCTTCAGCAGAACTGACAACTTGCATTACCTATGCCAATGGACTGTCATTTTATTAAAAGTTTGTTTTGAAAGAAAGTAAATAAATGTAAACTGTATTTTAGAAGTCAGTAATAAGCATCAAATTGCATGGGAAGAAAAACAGGGTTAGAGTGTACATGGACAGCAGAAATATATGCTCACCACTGCATTTTCCAACTGGCACTTCAGTGATTTCCAAGTCACACTAATTAGGGAACTGTTGATTACTTCCTAGCAGTGATGAATACAACACAGGTAATTGCTAACAACACTAAATGCTTCACTGGAAATTTGCCCAGCATCTCCATGGCTCAGATTTCTAAAGAAAAAGCTCTTTTTCAGGAGAAAAAAGGCCGATTTCATTACAGTTATTACCTTCCAACCCAGTACGTTTGGCCTCTGCTGATATCACAAGCAATGGAGGATGAAGTGTTTAAATTTTCAGATGAGTTTAAAAATGCAACACAACACAAATGTTTTACCAAGACATGTTCCACTGCTCAGCCAGAACTTTACACCCAAGTTATTCAGTGTCAGGGCAGCCAGATGAAGCAAGGATTTTGCCTTTTTCCTGAATTCCACTGCGTCAAGAGAGGCATCATCAGGATACAACTGCAAGGCAAGAGTAAGAAAGTTTCTCATCCCTTCACTTTGCTCATTGCCCTAGGAGAAAATGATCTTTAAAAATTTATTTAACTAATACCTGTTTTCACATACACAGCCCACTTTCAGAACATGCACTGGAATGACAAATTAAAATCAAAACTCTGAATCATCAACCTTCCTTTTTTTCCAGATCATCAGAATGCAAATTAACAGTAGACCAGAATAAGAAAACACATATTAGACACTGATTTCGGCACTTGGCAGCAACATGGGTGAGCCCTTGTTCTGCATATGCTGAAGTCAATTCCCAGACTCCAAAGGGAACACAGGGACAGAATCGGTCCCTGCTAGCACAAGGCCTTTCCAGCCTCCAGAACTCCATGATTAATTTATTTTGCGCCACCAAGTGTCAAAATTGGGTGTTGAGTTTTAAGGAAAACTGCCAAGGAGAAGAAACAGTGTGAACACAAAAACGTTCTAGACACAACTGTAGCAAGGTCTGCCGTCCATGCAAAGCCACAACCAGCAAGGGAGGCTGGGCAAACATTACCAATTCTAACAAAGGAACAACCACTCAGCTTTGTGATGGATTCCTTTAGGAGCTCTTGGGCAGCAAGCTGCCAAAATGAACTTTTCAAAACAGGTGCCGGCTGCTTATCTCAGTGTTAAAGCTCCAGCAAAGTTCAATAAACATTTATGGGCACATTTCCTCTGCCTGTGGTGATTTCTGTCTGGAGGCTGAAGTGGAACATGCTTTCCCATCTTTCACAAGTGAAGGGACTACACATGGATGCTCTTGTGACCCTCCTGCTACACAAATAGGGATCTACAGCCTATTAGACAGAGCAGGAGTGGTCCTCCCTTTCCTCAACACCTGAATGACTGAGGAACGGAGCCTCCAGTGTCCTTCTATCCTTTCCATGAACTCAGAGATGGCTCAGATGCAGTGGCCTGACTCTAACTCCGCAGTCTTAACTGTGAACTCTTGGTCAGTTTATATCTCGTGCCTTTTTCAAGTTAGGACAAAATGCTCCCCAAACTGCAGCAGAAACTTTTCTATCTGCTAAATCAGGTAGCAAAATTCTAAAAATAATGCTCTGAATAGTGGTGAAAACATTAGCTTACACAGTCAGAAAAGCAGCTAAGTCACTTTGGAATGTGACCATTTCAAATAAGCCAAATGAGTAACATGGAACTGCAGGACATGGTTCAAAAATGTAAAATAAAACCCTACTCAAAACTTTGACAATTGCCATAAGGAAAGTTTTCAGCCATGAAAATACACAAGATCTTAGTTTTATTTACATGAGATCCATTTAACAATAAGGATGTGTAAGAACTATGGATATGTTGGCTCCCTCTTGGAAAAAAATGTGCTCACAAGTGAAAAAAACAAAAAGCTGTGATCATCAGGTAAAGTTTTGCTTTCATTACCACTTAGTAAGCTCTGTGGAATGAGAATCAACGGCTGTATTTAGCTTTGTGGATGGGAACAGTCCCACTTAGGTCAAAAACCACTAGTGAGCTGTTCTTAGGTTTGGGTCAATCAGTGAAAACACACATTTCATCTCAGAGACACCACCTGGTTACCACTAACCTGAAAGAAAGCCCGAGCTTCTCTGTACCTACATTCAAGAAATCTAGAGTGGGACATCTCCTGCAGAAAACTGGACGGATTTTTTGGAATTTGAACTTTTAAGTCATCAATTGAAACAAGCAGAAGTTCTGGCCTGTGCGGAAAGAAAGAGAATACATTACTCCATTTAATCCCTTTACAAACCACGTGGCACTTTTTCCTTTAACTCAAGTTATAGTCTTAATGAACACTACTGGCAGGGATTCCTCTGCCCAAACACAGCCAAAACCAATTGTAAACAAAAAAAGCAACAAGAGCGTCAACAAATTTCCCATACATTTCAAAATTTTGTTTAAAAATAATTCCTACACCTCCAAACCCCAAGTTAGTTTGTCAGATCACTGACTGCTTTACTGGCTCATGACTGGAATTTGTTCAGAGACGTTGTTCAGCGTATTTTAAAATTCAGCCTATTTGGTTGCTTAAGTATGAGATGCACTTAAGAATCAAATTTTACCCTGTACTTTGAGGCTACTTGCTTTTAAAAATTAAAAACTGCTCAGCCTTCATAATGATTGAAGTGAGATTATTTAACAGCTTACACAGTTTACTTCAAATGTGTAGGCACACAACCCATACAGATTCCACATTTTAAAGGACAAAAGAGCGGGGTCAAATTAAGGGAAAAAGTCAAACAGATTTCTTTTAACCTGTGAAATTTCTCAATATTTTTTTCATTTTCTCAGAAACTATGTTCTCAAAGCCTGCACTTTTGGAGTCTGAATCATACATGAGCTGAATTTTAGAACCTGACTTCAGAAAAGAGAGCAGTTTTACACAAAGGAAGTAATTTTGGGGGTGCCATGATGACTTTCTCCTTCCCCTGTTGTGAACTCACTTTTCATAGGCTCCAGGGTAGCGACCAAAGTGGAGTTTCCGGAAAGGAACAAACTTTCTGTCCATGTGTTGCTTGAGTCTCAGGGGTCCGTGCCAGAGGAAATTGCCACTCCTCTCATAGAAGACCACCAGGTGAATGGCATGGGATGCCAGTTTGAATATGTAGTGCAAGGGAATTTCCATCCCAGACATGTCATCCATCCCATCCAAGCGGGGGTCCTTGTTTATGATCTTTAGCCACTGGAACCCCATCTTCTCAGCAGTTCTAAAAAGGCCCATCTGAAAATGAGAGAGGCAGGAGCCAGAGCAGACTACAGATTAGAGAAACCAAAATTGAATGCTAAATGCTTATTATTAACTCACAACATTCCCCATTTTTACTTTTTAATCAGACTTAAGCACAAATGAATCAAAAATTTTTTAAGAGCTTGAAGACCAGCAGCCACAAGCAATTCCAAACACCTTCTTTCTTTGTCTTAAATTTTGTCCTTCAAACTATAAAATAAAACAACAAATAAAGGTTGTAAGCCATGCTTGGATTAAGGTTGTTCCTTGCACTCTACCCTGCATTCTCAAACTATTCTCTAAAATTATTCTTCTACCAAACTTAGTGCTCCTAAGTCCTTAAATAACAACACCACTAATACAAAAATGATTACTCCAAAACCTTCTTCTGTAGGGCAAATAAAAATCTCACCAAACACTGAGTGCTGCACTAGGTAACAGGCTTTCATATTTCCATAAATAAAGGGAATTAAATTCTGGCTGATTTAAAAAAAAAAAAAAAAAAAAAAAAAAAAAAAAAAAAAAAAAAAACAACAANATCAATCAGCATCTGAAGAGCCTTTCAACTGTCCCCCTTGAAATATTTTGCATAAGTACATCAGCTTCTCCTCTGAATGATACAGAAATTATCACTGAGACACAAAGCAATGGGGAGATCGTTTTATATCAGTGTGCTGCCACACAACTTTATTCTCAGTTTCTTGAATTCCTTCACAGCTATGGGTAAAACAACTGCCTGATCAGGTCCAGAGTGACACCCCTCTTCACTCAAGTTCTTCAGCGAAATAGTCACAGACCATTTCAATGTCTCCTGCTTTTTCTAATTAAAAAAAAGAAAAAAGAAAAGAAAAAAGAAAAAAACTGTTTGCCACTGGTATCTTTAGTCTGTAGAAATTAATCTAATAAATATTTCCAGATTACACTTAATTGATGAAATAATCTTGGATTCAATTTTGTCCTTCATCACATGCCACACCTCTATTTTTAACACACTCACTAAAAAATCCCCTAACACCACAGAGAAGCAGAGATACCAGCACCTTAAGTGAAATGGTATTAAGCACAAGGATGTGCTAAAAGAAATGTAAACCAGCAGACTGTGATAATTTTTCCAGACTTATCACATCAATGGCTGCATTTTCTTCTTCACAAGTCCCCAAACTCCAGATTTGTAACAGCTGCACCTACATTACAGGCTCAAGGTTCTCCTCCTTCCTTTCTAACAGACCTTCTTTCTTTCCTTTTGGCATGGACTCTTACTCCAAGTGGTTTTTTTGAATATTGCAGACAGCTTCTAAAACGTTTTAGGTATAAATCTTAATGTATCCAGGCTAGTAAATGGGTAACTTTTACTTTAAAACAAAGTTTCATCTGCCTAAAATATCACCACCACATGAATTCAGATACAAACATGAAAGCATTAAGTCACAACATCAAAGAACAACTGAATGCATTAAAATACACAAATGTGAACAGAAGATAGGCACTTACTTCATGTTTCCATGTTTTGTCCAATAGTGCAAAGGTAGTGAAGTCTCTTGGAGCACAAAAGTACTTGCATTCCGGGCTGGGACCATCAGGAGAGCTTCTGATCTGCTCAATGTCTTTATCAACCAGTCCCAGAATCAAAGGATCAATCAAATACACTGGAATATCGTGACTGGATATTAATCCTAGAAACTTCCTAACCACGTGCTGTTTGACAGAGGACAGAAACACCATCTTTGCATTAAAACTCTTTGACAGAAAGAAAAACCCAGCCTACTGAAAGAAGGAAATCTTATCTCCCAATACATCCTCTGAGTGTACATTTCACTTCCACAAACAGTTGTGAGACTGAGTGAGAAGGTAGGATCAAGTGCCATACAGAATTTGGATTCTGGTCTACCCAGGGTACTCAACACTGCATAAGGGGTTGAAAGCTGTAGCAAGAAAGTTCTGTGCCTGATACAAGGAGCTATTAACTTGATTCAGTGGAGAACATTAATCAAGCACATTTAAATGTCCATGGCACACAGAAGCCATTTACAGCCTTCACAGTCACCCTGCTACTTAAATATATTCAACTGTAACATTTAAATTTAGTGATTTTAAAGCTCTGGCTTCAGAGAGATGTGAAAACATGAAGGCAGGATGTGGGTCAACAACAGAGTTTTGGTAGCAGCATTACCCATGCAGTACAGGCAGCAGCAAGGCCACCCTCACAGTGATTTCATGGAGTTGAAACGTGATGTGCTCATATTACTTCTGTGACTAAAACTGGCACACCAGACTGATGAACAGGAAAAAATCTGTGCAAAAGTACCTACTTCCCCTTCCCCAAGCCATCACTACTCCATGAAAACAGATGTTTTCAGCTGAAATTTAAATAAGTTAAAAAAACATACATAATGGTAGAAAGACATGGCCTTGATGTCAAGTCATCAAGACAAACATGTTCAAATTTAGTATTTGGGACACATCACTGCAGGGACTCTGAGGAAAGACTGTAGTGCAGTAGGTCCCTGGCAGGATCATGGAGCATCCTTTATCACCAACGATCTCAGAAAAGCAAGTTAAACCTTTAGGATAACTCTGCCCACAGACTGGAAGCCCCCTGCAACCATGACACCTCACACCTGGTAGGCAGCTCCAAGGGGTGTCACCTCCAAGAATAGCAAGGCATTCCTGGCACAAGCGAGCAGTCCACAGAGCAGCGGGTTTGGATTATTCCCAGGGACAGCTCTTAACCAGAGCACCTTCCCTCTTGCTCAGCAGAAACCAGGCCTTTAAATGGCCATTCTGCTAATTAGCAACATTATCATGTTGCATCCAAACCGAAAGGCAGCCAGCTCCCAGCACATCCTTCTCCTTAACCATCTGTGCTGTTTTTCCACTGGGAGATCAGTTAACAAAAGTCTTCCATAAAACTGTTTCCAAACAAATCCTAACTACAAATATGGTAACGGAGCTTCTGATTCCCCAGGGTGGGTGTTTTGGTTGCATTCAATCTTGCAAGCCTGAAGCAAGACACAACAAATATATCCCATTTCAAGCACCTCATGGCACTCCCAGCACTGGTCATAAGGGCTGGAATGCAGCAGCTGGTGAATGCTGAAACATGACATTTTCCTGCTTGGGAAGAGCGTTACAACCCAGCCCAAGCAGGCAATATAGAATAGTGACCAGCAGGTTAAAACACCTGGAGTGGGCGAAGGAGGACTGTGCAACCCAGGACCTTTTCAGACTAACAAAGAAGCTGCACGGCAAACCAGCCAATCTTTTCCATAGTCAGTCTGAAAAGACACAAAGCCGTGGATCAACACTTCAGTCTCAGAAAGAACAATTGCTACTTCCGGAAACATTAACAACACAACTAAGCACCGTACTGGCAAAGTTGTGAAGCTGTAACTGTTTCTCAAGTTTACTTTACACTAGTGTTTTGATACTCTCTTTACCGAACAAAGTTATGAAGTGTATCCCTTTGCCTTTCCAAGCAGAAAGTGCCCATGGAAGAGTGAAGAGAGAACTGGACCCGGAATTGGCAGTTCCAAATGAGTTCTCTCTCTGAGACTTGTGGAAGAGCTGTATGAACCCGTGACACCGTACATACCCATCGAGTGCTGTCTTGGCCTGCCTGGCTTCCTCTGACTTTGGAAAAAGCTGCTCCATTCTATTAAAAAAACAACAACAAAAAAAAAAAAAACAACAAGGGGAGAAGGAGGGAGAAAGAAGAGAAAAACCCCGAAGTTTCAGTTGAATCCTTGCTTTCTTAACATGACATTCAGGGGCATTTATCCCCTTTATGGTTATGGCTGGGGTTATGCCTCTGGTCACTCAACTACAGCACTGAATGTGAAATCATAAACTGCTCTGGCTTAAGTATATTTAGAAGGACAACACAAGCCCCAGGGACCTCCAGACATGCAAGGATTGCGTGGTGAGGCCTCGGGTTTCCAAGTCAATGTGCCAGCAAATGTAAAATAGGAGGATGACAAACCCTGTCAGGCAAATACCACAGGGGCAAAGACAGCAGGACTATGCCTCAGTCTTTCCAGGTGTAATCCTAGACAAATCAATTTTAAAGGCAGCATATTCATGTGAGAGAGTCAAGGCAGCTCATGGCTCAGCTTCTGGCTTTTCAAAAGCACGAAGAATTTCTCAGTTGCTGTTTAAGCATCAGAAACGGTGACAAGGAAGCCGAAGGCTGCAGCAGCACCTGTCACTGACACTGCCCACAATTAATAAGAAAAAAAAAGCCAAAAACCAAGTCAGGAGACTTTGAAACCTACACGGTTCTTCTGTAAAAATAAAGGGAGTTCCTTTGTTGAATCGGGGTTGCAACTGTAAACCATCAAGCCACCAGAGGATTTAATTTACTGTAACATTCACCTCTTTTGCTGTTACAGAAAATCACTCGCCTGGGCATTCCAGGACAGGTATAAAAAGAGGAACAAACAGCATTCCAGCTATAAAAGCAGGATTTAATCTGTGACATCCGGTACATTAAGAGCACCGAGTCACAAACCACTAAGACGACTGCAGAAAAAGTTGAGATTTCTCTCCGCAACACCAGTGTCGGAAAACCTGCAGCCAGCACATTCTGCCTCCCTTCAGCAGAGCCCTCACACAGCACTCGGTTCGACTTCGGTGTCAATAAAAATCACCGAGCAACGACAGTTGGGGGTTAAAAGCCGTGGCGGCTCAAAGCTGGCGGGGGCACCATTCCCTCCAGGAGAAATCAGATGCCCCCGGCTGACACAGTGACTTAGATACCAGGCTGGGAACTCAAACCCGACTGTACCGGTGCCATCAGACACCGGCCTGGGCTCTCCGCCCACCCTGCAGGCATTCCGACCGGCTCCAGGGAATTCCGGAGGCGGGATTAATGCCCATACAACGATCCGCGGGGAAACGCGCCGGGCGCGGGGCAGCGGGCTCCCTCTCTTACCTTCTGCGACAGGTAGAACTTGTAATAGCACAGCTGGAAGAGCAGGAAAACCAGGCTGATCAGCGACAGGAGCGCCAGAACCACGTTCCTGTTGATTTTCTGCATCAGCCCCGGGGCGCTCCGGGAGCCGCTGCCCGGCCGCCCTCACCGTGATGCGGCTTCACGCCGGAAAGCGCGGCCGCGCCGCCGCAAAGCGCCGCCCGCCGTCGTACAACGCC
>VZRV01003488.1:306229-347372 GCA_013398115.1 Falcunculus frontatus
CTCCCCCCGTCCGTCAACCCCCCCCCCCCCGCCGTCGTAAATCCCTCCTCACGGGGGTCTCCGTCACCCACTCCGAGATCCCCAAAACCTCCTCAAATCCTCCCAAACCAAGGCGGCGGTAAAACGACACACCGAGAGACACGCAGGGTTGCAGACTTCTGTATTAGTATAAAACATCGCGTCACACGCGGACGGCCCCCCCCCCCCCCCAGCCCCATACACCTCCATGCCGGGGGGCTCCGGGCAGGGACCCCGCGGTGCGGCCCAGGGATGCTCGGCCACCGGGATCACCGGCAACTGCGGGATCACCGGGCTCTGCTCCGAAGGAAACCCACGGCCAGGCCGTCCCTGCCACAGGACACCCAAAAAATAGTGACGCTGGCGCACGACATCAACACAAGTCACGGTCAGCGTCCATCCAACACCCTTCAAAATAAAAAACATGGACAAGACCAACACACTCCCAGGTGATTCCCCTGGTCTCCATCTGAAACGTGGGAGGGGTGAGGAAACAGGACTTGTACACTGGCCTCTGCTTTTCCTGCATTTCTAAGAAGTGAACCTGCCACCTCTGCCCCGCCTGTTTGGTATTTGCAGAAGTAGTTATATCCCCGGATGGTTTTTTTGTTTGGTTTTTTAATTATCCTGTCTGACACTGACATCATTATCTGCAGTTCACACAGTTCTCCTCATAGTTTTCCACAGGACAATGGCAGCTACGCTCATCTGATGTATTAATACCTCAAGGAAAACCTTTAGTTTGTCAAAAATCAGACTTTCAGAGTCAAAATAAATTCAGAATACTAGCAGTCAGTACTTAAAAAAATAAAATTAAAAAAAATTAAGCATCTCCTTTTGATCATAGAGCAGAAAACTCCTGTTTAGCCACCATGCAGTATGAGCTCCAGAGTAATTAACAGTAAATAAAAGCACGTGCCTGGTGGATTGAACTACAAGGCAAAACTAGAGACCTTCAAAAAGTCTAATCCACTGCCAAAGAACCACCCCTCTCCAAATCCCTGAAAGTGGATTCACAAAGGAAAAAGTAACTCCACGGGCTCCAGGCACCCCTGTCCAGTGGCAGGCACAAACCCTGCACCAACTGCAACAAAAAGCATCACTGGGAGCAGTGTGGTGTCGCTCATCTTCCTATGGTGATGGGTGCTGGAGAGACACTAGTCCAGAAAAAACAGTCTAAAAAAAAAAATCTAAAGTGCTTAAGGCAATTCTTCATATCCCCAGTTACTAAAAACAATTGGACTAGATGTTAGCAGCAAAAATTTGACATCTGTGCAAACTATCATATAACAAATCCATCCTTTTAAGGGTAAAAAGTCACATGTTAAAGTTCACCTAGGACATCAGTTAAACCAAAACTCGCAAGTCACAAGTCACAGTATGAAACACTTCCAAGCTTTCCTCTAACTAACTGTTAAAGAAAAATTACATTTTTACATTGGTGCATATCAAATTCACCTCGCAGGTTACACTACAACTTGGTAAAAAAAACCAAAGAAAGAAAAAAACAACTTCATAATTTAAATGCTTTTGTAGAGGGCTGGAAAATACTCATGGTTCTCACTACACATTAGCTGGTTGTAAACATCCTCTTTCTTTCCACTAAGGGAAATCTGAAGAGGAACTGCAGCTGAACACCCAAGATCAAGACAAGTGGATGGGTGGTGACAAGGAGGTGCCAGTCTGTCCTGGTGTCCGTGTACCACAGCCCTGGACTAGAACTGGCTGCAAAACTGAGTTTGTAGCAGTTTATCCCCAAAAAACTCCTAGTCAGGTGTCCATTGCAGTAAAATGGAAAAAGATTATACACAGAGTATTTGCATAACAATAACATCTGCAGATAATGTGTGAAACAGATGCAGACACTGTTGACCAAGAACCACATCACTTCTGAGTATCTTTGTCCCCAAGCCCAAGCAACAGAACAGGCAGAAGAAGGTACAGTTAAACTGGGAACTATTTTGTACTTTCCTCTGAAAAAGAGATTACAAGTTCACAATGCAAATAATTAAGAGATGCCCAAGTTCCAGATACAAAATAAACATTTAGGGCTCAGCCAACCTGTCAACTTCATGATTCCTCAAGAAAAATAACACTTCCGAGAACAGGTAATTACATTTCCTTGTTAATTTTAACTTCCCACTGAACATCGCAGCCAGTTTATTAGAAGGTGTCTCAAGGAATTTCTCCTCCTCTTGAGAAATTGTGATGGACAGAAAGGAGCCATTGGTAATACTGAGATTTAACATGATTAGATGTTCATGGTTTTATGGGCTAAAGGATACATGGAAGGAAAAATTATACTGGCCCAGCAGCAAATGAGCCAAGTCATTATGGACCATGAATTTATAACAGTTTTCAGGTGATACCAGAAAACTTCAAAAATCTTCAGTTAGGAAACACCTGATTCAAGACTGTACCTGAAAACTATTTATAGGCTCCTTGGCTTAATTAGAGGGAAGAAAGCAGATTTAAAAAGTCTATAATAACCAAGTAATTCCCACTGACAAGCTGGGATTTTCCACGAAGAATATAACATTATTTTTTTTCTTTTTTTAGCTCTCCCATTATTATGCATCATTTGACTACTGTTTTACTAGGCTTGCAAATAGGAGTCAAGGTAATGGAACATCTATAAATATTTAATTTTCTAATGTAATTAGAATGTAATTAATGTAATTGTGACAAGCTGGAGCTAATCTCAATATACCCAATTTTAAAAATTAGTTGCCTGTGGAAAATGGGAAGATTCTATATCAGGGGGAAAAAAATAATCACAGCCTGCTCTTACTGTTTCTTCATACCAGGCCTACACATTCTTATAATATCCTTCTGAAGCCACGCTGCTGTGGTATTTTGCCAGGCTAGGTCAGCAAATCAGTCTGTTTTCAAAATGCATCTCGGAAATCACAACTTCTACTGGGAAGCCTAGTAATAATAAAATACATAGTTAAGTAATTTGCATTAGGAGAGCTAAAAAACTGGTATTTGCTATATTCTTCATAGAAAAATAGTATTTGTAACAAAACTAATATTCAAGTCCATAGCAAAATGCTTGAATACAGTATTTAAAAAGTACATAGTTACAGCTCTTGATTTTTTTTTTTTTTTAAGTAGGCAACAGTTCAGCTTTCTGACATTCTTCTGGATTCCCTGTACTGGTTCCTAACACTTTAGTCCCAAACCTTTGCACTATCAGCACCCAGGCCCTAAACAGCAGAAGGTAGCAAACCCAGTAAAATCCAATGCTCCCAAGCTTCTGTGAGTAGTAGCTACACAGATAAACAAAAACATTCAGCAACAGAAGTGTTGAACAGACATTACTAGGCAACATTGTTTAGGCTGCTTGTTGAACCACCCAATCCATTTTCATTCTTCTGAAGAGTTTTCACAGCACTTGGCACTTGCAATCCAGTACTCACTGTGAGCCCACCACACCAGATCTGGGGGGAAAAAGAAAAGAATCTGCATTATGAACCAAACATGTCTCGCCTCCCATCCCAAAATTAACTAGCACAAACACAGCTGCGTGTCTTTTGTCACAGCACTCTGTAAACCATTCTAATCATAGACATGCTAATTTTTAAGTCCATGAAGTCTAAGATGCTTCACATACTATGCTTCATAACTAAGTTTATAATTAAGACCTAGTACTCAAACCACTTGCTCCTAACAAGAAAAATTCCTTGAAGGCCAATGTGCCAGCAGCAAGTAGAGTAACAACGAAAAGCAACTCTCCCACTATGCTCCAGTGCCTGAAAGCAGTGCTTATTTCTGCCATGTCATGCTAAAATTATGTCAGCATAAACATATTACAAAAAAAAGTATTTGAGAAGCTCCAGAGGCACAGGTCACTTCTATTCTACACATGAAAGAATGCTGTATTTTCAAGTTTATAAATAAGTTTGAGAGCTGTAATTAAGTAGTTTGTAATTTTTACTTGTCCTGTTCAGTCAGTAAAGCTGCTGTCACTTAGTGTAAGGGGCTGGCTGTGTGAGGTGCAGAGGGATTGCCTGAATTTTGGCAAGCAACTGTTTCCCCAGATGACTTGGGCACTGAATTTATGAGTCAGCCTTTGCTATGCTAGGGGATGGCCAACACATGTATCCCAACAGTTCTGAAGCTATCCTTGTCTCCCTATGCTGAAAAGGATCAGCAAGGCAAATAAACAGCCATGAAAAAATCTAGACCTGTAAAAATCCCAGGCCTACACAACCTGCTCCCAAAGCATGATGCACTTGATGGCACCTTGCAACACAGCTGAGGCCTCCAAGGTAAACAAATTACTTAAATCATTAAAAGAAAACTAATAGTAACTAATCCTTCTCCTGTGCGTTTTGGGCAAGGTTTGAGCCTTTAACACTGCAGAAAGTTGTTGCCAATTACCTCAGAGCCACAAAAAAGAGAGCACTGAACTGACTAGCAAGAAAATCCCACTGAGCTTTTAAGGATGTGAAAACTGGAGACTTTTTTTCACTGGGAAGCTTCTGGTTTTGTTCTGTCCCATGACACCTGCTCTGATGGCTCAGAGCATCCTGGACTCCATCAGTTCAGATCAATTACTGCAGCAGGTTCATCAGCCACTGCAATGTGCTATTAATTTCCTATACACAAATTTAATGACTTCTGTTTACACAGCTGAGACATCCAGGTGCAGAGTCCTGCTGGGGTGCTACTGTAAGCACCACATGAAATCCAAACAAAAACAGTTAAACACTTTTAAAAATTACTAGTCAGCCAAACCAAGTGCTTCCAGTTTCCTTCTTTAAAAAAACAATTAAAGCTGAATTCAGTGCTAGAAACTGCAACATTTTATAGATACTGACCATGAAGCCTGGTAGCAATGGTTGGGTGAACTTTGTTCTGAAGGTGTGTAACAGCGCCTTTGAGTTTGCATTGTAAAATGACAGCTGACCTAAGAGAGAGAGAGAGAGAAAACAACTTCAAATTCAGCTTAAACATAGTTTAAGATATGATGCTGTTGCTCTCTAACTTGTACAAAAAAATTGATTCATTTCCAGGACACACTAAGTGCCATCCACAAGAGTGAAAAGTCACTATTTTCAGTGAATTCCAGGAGCTCTGTCATACAGATGAACTCAGGTCATTTGACATGACAAGCACTTAGGGTCTGTGCAGTCATACAAGGCTGGATCAGCCTGGAAGTCATGCACTTCTTCAGCCTTGTACTGCTCCAGCTCAACAGAAATAGTAACTAACTCTTTTTGCTAAATCTCCTAAGGGTGTAATTTACCTCCATCGAAGTCGCAGTATACTCCTATTCTGTCTGGGACAGGTATATCCAGAGTCTTTGCTTTATTGTTATGCTTTGCTGAGAATGTGGTTTGCAGCCAGTTGTTGATATGGATGCACCAGCTGGAATTAGTCTTTCCCAGCTGGTCAAACTTCCCAGGGTTTCTGTACGTTACTCCCACACTGTAGGATTTGCAGTCCTTCTGGGCTCTCACTTCCCAGTAATGCTGTCCACTTTCAACAGCAGTGTCTCCTACCAAAAGAAATATATTTAATTACAACTGAGTGTAATTAATTACAACTGAGTGTACCTTACAGTGCTCCCTTCCTAATAGGAATAGTGATGTCTTCTGTATTTTATTTTAAGGTGAAGAAATTTAAAAAAAACCTGAACTATAAGGAATAAGAAAATTGTACAACAGAATATAAACATAAAACAGAATAATGAGACTGTATTTACCTATGTTCATTACAACAAGATATTTTTAACACCAATTTATGTTTAAAAGCAGTGAATGTCAATCACTAAGAGCTTTGAAATACAGAGCAGAGTTGAAGACACAAAATTCTGGTGTTATATGGGCAAACCGCTCTGGGCAGGACAATGCTGAGTACACAGCCTTGAACAATCACAAACTTTCCCTCTAATTCTTGCCTAATCTGCCCTTTCCTAACAGAGCAAACAAGTTCAGCTCACCCAGCACTGTGTAGGATTCACCAGCAAAGCGATCCCGGCCACCCCTCGCCGAGGCTCTTGGGCTGTTAGTGGATCTCTTCGGAGACGCTGTGTTGCTTCTGAAGGAGAGATGAATCACTCAAAACTTGCACGCAGCTACAGAAATGCACACTCAGGTGTCCCCGAGTCCATCAGGTGCCAGAGACACACACAAACACTCTTGAAATGACACACTAGTTCATGCCTCTAACAGCATGCATGCACAAGGGCTGAGAGGGAAGAGGTGACAGACAGAAACAAAACATACAGAATGTTGTAAAAAACAAGTTCAGAGGCAGCTGAGAATGGAAACAGAGGGGGGAAAAAAAGCAGATGTGTGGCACGTGGTTTGAATGAAACACTTCAGGATGGGGAATATTCTAATGAGCAATCAGCTGTATAAAAGAATAATTTTAACCTAATGAGGTTTTCAAACTTTTTTTTACCTCAGTTAGGCCCTCAGAAATAATTACCAATAATTTAACCATTAAACCAAGTGAAGGCTATTTGCAATATTCTCAGTAGACAGAGAATCACATCTGATTACTATTTTAAAGGCAATCAGTAGAAAAGAACTCTAACTTCTCAGAAATAGCTGTGCAGTTTCCAGTTTAATTTCACAGACAAAACCCCAAAAAAAGTACAACAGCAGTCTCTGAAATACACTTGAGAAGTCATTTTCAATTTCTCATCCTCTGGACTATATCACATGTTAGCCTTGGAAGAAATACCATCCAGAGAAGAGTTCTCTCTCCAACTTCTCCTTCAGCTACAACTTGGTAAAGCTACTTTCAGCTTTCATGTCCATTAATACAGTGAAGTTCAGCTTGTTTTCTTTCAATATTCTCATTCAGTATTGAATTAATTCAATATTCTCATAAACCATTTCAGAAAAGGTTAGGAAATGTCCCTTTTGCCTAATACCACCATGAGAATAAAGTCGCATGGGAATCAAAACCTAGGTGATACTAAAGCTGCGATATGTAACTATGCTAAAATCTAGTTCATGGCCAAGTTTGTTTTATTCTATTTACAGAAGTTTACAAAAGAAATCACTGATGAAAAAGCTGTTTACTTGAGCATCACCATTTAGCACGTAATAGAAGACAACTATTCTTCCAAATTGCTCACAAGAGCTACATGAAAGGGGTAAGTGTACATTGTGCAGGTAAACCACATCAAGTGCTTTTGGATTTTCTAAACATGGGGAACGCTGCAATTTACTTACCAAAGGAAAAAGTTAGCAAGTGATAGCATGAAAAAAAATTTAAAAAAAAAAAGCCAAGAATTAAAGCATAATTTCAGAGGGAGGCACTCTGCAGATTCCATCCTGCTTCATCTGCATCAGACATCATCCACTCTCATTCCCAACAAATGCTGCTGAAAATTTTCTATTAGATCCAGTACAAATGGGTTATGCAGAAAGCAATGTAGCAATGTGGCCATTTAGAGAATCAGAGTAAGAAAAATGCAGGCACTTGACTAGAATTTTCTCAAGGTTAAAAAAGCATTAAAAGCTTCTTGGTATCATTTATTTTGTTCAAGTCTTTAAATGGCCACTTGCATGTGCTTAGTCCTCTCAAAATTTAATAGCCTTTATCAGTTCAGAAAATTGCATTGACTATTTGACATAAAAGCTTCAAAAAAAAACAGTTGCTCAGGGCTTTTCTCCTCCACAGTGCTTAAGTCTCCCTTCCAATGGAAGGCAGCAAATTTCATAGCAGGAAGTCAGTTTCGTGCCCATTTTCCAGTAGAGCACAGTCCTTATTAGCCAGTAACTGACACATTTCTTCCACTATTCAGTGGCCAGATATTCTTGTCTCATGGTTTAGGATTGTTGCCTACAGCACTGCAATTAGTCCATGTTTTCACATCCATTTCAGCAAACAGAACATACTCCAAGCAAGATGTATTCTCTTCTGGAGAAGAAAGGTCAAGGAAGGAGATCAGAAATTACTGAGAGGCTTTTTCCTGGTCTAATAAATTAAAGATAATTAAGAATTTTGCTGCCATCATGTGTTTCCAACCCTTAAAAACTACACCTTTGTTGTTTAAAGTAATTATACTGCAATTTTTTTCCCCACTTCCCATGGAGCCAGCTCCCAATTTCCCCTCTACTGTAGACATCTCACAGATATTTTTAAGAGGGAACCAAAGTCTCCTACAAGACCAAAGCTCATCTAAATCCCCTGCTGGGAAAGGTCAGTCTGAGAGGCAAGGTTGAACATGTGACCATGTCCTTCTACCAAAGCAGAGCCAGGAACTAGGTAAGTTCTCTACTGACAGCTACAAAGAGAGGCCAAGGTATAAAATTCCCTGAGCTGAGCAAGCAGGAGCATCTCCAAGACATTTTTAAAGCTAAGTTTAGCAGAAATTGCTATACCTTCTGCAGTAGAACTACTGACAATGCATGGCTTCAAGAGCTTATTTTGCTTTTTACACAAGCTTTTCTTTACTTCTGATTTCAAATCAGAGATAGATCCACCTGACAGACAAATACAGGGGAATAAAACCTGTAAGAAATTAGGATCCTGGGCATTTCTTTTGGTCCCACAACTTCTAAACCAACAAAAGAGAGCAAGAGACCAAAAATGGAAGAAGTAATTTCTCAAAAAGGTGTTTCACTAGAAAAACAATGAAAAAACATGACACTAAAAAACCACAACTGCACAAGGAATAGGAGAACATTTTATCTAACTTTACATCTCAAAAAAGAGGATTTCTCATTCAACAACTGGTTCTGCAATTAGAATGGCCATGAAGTTTTCAACATATGCCATCATGCTTCATCCTCTTCAAACATGTAATAACACTTCTTACCGTCTGATGTCTAGTGACAGCTACAGCACAAGTTCAGAAGGAAAGATGTTTTCAGATTCAAAAATAAGAAAAAAAAATTATTTTAAAGTTCTCAGAAAGGAGATCTTTACCGTATTTGTAAAAAACGTGCCAAAAGGTTAAGAAAGCATTAAAATGTCTGTAAATAACAGGGATCTTTGGATCAATATTAAAATACATGACGCCCTTCCAACCATCGCAAATCAGGTTTCATACACATTAGGATGAATCCTTCCAGAAGACTCTCTTCCAGTCACTGGAGAATATATACATAATCTCGGTGAATCCAAATTAAACTGCAAAATAACTTCTAAATGTGCATGTGCACTGATAAAGGCTATTAGATTTGTTTCTCATGACATCAAGCAAAGTAAAGTAGCACAGATTCCCAACAAAACTAGGTGCTAGATCCTAGGGATAAGAGGTATATTATCACCTTCTATTGCTCTTCAGTAGAGGATTCTGGCCACTGTCGACAGAAACAAGTAGTGATTAAAGAGCTGTTCTATTAATACAGTAAATTATCCTCATTTTTAAAATGCCAATAGAAGTTATTCTATCAGGCTTCTGGCAATATATGCCTATGGAGAATATATCTGTTCATAAATTATCTTGAGCTGTGCATGTGGAAAGCCAATAAATTGTGGCTGAGGGAGCATCCAGTTGTGTGGACCCACTCCCACCGAGTATCCCCAAAGCCCATAAACTGAGGTACAGACAGAGTGGGGCGATGGGCTCTATACAGATCCCACTGAACAACAGGCTCACAGCTCTCCAGGTGAGGGAAACCCACACAGCAGGACAGACTGAGGGATACCTGAGGGAAGAACAGCTCTGCAGAAAAGCCACTGAGAGTCTGGGAAGCAGAAGCTGACAACAACAGTGCCCTGCACCCTCATGGCAGAGGTGGACAGCCACACCCAGGCCGTAGCCACAACACAGTGACCAGGAGCCCAAGGCAAGTGACTTCTCCTCTCCTTTTGGCAGCTGTCAGACTGATCCTGAAGCCCTCCTGTGTCTAGGTCTGGGCTCCTTGGATTTACACCCTGACATACCAGAGCAATTCCCGTGGAGAGCCAACACCACAATTAAGTGTCTGAGGCACAGAAAGGCAATTGGGTTTGCTCAGCTCAAGGAAGACAAGAACCAACTGCTGTCTTTAACGAGATAACAGGAAGGGGAGCAGGGAAGATCAACCCAAGCTTTCCTCAGAGGGGGTCACACTGATGGCTGAGAGGCACCTGGGACTCACTGCATCACAGGGAATTCCACCCAGGTACCAGGATATTCCTCCCCTCCCATAAAAGAGGCCTGGAATAGAGGGCTAGCAAGTTAACACATTCCTCATCCTTTGATATATTCAAGGCTCAGCCAGAGTAGACAGTTAAATGTTCTTCCAACAGTATTTATCCCGTGACTCAGAACAGCAGACATCTAACAATCTATCAAGAGCTCTGCTGAAGTGCTTTTCCTGGATGAAAACGGTATATTTAGAGCTGCCACTTCCACAATAGCTATGTTTCATTATCCATTACCTTTTGTGACTGTTTTATCAGTACCTTTTCCCTTCCAACGAGGGTTTGAGATAAATTAACACATCACCTACATATAGTACCAATTTTATTTATCCTTTTCTTTCTCAAAAGGACAAGGCAGTCAGCTCTTTCCTCATTTTTTTATAGTAGAAATGCTGTCTATTCACCAGAACTGACCTGCAACACTAGTAAACACAGAATTACATCAGCTGGCTGTTCACATTTACCTTATCTACTGTCCTGGACTTATGTGGCACGGTTTTGGTACCAGGAGAAGGAGAAACCATAGAGCAGGTAGGTGGGCACCTGGTGGTCAATCCACCACACCTACACTTTAGCTCAGTACACTGAATGATAACCCTAACAAATGCTTTTTAAAAATAAGTTAAGTATTATTTAACAATTATGACACAATTCTACCCTCTACATCTATGTGACAGAGAAAGGAAAATAAGAAAATTAATAATTTCTTCCAGAGAAACATTTCTGAATAAAAATTCTTTTTATGTCCCACTGTCCTCAAGTGCTTTAATTCCCCCCGCCCTCTTCCTTTAATTGCCAGATGAGATATTCCAGATACTAACAAAACAGTTCTTACCTGTTTTTATTTTCCTTCCCTTTTATTTTTTCTTGGCCTTTGCCTCCAGTAGGATCCCATTCAACATAGGTGTCTTCAACTTTCAGGTTCAGGTGAGAAGACGTACTGTCCAAACTGAATACAAATGCTAGGCAAGACAAAATAGAAAACAGTGAAATGGTATCATGCTCTCTCCCAGTGGTGGTCATTCCTAGAAAGTGATACAAGCAGTAGTAAAATTGTAGCAGAGTTTACTGAACATAACAGAAACACCAGCTCTTCAGTCTGACAGTTGCAACCAAAAAGCTAATACAACAGGCTGAATTTCATAAATATATTTACAGACTGTTCAATAAATGTCCTAATACCATCAGATATTACAGTCTGACCCTGAAAGAACGTATACTTGAGATTTTTAGGAGTTTAGAGCTCAAAAATGCCCAAGTGTAAACAACAGTCAGGCTAAGCACATGGACAAGGAAACTAATTTTCTATGGGTTGATTATTAAAGAAAAAGTGTATTAAGTGTTCACCCAGAAATAATGAAAATAATATGGGAAGCATGGTAACTGCCCAAACAATCAAAATCAGAATTACTTTTCTGGTACTGAAGTAGGAAGTTATGTGGCTATTAAACGGGTACTATGTCTCTGACAATGACTGTTGCTTAAGAGTACTAAACTAATTTTAGAAAAATTACCCTCAGCTCATTCAAATTGTATATAGCTTTATTCTTATAAAGTAATATTCAAAAGGAACAGAATTTATACTTATATAAATTTATATAGTTGATACCAGTCATTTTGCCCTTTACACCAGACCTGGCTGTAAATCAAGCCTCAGGATCACTCTCTCACCTTAACAGTTAACATTTGTGTTCTGTCACAAAATACCCCTTCCAAGAAATTTCTCGTTCAGTTTATGTACAAAATGATGTTAGGAAGCAAACTTAACAATTCTCAGATCAACTGACTTCTAACATGATGACCATACACCTTCAGCAATTTGAAGCTGCCTGCCAACTTTTTGAGTATTGACAATTTTAAGTGATTAGAAACTGCAGCTACAAAGTCAAGAAAACTCTTTCCAGCAACTTCTAGTTACAGAGAGCTATGTCTGTCGCTAATAACAGGATAATCACACCAACTGTTTAGATGCCCTAAGAGTCATCCACAACATTCATCCTTCTTCTTGTCATATGCTGGCATCATGCAGCAGCACATGGGACTGTCACTCCACAGTTCAAAGCAACCAATGCCAAGCTTTTGCAGAAAGTAACATTAACTGCCCCATTTTTTCTGGGTCTGAATGCCAAAAGGGCAGCTTTGTGCCAATAAGCTTCTTAATCCTTTACAGTTGTTTCCCTTTCCACTTAGGAAGTGTTTCAGCAGTGCTCACGCAGAAGCAGACTGAACTCAATGTATGAAAGCAGAGGAGTTTAAGTGCAGGGTTTTCACCACAGGTAAGGTTTAAGGGTTTTTCAAATTTTACCTTTGGTTTCCAGAGTCACGGGGTCAGAGTATTCACCTGCCACGGCTTTGTTGCAAGCTTGTACTCTAAGGTTCATGTATTTTGTATCGAATTTCAGACCTACAAAGTGAATTTTCAGAAACTTGAAATCATGTTGATTACTGACAGCTCCTACAAGACTAAGATCTACCCCATGTAGCTGTCTTGCATTTATCTCAATCTTCAAAAAACATGCTTGAATACCAGTGTGAACTTTATTTAGCACACGATGTTTTGCAAAACCTTCAAGTCAAAATGAAAGACAGAACTGTTATTGTACAAAGCACCCAAGACTAATGTGATATAATGGCAACTTCATTACATGCAGAAAAAGGGGCATTTTGCAATACTTCCAAGCATGAAGAGTTACATCAATATTCTTGGGTTTGAAGTATAAAAACCCTTTACCTGATAATGTGTATTGAGTAGCTTTAATGTAGTCGACCAGCTCCCAGCGCTGTTCACCTTTTAGTCGAGGGAGCCCATCAAAGTTGGTTTTCCTATACTCCAGCACAAAATGATCAATTCTGCTGTCCTCCTCAGGCATTCTCCACGATACTGTTATGCAGTTGTCAGCAACCAGACATGCTGCTACATCTATCTCTGGAGCTTTAGGGACTGCAGAAAGACAAGCACACAGGTCAGTTTAAAGAAGAGAATGCTCAAGTAGAGTGGACTTACAATTATGAACCTACATTTGGAATAAACACCACACAGGAAGAAAATTAGGAAGCAAACTTCTGTTTCTAAGTCTTTGGAAGGTAAGTTCAGCCTGCATCCCTCACACAACATCACTTAAATTTATTTCTATCACTACAGACACTAATATTTTCCACTAGCTTCTCTTCAGTTACCCAGTTTTCTGTCCTTTTCACCCCTTTGTCTTGAAAGGAGGGGAAACAATTCCTAAAGCCCACTAAAGACTGAAGTTTTGATTATAGACAACAGAATTCTATTTTCATTAAATCAAAGAGCAGTTAAGTCTCTGGAAAAAAAGTTTTGAAAAAGAAGGCATTTACATACTATTTGTAGTGTCTAAAGGACACGCAAGGAAGACTTTTGCTGCAGGAAATTAAAAGGAGGTTTCATTGTTCTCTTTTTTCGGAGGACGGGTCTGCAAAACCCTTTCTTTGTTTCAGCATCGACAACGGCATGAAATAGATATAAAGGTGGCCTGCAAGTCAATGTATCAAGCAGGAACATCCAAAAAGTACAATACTGATGCATCTGCGGAAATGATCGACCTGCAGATTTTGTCTGTCAAAAGCCATCTCTTTACTGAACACTCAAACCCTTAACTGTGCTGTTCTGCAGAGGTCCCCGTGACCAAGTCCTAATTTCACACAGGTCACCTTTATGAAGTTGAAACAACTTTTTCTTGAACAGATTGTTTGCTACAATTCCCCTCCACAATGACTGATGACAATCAGCTTCACATTATCTATGGCTGAGTCACTTAGAGATGTGTAATTTCACTATCTAGACACAAACCCCTCCTAGCAACAGCAGGTCTACCAGAAGCAGAAAGCTTAATTTGCTTTATGAACACTACCTTCGCACTTTATCTTCATGATCCGTTCCAGTATTTTAACTCAGCGTTACTAAAACAAACCCTTTTGCCCTCATACATCCCTGCAGTTTAAGCCAAGAAGGAACTTACACTGAAACTGGGGGTATAGGTTTAAAATGCTTGGTGGTCAGGCCAGCTGACCCCAACTGGCCCAAGGATATTCCACACCATACAATGTCATACTCAGAGTATAAAATAGTGGGGAGAAGGAAGGGAGGGGGGAGATATTCAGAGTGCCAGCATCTTGTCTTCCCGAGTCTCTGCTATAGGGAATGGAGCTTTCCTGGGGATGGATGAACAGCTGCCTGCTCATGGTAAGCAGCAAATAAAGTCACTTACACAGCTTTTGCTTTACCTATTAAACCGTGTTTATCTCAATCCACAATTTTTCTCACTTTTAACTCTCTTATTCTCTTCCCTATCCCACCTGTGTGGTGCCCACTGGGGGCTAAACTACAAAAAAGTCTCAAGTGTTAATTACATGCATTTGAATCAAGCTTTAAATTTATCCAATAATAATTTGAGAAGATCCCTTCAAACTAAAATTAAGATTAGGACAATTATTTCAGCACACGTGTCTCTAACTTTAGCTAACTACCCCAATTATTTTTGTCATGGTATAAGATACCAGGTAAAGAGTCTTCCACCTGCTCAGGGTGACCAAGTCTTCAGCATAATTCTGGCAAGCAGTATTCAAATTACCACAACACCAAACCTGTTGTCAACTTCCCACACTAGGATATTAGTATTTCATTGTGTATGAAGATTGGCTCAGTGTAAATTTGCCTGCAACAGTTTGAGCTTTTGGTGTCTGGGTAATTTGGACACTTGGCACTATAGTAGAAAAAGCAAGACTGATACCCAGACAGTCAATTTTCCTGCTTACAAATCAGAGGCCAAATTTAAATTCCTATGTATTTGATAAGGCAAAATGTGTAAGATGGGTCATACTAAATAATACCTTTATCTAGATGCAAAACTTGGTTCACACTTGCTGTTAGATTTTTACACTCCCATTCCTGTTAAACACGTGCACTGTTCCCTTAGCTGTGAAACGCAGAGCAAAGACTGACACTCAGAGTCCCAGACTAGAAGGTGAATTTCTGCCTCGACACTGCCAGCTGATCACTAGGAATAACACTGGTCATTTACTACACCTGCTACCACATACTGTATCTGCAACACACAGGGCAGAAATGAGAAGTGATGCTGCCAAGTCCTAAACAGATTTGGATTCGTGACCTAGAGATGAAACAACTTTACATCCCTGCCAGCGGTGTTCTTGTCAATATATTTTCAGTAACAGCCAAGGGCAAAATGTTTTAAATAGGAAAGCAGTAGGAATAAAAAGGCATGAAAGATACACACTGGTCTAATGCACACAAGTTTACTGTCAAACAGGAATAGCTGGATTAATACACATTTTGTAATATGGTAATATCACTGTACTAGTAGACTGTCCCTCTCCTGTATCTCAGACCATTTCACCACTCTTGTAAGCAATGTATTAGTTTACAGTTCCATACATAATACTCCTGCACATGAGCAGGACTTTGGGGTGTCACTCAGCATCAAGCTGGCAGGGACAGTCCTGAGAAACCTCAGGTGACTTCACAGAGTACAGAAGAATTGACAACTCAGGAAAAAACAGGGTCTGGAAGACTCATTCTCACTTCTGAGACTAACGTCATTTTCCAAAATGCTGTCTTATATAGAAATTAAAACAATAAAACTAGAAAACTCTCATCCTAAAGGTATTCAATTTAACATACAGTGACTAAAAGTGAGTTTAGGTGCTCTGAAAAATTTGCTTATTAGGGTGAAAGAGGTGTGGTTTTCTTTTGTTTGACTGGTTTAAATACAGCAAGTTGTTCACATAGCAACAAATTAAACTCACTGGATACAGTTTTTACCTGGCAAAAACTTCACAGCTTGGAGCATGCGCTTTTCCAGAGCGAAGTCCACCATCATATGAGTCATACTGTCACTGACTTTTGGTTTAAGAGAGAGGCGGAATGCTGAAGCCACTGTGACACTAAAGCCAGGAAAGCAGCATTAGCAAAATGTATTTTATATTGTCAAGTCCTATATCCCATTTTCCAAAACAGCAATCAGACAATCTGTATCAGTGATGTCAAACTACCGATCAAAGATTAGAACATTTTTCTAACACATAATTGTTTACCATTTAGCACACTCAAAATATAAAGTTTTGCTGATGTGACTGTCTCAGAAGAATGGTGTGAGCTACCAGCTGTTCTATATTACTAAGCAAATAAATACTAACGAGATGACTAAAGAAAAGTTTAAAACTTTATACTAGTGACAAAAAACCTGGATAAGAAACAAAACAAAATTCGTATCACTTGACATAAATTCAGCAAGTATGAAAAGTCTGAAGTAGTGCAGACTCAGGATGATGTTTAGGCATTTCTAAACAGCAATTAACAAGCTGACTATGCTGATTTTATATCTATCTATGACTTTATCAGGGGATGAACAGTTTTTTCAAGATGAAGATTGGAACATGCAAGTACCAGACCAGAACCTTCATTCAACAAAGGCAAATGCAGGGTCCTGCACCTGGGCAGGAATAACCCCAAGCACCAGCACAGGCCTGGGTGACCTGCTGGAACACAGCTCTGCAGAGAAGGACCTGGAGGTCCTGGGGGACAAACAGCTGTCCCTGAGCCAGCAGAGTGTCCTGGGCACAAGGAGGCCAATGGCATCCTGGAGTGCACTCGGAAGGGCACTGCCAGCAGGTCAGGGAGTGACCCTGCCCCTCTGCCCAGTCCTGGGAGGCACCTCTGGAGTGCTGTGTCCCGCTCTGGGCTCCTCAGCACAGCAGGGACACGGAGCTCCTGGAGTGGGTCCAGCAAAGATTGTGGAGGTGAGGAAGGGCCCGGAGCATCTCCGTGCCCAGGAAAGGCCGAGGGAGCTGGGGCTGCTCAGCCTCGAGAGGAGCCCCGGCTGAGAGGGGCCCTCAGGCCTGGGTGTCCCTGTGTGCAGGGAGGGCTCCGAGCAGGGCCCGGGCTCTGCTCTGTGAGGCCCAGCAATGGCACCAGAGCAATGGGCAGGGAATGCCTGGGAAACTCCCCCTGAACATGAGGAAGAACTTCCCCGTGCAGGGACCAAGCACTGAACAGATTGCCCAGAGAGGCTGTGGAGTCTCCCTCACTGGAGATATTCCAGAACCCTCTGGACACAATCCTGTGCCCTGTGCTCTGGGACGGCCCTGCTTGAGCATGGACATTAGGACAGATGACCCACTGATGGGTCCCTTCCAACCTGACCCATTCCGAGAATCAGTGAAGCAAAGCTCCCATTTCCACTCCTGAAATCTTAGCTCAGTACTTATTCTGAACACTCCCAAGTCATTTCTGTACTCCAACTACACTACAAAAAAAAAAAAGACAAGGCTCTCATGTAATTCTCTAACTCTGAAGACACCAGGCCATGCAGCAGATTTTGAGTAACATTGATTCAGACAGCAAAGAGGTCCCAACTTCGCCTTTCAAAAAAAACCCAAAAAGATTCTCAACTACAGAGTAATATATACACCACAAAAGTCAACTGCCAATACATGGATCCATTTTACACCCACAGATGTGTGGCACCTTTAGAGCACCTAATGCATATCACTTCCTGCACCTCACTAGCATACAAGAGAGATTGTGTTCTAACCACAGATACCTCAAAGAACACTGAAAAACCAACAAAACTGGTAGTGGGGAAGGGGGAGAAAACATGAAGTTTAATAATAAAGATATATGCAAGTCAGGAGTGATGAGCTTTGCAATTTTGGGATATGAGACAATTATGAGACTGAGCTGAACATCACGAAAGATAATTCAATTGATATCCCAAGACAGAGCTCACGTTCTGAAATTCACTATGGGCTGCCTAGCACATTAATGCTCAGACAGATGGGTAGAGTAAATCTGTCCTTAAGGAAGAATAATCCTCTGATTAGCAGCACGAGAACACCAGGGAACAGTCAGCTTCAGACAGCTTTTTAACTTCTGCTCAGACACCAGTCTTGAACAGAGAACCACAAAGGATTTGGTGATAATTTCAAGAAACCAGAAGAGGATGCTTATTACTGGTAAAAAGTACCGAGAGTCCCATCACTGACACTATCCACCATCCCTCTGATCTGTTAACGATACTAAATCTTTACCCTTGGAAAAGCAAATATTAATTTAAAAACTAAGAATTACTCATTTTGCACAGAGGTTCAGAGGATTTAGTAACTCAGAGCCTTCCACGAAAATCCCGTAAATTGAAAGCCAACCTATTTTGTCCACAAGAGCAACAACATCCTGTGAGCTGCTTCTCAAAATATTATGTACATCATAGAAGGTTTTCTGAACCAGAAGGTCATACACTTGGAATAGAGTTAACATTCTTCCAAGTGAAGAAAAACGGCCTTAGTATTGATTTTGAAACAGCAAAGTTTTGCTTTTTAAACAATAGTTCAAAGAAAAGCTACCAGAAATAATGATTTCATGGTCACTAGTGTCACCAGAAGTACTTCAACAGCTACATTTTTTTACATTTTGAAGGAAAATCAGCTAGCAAAAGTCTTTAACCACTTGAGAAAAAACCAAACAAACAAGATTCTCTCATAACTTAAAGGGGCAGAGTCAGCTTGAAACACCATTCGATTTCAGCCATAAGGTATTAATAATAAATAAGCTTATTAACAATAATAATCAATTATATACATTTATATTTGAAGACATAATAATTACAGCAGCAGCTGATGCAGAGCTTTACACCCCTGCATCAAAACCATCTTTTTATTTAAAGTTATGAAAAGCCAGGAAAAACACTACATGAGCAGCACAGAAGTTTCTAGTTTCCCCTCAAAAGCCGTAATAACTAACAATTAGGAAAGAGTCAACGAATTTAATTAAAGCTGACTATGGCCCTTTCAAGGTAAATGCATTTTCAAGGATAAGATTAATTCAAAGACACAAAAGTGATAGATTTTTGTACTGTACCTATCTTTGATCTGTCTGGCAGCCTTGATGCATGTCAGGGAGAAGAGAGAGAAAGTAGTTAGTATTTCCATGCAAGTATCAATGGCAGTAACATGCAAGAAGGCCAAGAACAACCTCTGCTGCATTGCTCAGAGTTGAAGTTCAAAACAAGTTTAACATTTGTCCTCAAAATAAACTGTCCTATGAAGCATGTTAATAGCATGGGTTAGCACAGCAACACCACAGTAACATCTGGGGAAAAAAACCCTGATTTCCAGAACCACACCAAACCAATTCCAAATTACTCAACTTTCTGAGTGTGACTTTGTATTTTCAGATTTCTCTCAGTTAGAGTTACTCTCTGTGGCTTTTTAGAAGAGCTACAGAACCAAGTCAAAAACATTTAACTGCAATGGTATTTTCTTTGAAACTAAGAAGCGCTTATTAGTGGCAAGTAACCATGCCTGACTTGCTGCACTACATATCACAGGATGCATGCCCTGATAAATAAGAAAAGATAGGACTTATTCTAACTTCTCCTCTGAAAGTTAGGAGGTAGTGCTGGAAAAGTATAATGTAAACATAATACAAATCTCTGTATGTCAGCATTCAAAAATGACAGCAAATAGTTCTTCTCAAATGTAACACTGAAGCAGATGCAGAAGTGATGACACCTAAGAGATAAACATAACTGGCATGTGGAAAGACAAAAATCCTTCTCCTTCACCAAAAGGAGTGCAAACCCAAGAATAAAGGTTATTGTTGAAGTAGTGAGGGCTCGGTTGTATCTGCTGAATCCATGCTTGGAGTTAACATTAGTCCTTGATCCAGCAGCTCATTCAGCTGAATTATTTTCCCTTTCAAAGAGACAAGAATCATCAGGCAGTTTCAAACTTCCCAGTTTGAAATCAAAAGTGGAGAACTTCCCAATTTTTCACTAAATACAAATCACACTGAAAAAAATATAGGAAATCAGGCTGTTGCTGCTACAAAACCAATCATATATTCATAAAGTGGGAAGTAGAAAAAAAAAACTCCAAGTGTTTAGAAATAATTTAGCTTAAAAAGTAGCTTTACTTTACCTCAAAACAAAGTTATTGTAGGAACTACTGACTGATTTTCCTACATGTCAGCTGTAGATAAAACAGAGCTACTTCACAACAAAATCCTTAGGTTTAACCTCTATGTCTTGTAAAATATGCGGTATCCAGGACTCAACATCTTCTGCAAGACAGTCCCAGCTTAACTTCATTGACTTTAGCTTGTTTCTAGGCTACTGACACAGAAGGATCAGCCCACCCCAGAAGAACTACCCAGCAGTGTCTGATCACACCCTGCCTAACCACTGAACCCTCCTTCAATCTGCCCCTCGTGCTCTTTTGACTTCCAGGTAAATCAACTCAGAGAATAAATCCACAAAAAAATTAACGTAGGAAAAAAAATCTAAAAATAATCTTATGCTAGTTGCTCCTGAACTGATTTACTGGAGTATCCAAAGAAAATCTGTGCCAATACCAGAGTCAGGGCTGGAGTTACCCCTCGAGGAACACTTGCTATTCCTAGCAGCAGAGTAATAATATTAGCTGCCTAACAGCCAAAGCAATATTACCTTAAAATGTCATCCCCGAATGCATAAGTGTAATACCAGTATCAAATCCTACATATTAGAGCTCACTGAATTGGATTTCAGTATCTTAAGCTTCAGACTCCAAATCTGAAGACGTTTCCCCCCAGCAAATGTTCAGACAGCTTTCCTTGGTGTATTGGAAAAAAGAATTAGAGAGATCTGAAATAGAGCAACTTCCAAGAAAGTCAAAGCTGCATTTTGCACAGAGTTCAAGAGCTAATTTAATTTTTTGCTACAAGACAGAAAGGACAGCTCCAGCTGAAGAAAAAATAGTGTTTAGGAATTGCTGCTCTTCAAGGCACATAAATCAAAGCTGACACCCAGGAAGCACGACAGCACACAAACATGCAGCCAAAAGGTAAAACTGACAAAGAAAGACAGCTTTCCTCCTCACTCTTTTAAACTGATTTGTGTGCTTGTTCCCATTAATATGCAGAGAGAAAAAAAGCAATTGGGCCTCGGATTTGGCGTGGCTGATCCTACTGCTACCACCAGGATTACTGTAGCAAGCATTAGTGTACTGATTCAGTGTACTTGTGGAACTGTTTCCTTGAATTACAAGTATATTCTTCCAGTTAGATACATGTTACTTCACCCTCACTTTTTGGGGTCATCCCTGCCAGTTTGCTAAACAGTGACAGTTGTTCAGGAGCAGGCATTGTATTCCCTCCGTCCTCACACTAAATAAAGAAGAAAACCCAACTTGTTTCATCAGAAATTGCATAAAAATTCAGGACTACAGTGCTTAACCTGGCTTTTTCAGCAGAGCAATAACTGTATTTTTAGGTACTTCTCTATCCTCACTCTAAGTACACCTGGTAAGTTTGCAGTGTCCAGGAGAGTAATGCAAAGGATATTTCAAAATCAGACAGATGATAACAACTGCCTCACACACATCCAGTCAATATTTTCTACCTCTAAGAGCTCCACAGGGTTCTTTATGTCCAGCGACTGCACAGCAAGTTCCAGTAGCTCTTCTGAGCTCTCCAGGGCACGGCTGCACTGGCTCAGCTGATCCTGGAGCAAAACCAAAACGAATAATTTGATGTATTCCCATTAAAACAGTGGTTTGTGAAGCACCAGTCCCAGGAACTACACGGATTTGTTATGCATTTGTGACAACTTATTCCCTTATATAACCAAGGCCTCTGACTGTGCCCTAACTTCACTCTGCTTGACAAGTGCACAGTGATACTTGGCAAACCCCACAACTCCAAGGGGGAAAAAGCTGAAGTCTGACTTAAAAGCCAGATTTAATTTCAACACCCTGTTTTCCCCCAGCATCAGGGTTTCAGAAAGCAGAGAAATAAACACTTACATTCATGTGCACTACAATTTCTATTTCCAGGACTGCACTTCATCACTGAATGACAGTGTGGCAATTGCCTTGAAAAAGGCAGTGACTTTACCAGCTCTGGAACTGTCACAGGACAATCCTGAAAATCAATATTGCTGTGTAACAAATGGGCACAGCATAACAGGAACAGAGGAAGTTTAAAAATGCTTCTATGCAGCTGCAATATTTTTCAGAGGGAGTTATTTATTTACCTGCAGAGCTTGAATTTTACGAGCCTCTTCTTGCTGAATAGTGTTGGCCATGCTCCCCTTCATCTCATGCAGTACAGAATACAGACCATCAAACTCCTCATCCAGCTCGCTGATGGCATTAGAAGAGTTTACCTGAGAGAATTAGAAATGCTGTTTACACTGGAAACAATGCAAAGACATTGAAAGTCACATTATTCCCCGTACCTTTTGCCATGACCACTGGGTACCTTGTGACTGCTTCTCATCTTATCAAAAAGGGAAAAAAACATTAGAATGATGGAACAGTCTCCTAAGCAGGCTCTACATCAGGACACTGAATGCTGAAATCTCTGAAAATTCCACGATAGTCAAACTTGCACAGAACCAGCACACTTGGCAACTTTGCTCCATGCCAAAAGCCTTTTTTTCCCTTTCACAATTGTATATGGATTGCTAGATGTTTGGAAGGAGGAAGTTACCCAGTTCCAAGTAAAATTATTTCATTTGATACTAAAAACTGCACTCAAGAAGGCAGTTTAAAGATCTGCTGGATAATTTCCATTTCTGCAGCCAACCTGGCTCAGTTTTAGGATGAAACAACTTTGGGCTGACTGACAGGCTAAGGGAACCTAAACCTCATCCTCGTGCAGATGCTCTAACAATTAGGTCTAACTCTAAACTGGAGCCCAACAATTTGAAATTGCTGACAAGAGAAAGACTGAAGAATTTTCTCTCAAGTACCATTTTTCAGTCTGCCAAACAGAGCAGAAGTCTGAAAATACAGACTACTTCCCACAAATGGGAGTTTCAGATCTTGTATCAGATTAAAGATTCTCTCTCCCACACAAAGTTCTACAGAAGATTTTCACAGAAATTGCAACACCACCACACCTTCCATCTAGAGATAGACCTAAAAAATAAAATGTTTTTCTATCTAGTTCTAACATGAAGATGTATTTCGAACTTGACTCTTACAGCCCATCCTTTAGACGCTACCCAGTTTGAGACTAACAAAAGTGGAAAGGTGCCCCCTCTCAAATCCAAGCTAAGAACCTTAATATAAATACCTGAACATTTGATATTGTATGGTTCAGCATGTCAATGAAGTTGTGAATTTCATCATTTTTGTTCACTAGAGTACTGACAATCCTTTGCAGAGTCTCCTAGAATTACAAAAACAAGCGAGAGAAGTTGTAAAATCATCTTGTCATTTCTTAAACATGAAAATTCATCACAGACATTCCGGCTGCAGCAAATTCAGTTCTGACAGGGTCAGGAAATGCATTTTCTCAGGACAGAGAAAGAATATTAAAGCTCTAGGGAGCATTCCACCAAATTAAAGATCCGCAGGTGTCAGTTTGCAAGAAATCAAGAACCCGCTTTATGATACCCCACTGTTCCACACGTTTTTCTATACAAGTCACCTGTACCAAAACACCCACTGGCACCACACAGCTTCTCCAGATGAGAAAGATTGTGTTTGTGCAGTCAAACAGAGAACCACTAAAGAAAATTTTAAAACCTGGTAAAAGGAAAGCCAGAAGAAAGGTTAAGATTTCCTTGTGTCAAAAGAAGCTAGTGTGAAATAACCACACTGACAGTTTATTCTATATACAGAATAAATCCATAAAAGTGATTTGTAAACTTATTCTACAAGTGGGAGAACATTTTGGGTGAGTAATTTCTATATTCAAATTAAGAGTGACCTCAAAGAGGAAAGGTTACTCACAGCTGAGAAAGAGAATCAAGGTTATTTCAGTGACATGCTTTTGTGCTGTTCAAAAAGCAGTAGATTGAGCTTACAAAACACATACCAAGCCAGTTAAACCATTAAAGTACATCAAAACTTATTTTAAATTAAATAAGACCACCAAGTCTCATTTTGTTGAGCAGTCAACCACATATTTTAAGAATTTGACAGAAACACATCAATGCTTCGTACCTAAAACTAAACCAAGTTGTATATTAAAGAATTTTACGTCAAGTTGTACTGTTAAAGCACATGAGCTTATATACATAAAAATAAAGGATGAGACATTAACTAAGAATTTTCTGAAATTTAATTCAGGCTGGCTGATAAGTTTTAGAAGCAAATCTAACTCTAAAAAGACAGGTAAACATTGTCTTAATTAATACATTATTAATCAGATGACCTACAGTTTCAATTGCTCATTCTAATGTTGTTACTGATAAAATTTAGGAAACCAAGGCACAGAGAGATACTAAACACACCTTGGAAACAGCCAGACCACCAAAAGGATGTTGCAGAAGTCCCTCCCAGAAGCAATTTCTTAATAACCATGTACTACCCAGACCACATTTGTCTGCTAAAAAGCAAGAAAAATAGTTTATCCTTTCACAACACCCACGGTGAACCTCAACACTACATCAGATTTAAGGATGTAGTGACACTAGTCTTAAGCTGTGCTCCTTCTTTTTTCTGACCCTCTCTCTCCTGGGCATTTTCCAACAAATCTGCAGTGAGGTATTCACAGGTATTCCAGACCCCTTCCTGTTTAACAGTGTCATACTCAGGAGTTAAACCACGAGTAGAAAAGAACAAATTTTAGTGCTTTTACCACAGGTGTTGATGGCATTACATACAGATGTAACAGGCCAGACAGCAATGACTCAGGTCTGGACTCTGGGGGAACAGAAACAAGACCCTGGCTTCTTTCAGAAACAGAGGCAACAGAAAATCTTGACCCTTCATGACCGAACCTTTTCCTCATCTGGTGAAAACTGAGAACGTTTGAAGGCAATTTTGCACACATCAGAATGCCAGATTAATAGCCATTGTCCAGCCAGCTGCTTCTGCATTCACTACTGACCAGAGGCAATTGTTTTCACAGGCCAGACAGCCCAGATATAAGCCTTAGATCCTATGAGCACAACTGTCAATTCGGATGAACACGGAAAACTCACAATCCTCTTTCAGCGCGGATCTTAGGGCTTACTCAGCTGCAACACATGGGTGAAAAGTGTTCTTGTGTGTAGTGCTGAACAATGCTTCTTGGTTTTATAGCTACAACACCATTAAAGGAAAACAGCTACAAGCGAAGAACATTTAAAAGGCCTTTACACAACCAAACACATGGCAGCAACTGGAAAATTGCTGAAACAAGATTTTCACCTAAAGTTACATTTAACTGACTAAACGTGGGTTGGTATGGCTCTTTTTAAGTAAGATGCCAATTCCTCTGTTAAGAAATTCAACCAGGTTTGGTGAAATTTTAATGAGTTTGAATGCCCTTTAAAAGTATCCACCAAGAGTAGACGGAATTTTTCTAAAATGCACAAACCACCGCAACAAAAAAGGCAGCTTTTAGGAACCACTATCTCACTCTGTTTCCCAACATAATTTTCTAATACCAGTATGCAATAAATAGATTTCCTTCCAGACATACCATACACGCCAAATCAAAAACACGCTGCAATGTTGCCATTTCTTCAAGGGGAACTTCTGAGAAGTCAGTACAATTTCACAGAACAAAGGGTTCTAGAAAAATTATCAATGTAAGGAGCAGATGAGGCCTACATTCTACATTAGTTTATAGAAGAATTTCAACAGCACTAAGCCCAGCAAAGTTTCTTGGTATTTCTGCACTAAAGGACATTTAACTCTATTGCCCACTGATGAATGCAGTATTTCACAGAATTGTATTACAAACAATTTTCTTTGAGCTTTCTCTCTGACCTCTATGTGAGGTCAGTTTCAAATAGATTTTCAAAGCATTATGAAATGTTTATTACAGAGGTAATTTTTGCTGCTGTCCATCAGCTTCATGCTGCTCTTCCCTTTTGTGTCTTAATCTTACTCTCTGAATCTAATGCATTTTGCTGAAAAATAATTTTAAAAAAAGGTTCATGACACTGGTAAAGCAAGAGTGTGGATGAGCAAAGGATGAAGAGTAAAAAAGGATAGGAAAAAGGATGGGGAGCCCTGCAACGTAGTTTGTAGCCTTGCCAGGTGGATAAAAACAAGACACCCGCCTTTGAATAGTGAGTAAACATGACATGGCACCTCTTGAAGCAGACAGGCACCTTATAAAAACTAAATTTTGATAAATGAAACAATCACAGCAGTTCTGTATAAAAAGCAAGTTACAAATTTGTTCAAGACCATACTGAAGGCTCATTACCTGACTGCAAGCAGAACAGCTCCTGAAGCAGTCCTGGGACTAGGAAAAAATCACGAGATGTTACAACCTTCATATCCAGATCAAATTTCAAGGAGGATATGCTTACTTAGCCTTCATTAATTTAATCTCCTGCACTTGTCAACACAGTGAAGTTGCCAGAGTTTGAAGGTGAACTTCGTACAGTACAGGTGACATTAGCAAATTAACTCTTGGTAGAGAAAGCACTGTAATAGATGAGATCCACTGCAGTTTTACTGCTGTTTTCAGAACCCCTGGAATTCAAATATCATCAATGACTCCACTGAGAAACATCTACCTAGAGCACCCACAGCAGGGGCAGCCCTCATTTACTCCTTCCCCAGAGGGATAAATCTCACACAGAGCAGGCAAAGGCAAAAAGACTCAAACTCACAGTTTTTACCAGAAGCACACTTTTTATGGCACTTCACATCTCACCTTCCAAAGCACACCTTCAGAGATACTAGTTGCTTAGCATAAATAAGTTTTACATAAAATAAGTTACATAGAATTACAATATTTCATGATTTAGGGTGTTGCTTGCTTAGGATGAGGAGCTGGATTTGCTGAAGCTTTGGGCTGCCAGCTGTGAACTCACACCAGGTTCTGTTGTGACTGGGATAAAGTTAATTTCCTCAGTGATTTCCCAGTAACTCCTACGGTGCTGAGGCTTGGCTGTAGCACGACAAAATTACACTGATCTGTAAATTTCAAGCCATTATCCAGCACTAAGTTACTCAGGCCCCACACACAAAAACCCGTTCCCAAGCTGAGGAAAGCACAAGGTCCACAGAAAACAGTAAGAGGAGCCCTTTTACGCTGATGGACTGGAAGTCAAGAGGCTGAGTCACAACTTTTTGCAGGTTGTTATCTGTTCTAGAAAGCCCCAACGCTTGGGTGGACACATCTCTGCTCTTCAGTGAGTTCCCCGAGGGGTCTGATGGCAAGCAAGGGAAGAAGGGAATTAAAAAAAAAGAAAAGAAAGAAAGAAAACAACAACAAAAAAAAATCCCCTACAAAACCCTCTTATGTATTAGTTCTCTTCAACACTAGATTACATCAGTGGCAAACAGAAGGGCTTATGCACGCACCGTAATTACTTATGACAGGAATACACAGAGTGAAAGAGCTCCACAAGCGCTGGAGCGCTTCATACCAGAACGGCGCAATAGGCAGGGCTGGAAGGGACCTCCGGGCATCACCGAGTCCAACCCCCCCGGCAAAGCACGCTCACCTGGAGCAGGTGACACAGCAAGGCGGCCAGGTGGGGTTGGAATGTCTCCAGAAAGAGAGAGACACATCCAGGAAGGAAGCGGACTCGAGGTCACCCAGAACTCCGCCAGCATCCCTCCCCCGCGCCGCTGCCTTCCCGCATAGCCCCTCTCGCCAGGCCGAGCGCCGGGAAACGCCGGGGAAAGGCCCCGCCGGGCTCCCGGGCCGCCTGCAGCCCCTACCCCGCGGAGACTCACCCTCTCCTCGTCCATGTCGGCGGGCAGGGCGCGGCAGGGCCGGCGGAACGCGGGTGCGGGGATGCGCCCGCCGCGCCTCCGGTACCGCGGGTTCGAGCCCCGGCACCCCCGCGAGGATGGGCGGCGGTGGCCGGGTTGGTCCATTCGCCTTGAAAGGGCATCTCTTCAACCCATATGAATACCTCCAATCCCTGTAAATACCTCCAGACTCCTTTTGGTGGTGCCCGGTGAAATAAACTTGACACCAGAAGTTCCACCTCAACTTATCCACGGAGGGTGGCGGGGCGCTGAATAGCTCACGCACCGACATTCCTTTTAACCTCCTCCAGCATTTTTGTTGGAGAAGCTATTTTTGACATGGTGTCTCGGTGAGTGCTGTGTAACAGGACAATACCAAGACTTTGTGGGCGTTTATTCCTTTCATTATTTGTTATTTTCGATATAAAAGGAAATCAAGAAAAGAATGGATGCATCCAACAGTGTATTCTTCATGCCCAAATATAGCATGGATTTAAGGGAGTGACATAATTGTGCAACTGAAGGAATAATGATGCTTAAGTGCAGGAAGTTATTCAGGGGTGAAAGAAGACACCTAAGATAATAATTGTGACACAGAAAGGGCTGTCAAAATTGTGCTCATGGAGAAGCATTAAACACAGGAAACAGTGATAGTTGGCTGTGCAAGAAATTACTGCGCAAAGCAATTTACCTGTGCTCAGCGCTTGAAATGCTTGTGCCCTAAGTGACCAAGAGCTTCAGAAGTTGCCTAGGAGATCCTCTGACACATTGTACATCTATAATGTCATCTTTTTCCAAACTTTTGTGGAGGGCTGCCTCTCTGGTTTGAGACATTCAAACCCCATCGGGACATGTTCCTGTGTCACCTGCTCCAGGTGTCCCTGCATTGAACAGACCAGTTGGATTTGGGAGCAGAGCCCGATCCCCCCCCCCGGCTGCCCCCTCCTGTCAGGGAGTTGTGCAGAGCCACAAGGTCCCCCCTGAGCCTTCTTTTCTCCAGCCTGAGCCCCTTTCCCAGCTCCCTCAGCTGCTCCTGGAGCCCCAGACCCTTCCCCAGCTCCGTTCCCTTCTCTGGACATCATTCTATGATGTTTGTGTGAGGTTGGATGTCCTGTGAGGCAGCTTTGCTTTACATCACAGCTCACTAATCCAATCTTAAAGAAGGGAGGTTTTTTTTCCCAAGCTGTGGTGTTGGAAAGGAATAGTAATTTAATGATGATGGCATTTGGCAGAGATGCAGCCACTGGGCTGAAGTGCAGTGTGGTGGTTTTCTGGCAGCTCTGAGCACTGTGCTGGAATTAAAATGCAGTGCTTTCAGCATGGATGCAGGAGCCCACTTCCAGTGTGGAAATTCATTACCATGGGGAGATTTTACCCCCTCCCAGTGAAGGTGGCAAAGGATGCCTCTCTAAAGCCATCTCTGCCTTTGTAAGTCCTCTCCCACCATGGCTGTGCCTTCCCCATTGGCAGCACTGCACAAATCCAGGGCAAGAGGATGCAGAAGCATTGCTCCAGTCTTCCCAGCTCCATCCAGAGATCTCCTGGGACTTCATCAACTGGTACCAGGCTGGGCTTTTGCTGTGATTTGAATATTCATATTATCTTCCAAGTACCTGATATCTTATTTTTCCCTGTTAACAGCCACAGCCTGGGCTGGTAGTTTCCATTTGAAACCAGTCGGAAGAAGAGGAAGGAGAATCAAGTGTGGTCATGCCACGCCTCAGGCTGACCAGAGACAAAGACACTGACCATGACCATGAGCCCATGAGTCAAGGTTTTCCCCAAACAGTTTAGAAATAAAATACTAAAATCTGAAGGGATTTTTCATCTCTTGGCCTGAGAGGCAGCTGGGCCAGAAATAGTGCCTGTGGTCAGACACCCAGGGTGCCAGTAACACTGAAACCCTTGGCAGGGTGTATTGGGGTGGGTGGTTAAATTGATTTCTGTAGTTGTGGGCCCACATCTTGATTCCAGATCTGGATTATGTGGGAAGACTCAACCACGCATCTTCCTACACATTTCCTTCTTTCTAAACTGCAGATTCAGGGGAAGGGTCACCATCGAGAAATATTTCCACAGTTTTGTGGGTTCCTTCAGCACTGTTGTGAACGCAAGTTCAGGGGAGGGACACCACGGTGATCAGAGGGATGGGGCACATCTCATACAAGGAAAGGCTGAGAGAATTGCGATTGTTCAGCCTGGAGACGAGAAGGCTCTGGGGAGACCTAATTTCAGTTCCAATCCCTGAAGGAGCTGACAAGAAAGATGGAGAGAGACAATTCACAAGGACCTAGAGTGACGGGACAAGGCGGAATGGCTTTACACTGGCACAGAGCAGGGTTAGTTAGATTCAGTGTTGGGAAGAAAATTCTTCCCTCTGAGGGTGGTGAGGCCCTGGCACAGATGGTGGTGCTAGAGGGGTTAAAGAAGAAAGGGGTTAAAAATCTTCAAAGTTAACACTCTTAGCATATTTTAGGCGAAAAAGAAATGTCACAGACAGAAGACCCAAAGGAAACAATGGCAAGAAGTTGGAGGAGGAAGAAATACTTCAGGCCCCTAAGACAACAATGGACCAACTTGAGCAATCACAGAATAATGCAAGTAGAAGTTGCATTAATCTGTCTCCATGCAGGATGGTGAATTAGATGCATCTATTTATCAAATTTTTCTTTAAAACAAAGGTTAGAATTTTAAGGAATGACTCTTCCCTAGAGCACTTTCCTTCTGCCACCAAACATAGCGCTTCCTTACACTTAACACTTGAAGCATAAACCAAGATTTAGCCTTACCTGGCCACCTCGTAAAAGCTCTAACTATCTTGAAAGTCACAAGAAATACAATATTGACATTCTGTTCTTGCTGCTCCAGGCATAAGATAAGGCTGTTGTTGTGTTTTCTTCAAACAATAGCTGGACTACAGCACTTACATTTATTTTCAGTGCCAGATAAATCTACGGATGTGAGAAGAGGAGGCAGAGGTTGTTACATTTCTGTATGGAAGAAGGTTTGGAAGTACTTAAAATGATACAAAAACTGTCTGAGAAACCAAGCTAACCAAATATCAATGGAGGAGGAAGGCCTTTATGACACAGTAAATTTTCTTTATGCTGGCTCTGAGATGGGCTGGACCCCGTGGCGACTGCTACAGACATTGGAGCTGCTTATGTGCAACTCAGCGTGGCTCTGGCACCAAGTAACCCCTTCCTTGTGCAGCTCCAGGTCACTGTGGCTTTGGAAAGGCCTTTTTTGGGGTGGTTCAACCAACCCCACGAGGCCGCTCACTCCTACCCCCGACTAGGAGCCCTCCCGTGTTTTTGAGGGTCGGTAAGGGGACAAAGCAAGGAGTGAGTCACAGACAAACTGCTTCAGCAGGCTCTTCATTGGTGCAGGCTTTTCTTGATGCATCATTCTTTTCTTGTTTTTCCCGATTTTTCCCTATTTTGAGAAGTTCAGAAGCCACCAGCACAAGTAGCCAGAGGGAGATCGGTGGAGCGGCAGAGAAGCCTCTGTGTATGGGACATGAAATAGTCTGAATAAAGACTTCACCGGCTTTCCTGCCATCAAACTACCTGCAAATGGCTGAGCTGCACAGCCGGGAGTCACCGTGGGATGGCTAAAGACGATGACAATGCTTGTTTATCACTTCATTACCCTGATGAACAACAAAGCCTCAGAAGTCAGTCTGCTGACGGCCGGTGGTCTTTGGATGTAATTAATGCGGTGTTCCTATCATAAATCAAGAAAATAAGATTTGTGGAGTTCCCTTCTCCCCACTAACAGCTTCAGCTGCCTCTCTCAGAGAGTTCTGCTGCACAGCAGGGACAGAGGACAGTGGGCAGAGGAACACAGGCTTTCCCTCAGTTCTCTCAATCAGTCATTGCACTGAGGGAGACACAGTAAGGTTTTATTTATGTGCATGCAGAGAAGGCTGTGACTATCAAATCTGCTTTATTGTTTCTACAGTAGGCTCTGCACCTATTTAAAATTAAAATCTCCACACAAACACAGCTTTGTGATAAGAACTGTGTGTTATGTACATATACTTAGTATAGTAGAGCTTTGATTTTTTAATTAATTTTCTTAGTAGTCTTCCAATTAGAAAGGGAGGAGAGTAAAATGTGTTGTGAGACTTGAACAACTGATTTTACTCCCCTGGGATTCCCATTAAATCCACTGCATTTCTGGTTTTATACACATATTGTAGTTTAACCCCAGCTGGCAACCAACCATCACACAACCATGCACTCACTGCCCCACCAGCTGGATGGGGGAGAGAATCAGAAGAGTAAAAGTGAGAAAACTTGTGGGATGAGACAAAAAAAAAACAAACCCTGAGACTTTAATTGCTCTTCACTTAGTGATACCTTCATGTCCAGTATAATTGCGGTGTCAAATGAGGGTTTGAATCTTTAAAAATAGTATTTTTATCATTTAAAGCACTGTAAGTCAGTGGTAAATCTCTCTCAAGTAGCACTGAATTGCAAGGAGAGAGGAAAGGAGTTTAGTGAGATTGATGTAAAAACCCCCATCGTCACTTAGTACGTAATAAATCAGGTGGGATGAAATACTTTTCTCCCCAACTCCAGCTTGACATCATCAATGTGACAGAAAAACTTGGGAGTCTGAATCCATTAAGGACACATCCTGTACCAGGCAGCAGAGTGGCTGTGCTGGCTCTCTCCCCCTTGCTCGCTGCAGCCTGGAGTTCAAGCTCTGGATATTTCTGAGGGAAGTGAGAATAAGAAAAGAAGAAATGTGTCACGGTGCACTTCCTTCATCAGTCACAGCACTTGGATTTGGAAGTTTTGCTGTTTTCCTGGCTAGAAACATGATTCCTGTAACTACAGTTAGCTGGGAAGGCAATGGATGCAGGGCAGGCTGCCCCACAGGAGCCCTGTAGCTCCTGGAGGAGAGTATTTCTGACCTGGTGTTGAACCACAGCCTCTTCCAGAGGACATGAACATCCTGCCCTATTGCAGATTAATTCTGGGGGTTTATTGAAAACACCTGGACATGGCTTCTCATACTCCTCATGTTCTTACAAAGGTTATTATCTCCTTAAAAAAATTCCTGAAGACGTGACAGAGAACCATAGCTGAGATAATCAGCTAGACACCTTGTGCTCTCCAGAGCACCTTTCACTGTTAAATTCCACATTTCTTTTCTCTCCCACTTCCTGTTTCCATGTCCCTAGGTTGTCCCTCTTGATACTGCTGCCATGCATGACTTTCCCTTGTACACCACAGACCATTTCACACCTGTATTTTAAGTCAGCTCCTTTGTCTGAGCATATTCCCCTTTTGAGACAAATTTCTGAACTTCCCAGCTCCCACTCCATGCCGTGGCATCAGAATTATCACAGAGACACTCGCAGCTGTGCCCTGGGTCATAGTCTTGTTCAGATCAGTAGAATAGTAACAAAAACTGCACATGGCAATAGGTGGTGCATATTTTGGGTACGTCCAAGCCTGTAGAAAACAACTCTTCAGTGCCACAGGTTGATATAGGGTTCGTGGTTGATATAGGGTTTGTGGAAAGAAAACAGGCATTCTCCATCCTAGAAAATTGGCCTGGCATTAGATTGCATGAGCTGTGGGAGTGATAAAAGGGAATATCCAAACCCAGTAAAATCAGTTCTGCTCATGCCATCCATTGCCCTGTGCCTTGGCAAGGCTTGTGCCATGGCCGGGACACTGCCCTGCTCTGAATTTCATTTTTCTTCTGCTGACTCTGTTGGGCAAATTTCAAAAGGACCCACCTCAGTACAGCTTGGCCTTCAGTTTCACTTAAGTACTGTGAATTTCTTTCTTTTCTGACGTCTCTGACTGTCTGCTGTGAAACAGCTTCAGTCCCAGCAGTTTTAAAGACTTGGGTAGTGGGAGTGTGACTCCCAGAGAGACAGACTCCTGACTGGTCAGGCTGGAAAATCCCCTCAACAACCCCTGAGAGAGAGAGAAACTCTTCAGGAGAGAGGATATATCTGTATAAATAGGATATACCCACATGCATGGCTTGAATTAAGCAGAACCAGAGGAGTTCATGAGAGCTGCTGGAAAGAAATGAAAGACCCAGTACATGTACATTGTTCAGGAAGTCACCCATCCAGGAAGCTGAAGCCTGAGTCCTTCAAACCACATCACTTTGTCAGTTTCTGAGGTTGCTCCTCTCATGCCAAAGCACCTATTGGAATAAGCTTTGACCCACCTCAGAGAGCAGGGAATAAGTACATGTTCTTAGCCACTGCCTGTGAAGGCTTGGCCCAAAGTCACGCAGTCCAGAAGTCACTTTGCATTTTAAAACCGGGTTTGAGAAGCCCTGCAGCCAGCCAGCAGCAGAAAGAAGACAGGCAGTGAGGAGATAAACTGCAAAAAGAGGAAAAAAGAAGAGAAAGGGGGGTTTTTTTCACCTGGCATAACAACAAGCATGCCTGGGAAAAAGGGTCTGCAGCTGCCTGGTTTTTTTCATGTAGCAGAAGGTAAGAGGAGAAGAGAAAATAGGAGCTCTCCCCATCAGGGAGAGATGTCCTGGCGTACTCCAGTGGAGAGGCCAGTTGCAGTTTGGAAGAGAGGGAGCATAATTAATGAGGTTTTCAAGGCTGTCTGCGCTTTGCTGGGCTATACAGTCAGCTGCACTCCTCTGGCCATTAAATATTAAGGAATGCTATTCTTCCAGCTTGTCACATGGACCTCGCATTTCTTTTTAAGAGATTCCCTAAGCAAATTGTGGGCAGAAGCTTTTGCCTCCATGGCAGACTGCTGCTAGGGCCAGGACCACCACTGATGCCACCGATTCAACCCCAGCCAGCAATGAGCCCCACACAGCTGCTCACTCACTGTCCCTCCAACAGGACTGGGGAGGGAGTTAGAAGGGCAAAAGTGAGAAAATTCATGGGATGAGTTTAATGAGGAAAGAAAAAACCACACACATGAGGAAAGCAAAACAAGGAATTCATTCACCGTGGGCAGGCAGATGTTCAGCCATCCCCAGGAAACCTGGGCTCCATCACAGGTGGCTTGGGAAGACAAAGGCCCTCACTCCAAACACACCCCCTTCCTCCTTCTCCCCCCAGCTCTGGGTGCTGAGCCTGACACCATATGGTCTGGAATATCCCTGTGGTCAGCTGGGATCAGCTCTCCCACCTGTGCCTCCTCCCAGATCCTTGTGCACCCCGTTGCTGGCAGGGCGGTGTGAGGAGCAGGAAAGGACTTGATACTGTGCAAGTCCTCTTCAGCCATAAAAAAACATCCCTGTGTTATCAACAGTATTTTCAGCACAGAGCCAAACCAGCCTCGTCCAGTAGCCTAGCTACTCTGAAGAAAATTAGCTCTATCCCAGCCCAAACCAGCACACACAGCGACCTCCAGGTAACAAGTGCTGGGGGATCGCGTGCTGCACTTTGCAGGACACAAGGTCCCTAAAGCTCCTTCGCAGCGAGGATTAGCTGCTGTCCGCTTAATGGGCTCAAGACCTCCTAATCCTGGTTTTGTGCTGCAGGCTGGCTTGCCCTGCTCACCTAGGGCAGGCACAGGCTCTGCCAGCGCTGTTGGCTGCCACAAGGAGCTTCTGCAGGGAAAAGATGTGTGGAGCCCCTGCCTTCGGGTGGGGAAGCGCTGGGCCGGTGGCTGCGAGTGCCCAGCTGATGGCACTGTGTCCCCGTCAGTGTGCCCGGCCGGAGGAGAAGGCGATTCGCCTGTGCCTGGCTGGAAAAGCCTGCCTTTTGCCGGCCAAATGAGTCACCGGCTTTTCTCCGGCGGCAATTATATTTAATGGTGTTTCAACCCGATCCTCCTGGGGGTATGTCCTCTCTTGAAGTAGCTGCAGTTTTGCTCAGGCCAATAGAAGTTGTTGGGCACATTTTGGACAAGTTTGTCAGAGGTCTGAAGAGCAAAGACCAGGCAGAGAGATGGAGGACACAAATTTGCAAGCATTTTCACTGGCTTTTCCACGACCTGCGTTATGCCAGGGCTTCTGCCACATCCCCACAGGACCCGAGCTGAAGTTTTGCCTCCGAGTGAAATGTAGACAAATTACTGCTTATTTATGGTTTTGTTGTCCTGTGGGGAATGCAGTGCTAACAAGGGACCCTGCACCTACCACTTCCACCTTAATGGTACTTAAAGAGTGAAGTTCAAACCCACCTTACATAAGAGTCCTTGTTCAAGTATTTTTAAGGCAAGATGGTTAAAAGTACTTGAAAGTGCATTTCTGCCCTCCGCTTTGCTTGTTAAAGGGGCCAGAGCCAAGAGCAACTGAAAATCCCACCATGACATTTTGTAGGGAGTGGTACCCCTGGTTTCCTCCACAGAGAGAGGAACTGCAGCACGGATGTGCAAGGAGGTAGCAACTCATCCACTTTCCCTGTTGCCAGCAGAAAGCAAGGAGATTAAAGCTTAAAATAGCAGCAGAACTCCATGGCCATCAACTGATCTCGTAAAGGCAGGGCAGAGATTTCAACATATTGTCCATCTGCTATCAGGGCATGCCAGAGTTGCAGACAGCTTCCATTCTTTTTATCTTTCTCTCAGGCAGTGTTTAATCTGTGAGACAGATTTTATATCTGGCTTGATAAATGACAGGGAGAGGTGGAAAGGTGAAGACAGACTGAGTTTTACATGTGGCGTGAAGACCTCCTGTGTGTTCAAAGAAAAAAATCAGGACTACAGGGATTGAGGTGAGGTAAAAAGGAGAATTCAGAGAGTGTGAGCCTGAGGGACAAGAGAATTACAGAAGGGTTGAAAGTCACATTTCTGCACCTCTGTGAAGGCAGTGTTGTGTATGCTTCTGTGCCCTCTTAGGGGAGCAGCAGTGGGTGATGGACCTGACCCCTTAATTTCCCAGATCTTGCAGGGAAATCTGGCTGCACAGCCAAAGATCGACAGCAAGAAAAAAACCCCACAGTGTGGCTGGGCATGACAAGGTCACAAGAATCTGGGAAGCACAAAATGGGTGTCCGGATCCTGTCCTATGTTTCCTTTACCTGAAATACCAAGGTAGCAAATGACCTTTGTGCCAAAGGATGATTCTCTGCCACCTCTTGGAGAGCAGGAACCTCACTTTGGTCACTAGCTGGAGGAGGCAAGGACAGGAGCCTGGGGAGATCATCTCCTGACTCTGAGCTGGAATAGTTGAGAGATGAGCTTCTCTTCTATTCACCACACTTCTGGCAGCACTCCTGGTCTGTCTGCATCCAGGGAGCACTGAGCCACACAGCCCAGCCCCCTCAGAACAGGGCTGTCCCCAGCTGGAGCTGCTCCAGGAGGTGCCTTTGAAGACTGCAGACTGACTTGGGATTATTGTTTCTGGTCAAAGATTTCATGTCATGGGCTCTCAGGAGACAAACTTCCATTATCTGGTTTGGTAGAGGCCTAGAACAGACAAAAAAGAGCGGTGTGCTCTGGCAGGGGAAACCAGAGAAGGAAAAAAATGTCACTGTTTCCTTTCAGAGAGTTGGACTCAGTCTCCAGATGGAACAGTGGGAGCACCATTGCTGGGGGGCTTCCAAATCCAGGGACTGCCGTGTATCCATGCATGCTGTGGGAAACAGTTGTAATCTGCCAGGACATTAAATTATATTCCCTGCTGAGCTCTGACCTGCTGGTGAGATCCAGCAGTCCCAGAAAACACAATTTCCAAGGATCTGCAGCAAAATGATCAGGTCTGGTTTGGTTTCCTGATTATGCACAGGGTAAAGAGCAGGCCAAGAGCATCCCAGAAGAATAAGTGTGGGTCAACACACACAAAGTTGAAGCAAATGGAATTATTTATGGAGGATATTGCAGAGCTGAGCCTAACGCTGAGTGGCTGTGGGCCCACGAGGGGAGCTGTGGGCAGCCTAAAACTTTTGTAGGTGGCTTTTGTAACCATGCCCTCCTGGCTGTGCTGGGACAAGGGTACCACACAGAAAGCTTGCTCATCAGCACTAGTCTGAGCACAGCATCCTGCAGAGAAATCCCTCTCGCTGACAGCCCACCCTGAAAATCACTTCCTGGCTTCTTTGTGATGCTGCTCAGATGAACACACAGTGAGTTTCAGGGAATATGCATTTACTGTCATGCTGGTTTTGTGTCAAAATTACTCAATCAGCAGCGTGTTTAAAATGGGGTTATGGTAAAGCATTGATCACACTCACTGGTTTTACTTGCTACTCAGTGGTTGTGTATTTCACAGCCATATCACAACAGGTGGCAGTGTAAGTTATATTACCCATTTCTTGTTATGTTACATACTTCCCTGTGATAAAAAATTACTTATTGGTATAATATTATCGTTATTTTGTGGCAGCTGGGGAGCACAAAAGCCCAGTGAAGCTGTAGCACAGCCTGTAAAACCTCCTGGAGAAAGAGTCGGGTTTGGTGTTTTGTTGGTGTGACAGAGACCCAAAGCAAAGCAGGTGCCATGGATACCAGAGGGTCTAATGAGCTTGTAGACCAGAAGACCAACCTTTTCGTATTTCAAGGGAAATACTAAAGAAATTAACAGTTAAATAAATAGTCCTTCATAATTACAAGTGAGGGAATGTGTTGTTTGACAGCCAAAATGTGGTGGCAACACTTACTTTATTGAAAGTTAACTTGCTTTGATATTATCTTTCCCCCCTCCCCCCCACCCCATATTTTAACAGGTCATCAGATATTGTGTAATAAATTAATATTTAATCAGTGCTTTCAGATTGTGAACAAACAACAGGTTTTCTTCTAAGTGCACCTTGTATATATCAACTACTCCCAGCTTTTAAAGGGTTAAAGATCACTGTGGGCAAGACTTTGCCAAGGATTAGAACACATTGATGGAAAACAGCCATGTATTGGTTTGAAAACAAACCAGTGGGAGATCACAAGTCAGGATTAAAATCTAATAGGAAAAATTAAAACTAAGTGAAATAATACAAGGGAAAAGCACTGACAAAGTCAGATACAACCTGGCACCCTGTCGGTCAGGGTGTTGGTAGCAGTCCAGATGAAGTGGTCCTGTTGAAGCAGTGATCCTGCAGAAAAGAGCCTGGTCTTCACCTGAAGGTCCAGTGGTGTAGCTCTAGTCCTCCGGGAGTCGCATAGGTAAGGGCTGCTATGCTATTCCAAACCTCTGATTATATACAGATGGGAACTCTCAGTTCCTCCTCCTGGGCGGGGCCTCTCACAATGGGATGGTGAGTCACAAGGCAAGGCATTGATGGGCCCATGAACAGGAGATAGCACCCGGAGGGAGTTATCAGGGGTGAGTCGTGGTAGCAGATAACGAACACTGCCCCACCTGTTTTAACAGCTTATGCAGATGGTGATAGAATACATGCTTTTGGTTACTTCTTACATTGTAACCTAGGACAAGCCATTATCATATCTGAAATATACCTCTACCTCCTACTAATGAGTCATAATTTAATATAATTAAGTTGTGCAAGCTGAAAATGCTCGATTTCATGACAAATATCCATATTAGGAGGCTGCTCAGCAGCTAAAATTGGGGTGCTGGGGCACTGCTGGCAGCTGAATGTACCCAAAACTCACAAGCTGGAACCTGGAAATAAGTTGTGAACTCAAGCCCTGGTTCCCTTTTGTGCTGTGATGAGAAGGGTGACAGAAGAGGTGCAAAGCCATGCAGGGTGGGAGGAAGAGGGAGGTATAGAGACGGATTTGCCTCTCCTGTGAAATATTCCAGTGCTGTCTGCCCTAGGCTTGGAAGTGTGGTTCTCTCCTCTGCTTCTCTCACAGAATGGCTCCAAGAAGGGTGTAGGATGTCTTTTCCTCAAGCTTTTCCACAGCATGAGGGAACTTGGATAATTTTGGATAAGAAAACTGAGCAAGCAGGTCAGTTTCATTGACCTTGTGCTTTAAGCAGGTACTGTTAAAAATTATTTTGTAAGTCATAAGTATAATAACAACAACCAAAACAATTGTGTGTAAAACCAGTATTATTTTCCTGGAGTTTTATAATTACAATAACAGTTTATTACTGTTTATAATTACATAATAATATAAATTATTTTATAATTACAATAACAGTTAATAAATATTAAGGCTGCTCTGAATCATATCACCAACATCAGCCTGGACTCTTTGACAGCTTCATTGTAGCATGGAAAGTTTAACAATCCCATCTGGCTCTGTAAGGAAAGCACTCTATGGGTTGGAAGGGTTTGTTGGCTACTCTTCCTAAAAAAGGGCCGTTTCTGGGCTTGGAGCATCTGGCTGGCACAAGAAAAGAGCAACTGCTCACGACTTAAATCATTCAAACTAATCCAAAAAGCAGTATCAGATGTTTTTTCACTGTATATACATCAAGAAATATGGCTTTTGTATTCTCCCCATGTATATGAAAATTTATATGATTTGTTTCTGTATTATCAAAGAACCTGCCTGATCATTTTGTATTTCCTCCCTGTGAAATTAAATCTAAACGTAGTTGAATTTTATTTCAATCTTTGTTGTTGTTGCTATCAATAAATATAGAGTAATCTAGTGCCTTGATTGAGGTTTGTTTCTTATTTGGGAGGTTTCTTTTGATAATTTGTTTGTTTACTTTTCAGCATTAATAACTGCTCCTCTAAAAAAAAAAAATTCAGTCTGGAAGCATATTATTGAGAGTGACATCTGGCTGAAATCAGCACGATTTAACCATAAAATATTAATTCCTCTGCTGTTGAGGGGAAGAAACGTATTTTCTTCGGCTGAAAAAGCAATCAATAATTTTGAAAAAGAAACTTCTCCTGCAGTCTGCATCTATTGCATATGCAGTAAAAACAAAGTTTCTATAGTTTGCCATGGCTGTCTCATGAGAAGCAGTAGCAAATGTCTTTTCGAAGAGGAAAAAATAAAAACAGATCACTGTTATTATGATGCTTATCCATTCTGCCAGAGACATTTTCTTCTCATGTTATGGCCTTAGTGATGCATTACGGTGACCTTTATGACATTGAGGAATGTAGCTTTCTTCAAGAGAAATAAGAAAAAATAAATAACCACACTTGTTTTGCAACTCCATTGAACAGTTTCCTCTGAAATGTCACCTCCAGAGGTCAACGTAGCCTAAAAGTTGTAGGGATGATCACTTAACGATCTCCCTCGAGCTGGTGTAGGGAAATACTTCTATATTCCCATTTTTTGCATCTCTTAGGGAAATGGTGAAACACAGAACACAATTACTGAATTGTGGTTAAAGTGCTTGCCTAATTGGCAATTAAGGAAATTACACGCTGGTATGAAGTTCTCTGTAGATGAACTGTGTATGAAATAACCTAGTTCAGGAATATTCTGTGAAGTACGTTGAATATATTGGGATTCCTTCCTTCCTTCCTTCCTTCCTTCCTTCCTTCCTTCCTTCCTTCCTTCCTTCCTTCCTTCCTTCC